>CAUJNA010000657.1:167500-195835 GCA_963377175.1 Effrenium voratum | reverse complement strand
GTCTGTGCGCTTGCTTGCTTGCTGGCTGGCTGGCTTGCTCGCTCGCTTGCTGACCAGCACCACTGGGGTTGTCTAGCTTCCACAAAGCTCCTGCGCTGCAGGTTAGAAAGCTGGCAAAGCAAAGCAAAACACGTTGAATAAATACATCATCGTAGACTATACATGTAAGCGTCCAACAGCCAATCCTGCTGTGAATGACTTCAACGAGCTTCTGCCGCGATTTCCGTGCTTCCGCGGAGCTTCTGGAATTCGAACTTTAGGCAACCCACGAACTGACGCCAATGAAAACAAGCATGGCTCGCAAGCCGACTCTCACATAGAAGGGGCAACCCATGACCCTCCATGAGAATGCGGGCACTGATCCCCATTTTGACGCGCCTGCGCCGCGTTGGGCGACACCAATGCCTGCATACGGATAGGCCCCAGCTTTCAGCACAGGGATCGGCCCAGGTCATAGCAATGACTGGCTTTATTTTTTTTCCACCCACCACCCTGACTAAACCTGCCTCTTGAATCCTGAAAGCTGTAAGATAAGCAAGGCCTGTCACAAGTTTAAGAAACAAAAAACCATCGCCCGCATTGGCCGGATCAACCTCTGAGATCCTCAAGGGTACCTCGTGCTAGGCTAAGAACATGCCAAGCCCCCGCCTGGCTGGAGCTTGCACCCTCAGACACCAGAGGGGCCTGCAACGGAGCAAATATATATATATATATATGTGTGTGTGTGTATGTGTATGTATATATATATATATATACGGCCATGGGTCAAAATCTTGGTTACCCCCCAGTGAACATCCCAATCCAACCATTAAAACAGGTTCGAAAATGACCTACCCCAACATGGGCTCCCATTGGTTTTGACCCACAGCCATATAATTACAGAAAAATATAAATCTACATGAAGATCTTCTTCTTGCATGTTTGTTGGCATGGTAGCTGCCGTGCAAATATGCGGGCTTCATCGTGGGCTTTCTTCTCTGGTAGTTCATGAGCAGGCAATCTCCTGAACTCGCCTTCCACCGCAGGATTCGGGACACTCAAGAGCCGGGCCAAGAGTCGGCAATGCAAGTCTTTGGTCTTGGGGATGCCTCATTCTTCCCAACTGTTGACCCCTTGGCTGATCTGCAACCGTGAGACTCCCAGACCCATTGAGTTCGCTCGGGTGGCGTTCCGGGTGGACGAAAGATGGCTCGCGGTTTGGCCGCTTGCGGGGCAACCTGAGGGACCTCGCGCACCGCCACTTAAACCCTCTGAGCCAAGCTGATCCCAAGGAGTTGCCCGTCCAGAAATCCGCAGAAGCCGTGGTCTTTCGGGGGCCCTGCAATTTCGGTCGCCAGAAACCTGCCATGGCCTTCCGTTTTCTGCTCGGCCACGTGTTAGGCGTGCCGTTGGGGAGATGGGAAAGCCCCGGGGCAAGGGATCCTGGCAGTTCGGGGCCCCCAGAAATCCTCAGAAACCGCGCTCTGGGAAAGAAAGCCAAGTGGGTGAGGAAAACTCTTGGTTGCGCAGTTCCCTGAAGGACACCCCAAGATTCAACCAGTTTCCAAAAGGATGCTCAGCAGCCTTCAGCAGCGGCATGCTACGCGATGCGTTCCGGAGAGCTAGCCATCGTTTTTCAGCTCCCCACAAGGGAAGCTTTAGACTTCCTCTCTTGCAACACGAACCAACTGCGCGCCCCGAAAATCTACCGCCCAAAGCAACGAATGCGCAAGTGCGCAGGCCTCGTCGACCTCAGTCGAACGTGATCAAAACTCAGTCTCCGGATCAGGGCTCTGGGAAATGGAATCCGCTTCTGTACAACAGAAAGGGCTTCCAAAAAAAATAACCACCCAGCAGGAGATTCCAAGTTGTATCACAGTGGGGACCAACCCCTGAATCCCGCAACCCTCTGGCTCCTCTCTGAGGCAGGTCCTCACCCCCGTGATCCGCAGCCGCTCTCTCGAGCACTGGGCGCCTCACCTCAAAGTTGCCACTTTTCACCTGAGGTCGGCTGCGAAAGCGGTTCCTTGCCTCATGGAGACCACCAAAGCAGGCCACAACCAGAGGCCAAAAGCGGCTCTGGGCCTTATGTTCTTTGCCGCACGTGGAAAAAAAGCTGCGGCGCCCTTCCTACACTTAGAAGGGCCGGAAGGGGCGCGTTCTTGGCTTGTCGGCGATGGGGGACCACATGAACATCCACAAGCTGGCATGCCCAAGCTCATGGCACAAGCTCAGTGAGTTGCGATGAATGGGCTGCCTTGGGGCACTGCGACGCATGGATTCGATTCCCTCAGCGTGGAACAAGCGCCATGCCAAGCGGAAACTCACGCTGTATGCACGCTGCTTGCCTGCCATGAGCCATGAAAGGCGCCAATCGCTGTCCCACCCCACCCCACCCAACCGAACCCCAACCCCAACCAACCGAACCCCAACCCCAACCAACCCCAACCAACCCAACCCAGACCACCCCGCTCCACGCAAAAACTGCCTTGGGATCTAGGATGCTACTGAGGCCTTCCTCGCCGGCTTTGCCCCAAGACCTTCCAAGCTGACCGCTAAGTGTCTGTTGCGTTTCAACTGAGATGTTGGCAAATAAGAAGCCAAGGTTCCTGTTCCCTTTCCCATTCTCTCTCCCTTCCCGGGTGGCGAGAAACTAGAGCAAGAATGGAAAGAAATGGCGAGGTAAGGCGGGGATCATATGCTCATGACTGTCCCTTCCCATCCCCACCCATCCCCCACGGTCTGCATGAGCCCGGGGGGAGGGGGGGGGGGTTGTGCTATCATGTCTCACCTTCACGTCTCTAAGTGATGGTGAGAAATTGAAAACACCAACACCACATTGGGTGTTGGATGAAGAAGCTTCCTTGTCTCTCAAGCCTCTGTCACGTTCATGCCATGTTGTTGATTTTCTCTTTATCATGCTCATTGCATCCCTGCGCCAGCAAGAGCGCAATGCAACAAACTTAATCAGTATATATATATATATACATACATGAAACGCAACACACCAATGATAACGCAACCTGATGTGCGGCCACAACATGTAGTCACTAGTTCATGAACATCAGATAGGCAGTTTATTACAACAACAAATGGACGAATGGAAGATAATTCCTCTTGGTGAAGGTGCTTAGTAAAAAGGGGTATCCAAAGCATTCTCATGACTTAGCTTTGCTTACCTTATCGCAATCGTACATAGCGGTGTTACTCGTATGATGCGGCGTTCTCTTCATCTAATTATTTCAAAAGGCTGTGAAGTCGCTTCTATTCTCATTTTTACTTCAGACCTCAGGATCTCGTGTACTACTCTTCAGTTCCGAAGGCAAAAAATGGCCCTGATGCCTCGCTAAAGGCTTCCCCTCCCCAAACAAAAGACCAGAACGAAACCTTCACGCCCCCACCCCCAATCCAATCAATCCCATGTTCAACCAAGAGGCGGCGGCAGAGGCGTACCTCTTCGCGGCATAGTCGAGGACCGGCCTCGGACGAATCCCGGTTCGGTAGCCTCCAGGCTCGGCATCCTTCCTGGAATTGGCTTAAGAGGAATTAGATGGAAACCGAAATCAAGTCTCTCAAAGGCCATCGACCTTTAGTATCACCTTTGACTAAATATGATCTTTAGCTTGCTAAGCTCCCAAAGCGCCAGCATCTTAAAACTGCAGAAGGAAGGGAGATGCGCAAACTGGCCAGTTTCACTTGCCTTCCATCCCACCTCCAAAAAGAAAAGGTAAAACTGCGTGGATTGATTTGAGCGAAGCCGCATTTGAAGGTCAAAGGAAATCCACAACACCACAGGAAAGCAACCTCCTGTTTCAGGGGCGACCCGCTGAGATATGGCCGTTGGTCAAAAACCAATGGGACCCCATTCTGGGGCTTTCGGTGAATTCACCACCCATTTTAGGCTTCCTATTTTAGTGGTTGGATTGAATCGGAGGTTCGATTTGGCCAACCGATTTGGATTTTGAGTAAAACCCCTGGCCACCTTCGCCCGGACCGCGACGCGGATTTTGGTTTTCCCCCTCCAGCCGCTGCCAGGGATGCTTCAAGGCTTCACCGATGCAGGGCCGCTGGTTGGGATCCACCGTCATCAGGCATCGCACCAGATCCTGGGGCCCAAAATCCTGGCCAGCCCCCCTATTTTGGGGGGTTGAGCTGCTTGAAGTGGGGGGTTGAGCTGCTTGAAGTGGGGGGTTGAGATGATTGAAGTGGGGGGTTGAGATGATTGAAGTGGGGGGTTGAGATGCTTGAAGTGGGGGGTTGAGGTGTGTTGGAGAGGGTGGAGTTGTTTGAGGCCATTTCTGAAATGGTTCCCAAAAAGGGAAAAAACGCAAAGGTGCCTAGGTCGATTGGCTGTGGACTGAGTCAACAGATTCTCCCGTCACCCTTAAGCCTGAGGCTGCTTTCGGATTCGCTGAGCAAATATGCAGTGACGTGCCTGGAGTCTTGCTGCTGGTAAGTCACTTTCTCAAAACTTGGCGCAAGGGTTTGAACTGATGTGGCTCCAGGCATGGAGTGCAAATACCTTGAAGTTCCCTGGGGCTCCCTTCCCTTTTGAATGAAAAGCTGCCAAATGATATCTTGAACAACTGACAGAAGTTGGATCCAACATCATTTCCCCACTCAAACCAGCACAAATTTGTCCATATGGCACGAGTTCCAGCCATTGCACGTGTCACGACCTCTGAGAGGTTTGTGAGGGAGTCCTTCTGCTCGCTTCGAACATCCCAGCCACGAAACGGAGCAACTCAAAAGCTTATGTCGACACGTGCCATGGCTGGAGCTCGTGCCATATGGACAAATTCGAACGGGTGCCCAGTGCTCCGATACTGGTTTGTTGAAATTACCAGGGACCAAAACCACTCACGGCACAGCCAGCCGGATCCCAAGGGCTACAAACCGACCGATGCTTCCATTCTACACTGAAGAATCAGGCTCGACGTTCGCTCACGAAGGCTGCCCCTTAAACACACAAATCGATTCCAACACCGACCAAAAAACGGGGGGATCCGAGGGGGGGGCATCCGATGAACATGAGATGAAACCCAGTTTTGTCTTAATAGGGGGGGGGGTCCCTGGGAATAGTTGGGATCAAACCACTGTTGGAGGGGCGTTCCCCCTGCAATTACTAAACTGTGTTTTTGTTGGTTGTTGTGTTCTTGTTGTTTTTTTACCCCTCCAATTACTTTACTGTCTTTTTTTTTTAAGGGTGCCCCGACCTTCGTATCTCGATCGAGATCGAAGGTCCTTCGCGGAGGCTGAGACTTGCTCCCACTCCTCGGCGTCGAACTCGTACTTCCTTGGGTGCTCTAGATCCCCCAGCAAAAAGTGAATAACTTTTTGCTGGTTAAAAGGAAATATGAGGCTTGCTGTTGACCCCCCTGCATTTTTATATATTTAAAAAAAAAAAAAAACACTTGTTGGGGCTAAAATGTGAAAAACAAACACCCCAATATTTCAACCAATAAGTTAAAAAGTCCAAAGATCCGGTTGCCCAAACGCGCCGAGCTTCCCCTGCACAATCTGCTCGTAGAGCCATTCATCCTCGAAGGGCGGCGTGCCGCTCAGCAGGACGTACCTTAGGGACCTGAGACCTACGACCCCCCTGCAAAAAGTGTTTAACTCTTTGGGGGTTTGCTGTTGACCCCCCTGGATTTTATTATTTTATTTTTACTTTTTTTAAATACTTTTTGGGGGTTTGGTGGAAAACACCTTTACTTTCCAAAAAGTTTTCCAGTCTAAAGGTCCAAGCCAATAGCACGCAAGCTGCGTGTCGTTTCTTTCAAAGCAACGTTGTCTGAGTCCGGTCGCGCTTTGGCGATCTGCTCACCGGGATGCGATGAAGAGCTAACACGCCACGCGCTCGAAGTCTGGGGGAGTCGCCCGCATGAGCTTCTTCTCGTAGGCAAAAAAGGTGTTTCTTTTGTTAGGGCCCCAAGCTTTGTTTGTTTTTCAACCTGAAGGCTTCTTTCCTTTAATGTACCACCAACCCAAAAATAGTGGATTGGAGCGTGAATAAGTCTTTGCAGTTCTGGCCGGAGGTTTGGGTTCGCGCATTTCTTCAGCAACCTCACCTGATCTTCCGGCTTTTCCGGCTTTGTGGCCTTTCCCCTTTAGGCCTTTAGGCTTCACACAAGTCGATGGGAGGTAGACTTTCGGTTTTTCTCAGGGGCAAGCTCCATGTGAGTCACTTGCTCAAAACCCGGTACTAAAATGGTCGACCCAGAAGAATTAAGAAGGCGCCGCAGCTATTTATGATGATTGGGATTGTCCCTTACTAACCGTCATCTACCCGGGTTTTGAGCACGTGGCTCATGTGCTCCGGTTCTTGCCGAGCCGCAACACCACGCCTAAGCTCCACACGTCCACCTTCTTCCCATAGCCACCATGCTTAGCATTGATCACCTGCGCCGATCCTTAAAGCCTTTTTTAAATATAAGTCTTTAAAGGCCCATAAAACGAATTCCATAAATTTTATATTCATTGTCATATAAGAATCATCAAAACCTACCCAACGAGCTTGCCGATTCCTTGGCCCCTTGAGAACTCCAACAAAACTGGACACGGCCTCTGCAAAGGGGCACGGCTTGGGAACAAGTAAAATAACTCAAGAAGTGGGTACCTCCATTTGCTGAAGTCCCCTGGAGGAACAAAACCACATATTTCCAGTAGTGATAGATTCCCTTTAACACCAACATGGGAAAATAAAAACTATTCTTAACCCAAATGGAAGGGTAGGTTTGCACTCGTGCCGCCCCCTTCCCACATCTTCCCATACCGTCGATTCCGCTTCGCCGCTTCGCTGGGGCCTCCGGGGCGAAGTAGTGGGGGGTGCCGCACAGCGTCCGCGAGTCTTCGGACCCGGCACTTTTCCAGGCCACGCCCAGGTCTGCGATCTTTGGCAGGCACTTGGCCCTGCATTCGGACGAGAGAAATATGAGAAAATGCCTATGAGAAATATGAGAAATATGAGAAATATGAGGGCTATGGGTGAAGATATTTTTGGGCTTGCCCTAGGTTTCACCCACATCTCCCCTCATCGTTGGAGCACGCTATGGCTTGTACATGTGGGCAGACGCATGGCGTTCTGGTGCCCCACTCTCCCCCACATTTGGCTCACTCGCCTGTCTTTCTCTGTGAGCAACACGTTGTCCGGCTTCAGGTCTCTGTGCACCACCTCCTTCTCGTGCAGGTAGGCCACAGCCTCGCAGATGGGCCGAAACAGCCGCTGCGCGTCCTCCTCCGCAAAAGCGCCGCCTCGCGACTTGCGAGTGCGCGAGTGCGCGAACCTGAATCGGCCGAGATATGTGGGCTTATGTGGGCTCCCTCCCCCGCTCCTCCCCCCCCAGCCCCCATAAAACAAAGAAACACTGCAAACCATTTAAGGGTATGGGTCAAAAATTAAACCACCAGCAAACCACAGGCTTTAGTCATTGTTTCCATTTACCAGGGTGCCATTTTGGGTACCTTTTTTTGACCCACGGCCATATCTCTTCGAAGAAAGCACGCAAACACACAGCATGCAACGAACACAAGCGCTTCTTTGCCACGCGTAAGGAAGCGTGGCTAAGATTGCTCAGGCTGCTAGCACTTACGCGGGGCTTGCGCTTGCCGCAAGTGTGCAATATCAGCTGACCTGACTAGATCCAGGTCGCTCTGAATCAGATCCCCCCTGTTGGGGCCCCTGGTTTGGGCATGTTTGGGGAGCAGGTGGCATGCACATCGCCTGAGATGAAGGAGAACCGGCCTCAAAAGAATACTGCCCACGCCGGATGCCCGGGTCGGGTGGCGAGGGAGGGGAGGCGGGGCACATTTTTGAGGCAGGACGGACTGGAGGTCGCATTCTTCCCTGCATGGACAATGGGGGGAAAACGGAGCTCTTGTTGCCGGCCTGAGAGGATGTTGTGCAACAAGTCTCCCCCGTCCACCAGCTCCATAACCAGATAGAGGCTTGAGTGGGTCTGAAACCACTCGACGCATTTCACAATGTGAGGATGGTCCAGGCTCTTCAGGAGTTCCGCTTCGTGCACCAAAGACAACCTCACCGCTAGTCGAGAGAAAGCCGAATCGCTTCGCTTCTTCCGGCAGCCAAACCGAACAAAGGAAACCGTCTCGGAGCCAGCACCAACCATCCTTTCAAGCCGGGGTTAAGCTGACAGAACTTGCCGCAGCGAAGGGTCACTTCAACATGCGGTCCGAAAGAACACCGAGGCCCAAGTACGTGAAGTTCACATCATTCGTTTGGGGAAAGGGGTGATAAGGTCCCAGTCGGACATAGATGAGCATGGATCATCCTTGAGGGATGACCTTGTGCCAGGTATTGCACCGAATTAATTTAATGATGCCATCTTGCCGTGAGCAAAACGTTGCGAATCAAGGGAAGCAAACGTCAATGAAACATCAAGACAGTCTGCTGCAGCTGGCCTCTACAAACTAAGTGATTGTTTAAAAGCAGGGTCCACCACTCCTCAGCCCAATATCCTCCCCCAGGCTAACATGGAAGCTCCCAGGACCCCTTTGGAAGACTTGGTTCCATTAACAGAGGCCTTCTGGGAGCTGAGGGAGTGATTGAAGTGCTTGGTTCACTCAGATGGTCTTCCACCCAAAAAAAAAAAAAAAAACATGATCCCGGTGTGAAGGCGTGAGAGTTGAGATAAGCCTGGCCGTCACTCTGCTCAGAAACAAACTGCAAAAGTCGTGGCACAAGCAATCCTACTGTGGATGCACGAAATCCTGCACCACTTTGAAACCATGGGAAACCATGGTTGTTTGGTATTTACAGGGGAATCATCATTCCAGGGTTTCTTAGATGGTGCAGGATTTCGTCCATCCACAGTAGCACAAATGAGATCGGTGACCCATTCACCCCCACAGTGGCGCAACATGTGCGCAACAAGTTTTTCACCGGATGGCCAAAAGGCCAATGTCACGCAAAGGAAAACAGGCCACGGTACGGCCTTTCACGACCCGTAGGAATAGAAAGCCTATCAACGAAATTAGACCCTGAGCCCCTACCTCCACCCGGCCAAAAAAATGCCAGGGACCAGGACAGACCGCTTTTGGGCCGCGCTTTGCGCGGATGTGCTGCTTTTCTTTAGATTGTCTGGGCTGTCCGTTTTCTGAACCCCCGCTAAAAGTTAAACTTTCAGTGGGTTAAATGGAAATCCCCTCTAGATACCAAAAAGCCAAAAAAAATAAACAGAGGAACCGCATGGCTGGGCTTGCCACCAAGTCTGGATTTCTCCTCCTTTCTTTCTTTTTTTTCTTCTGTTGGGGGGGGTGCAGGGGGAAAAGGGTGGATAAATTGCCTGGATACTTTCTTTGTTGCTCTTTTTTCACCCCCCTCTTTTTCGGGGCACCTCCCTGGAAAATATACCAAACTCGGTTGCTTTCTGCTCCCCTGCTAAAAGTTTAACTTTTGGTGGTTTAGTTAAAGTCCTAACAGCCCTTGGCAAAATGCACCAAAGCAAAGGCGCCGGCTCTTCCGGGAGCTCTGAAACTTCTCGAAGACGCGGCGGCTCACCACCTTCACCGCGTGCTTCCGCCCGTCGCGCACCCGCACCCCGAGCCGCACCTCGCTGAAGCTGCCCTTGCCCAAGACCACGCCTGAAGCGATCGGTCGGAAGCAGCGGGAGCAGCGATCGAAGCATCGGGATCGGAAGCAGCGGGAGCAGCGATCGAAGCATCGGGATCGGAAGCATCGGAGCCAAAAAACCATGGGGAGGAATGGCGCCAGGGGGTCCTTTCAAGAAAAAATGGATGGGAGTTTCCCACACGAAAAAGGCATGGTTTCCCTGGCAAATGGAATGAAAGCCAGTTTTGCTGGTAAATGGAATGAAAGCCAGTTTCCCTGGTAAATGGAATGAAAGCCATCTAAACCAGTGTCTATTTTTGACCATACTAACCTAAAAAGGACACCTGTGGATAGGCGCAGATGGGCGAGTCGCGGTTGGCTCAAAACAGGTTGGACTTTTTAAGAAATGGTCGGCTTTTCCTCTTTTCATCACAAGCAGACACACCCAACATTGGCTAAGGCTTGGCCAAGCCGATGCTCCACAATCCCCATAGGAAAGCCACTCCCAAGACGATTTGCATAACCCAAGGTAAGGGTATTTGCGGATTACCTTTGAAGCGACCAGCCAAAATAACAAAAAAGGAAAAGAAATCCAAAAAAAAAGCTCTTTCGTTGAGAGTGCGGCTTAAGCTTCGCATGTCCCAGCTCTCCTGAATCTCCTCCTCTGTCAAATCCGGTGCCAGCACACCAAGGGTCCCTCCCAGGTGGGTCTCCTCCAAAGGCCGCTTCAAGGACCGGCGCTCCAACGCCTCGCTTGGCCCCGCGCGGAAGATGAAGACGGCCGGCGGCTGGTCGATCTCCTTCTGAGACCTCTCCCCCCTACCTTAAGGGGAAGGGGGGTGGGGGGGGGGTCCCCAATTCCATTTATCTAGCCTTCCCTATGAGAGGGCAAATGGAGCTTAAATGGAGATCTCCAGAAGCACCCCCCTCCCCCATTCCATTTTTGAGGGGCCCAGACCGGCGCTCGGACCGACTCCAGACCGGCGACGCAAACAGGCAGGAGGATGATCGCAGAAACGCACAGATATGGGAATTGTGCAGTTAGCCTACCCAAAAAATGGGGAACTTCGGACCATGTCGAGTAGAAGCGAGCCTTGTTTGAAGGATCGGATTGCTTCACCCAGTCTCCAAAGTGCAAAGTATCGCAAAGTCAAACAAAGGCTGGGTGTTGCTTCCCAGGTATGCTAGAAGGCACCATGCCGGCTGGGTTTGCAGGGGGCATGGTTGGATTTCTCGAAGAGCCAGCAAGCTAGCTGGCTCAAGCCCGAATAGTTCGAAAGTAGAAAGCGTGAGGCCTCATTCTTAAGGGCCCAGCAACAAGTAAGGAAGTAACGACTCGAATGCTTGAAGCTTGGGTTTGGACAGCTGGGTGGCAAGTGGGCAAGGAAAACCCAAAGATCCGCCCACGTGTGCTCCTTTTGAAGCACCCAAATTCAGAAAGCAGCGGATCGATCAGGATCCTTACATTATACACCTGAACATTGCAACTTGTAAATGGTGGGAACCGTCCCTTTACTTTGGTGTTGATGTTGACCCCGGATTAATCAACCCCTGGTTGATTTTTGACCGGGGAGTGTCCCCTTTTAGTAGGGATTCAGACCACTCTTGGAGGGAACAATCCCCCCTAATGATGGGTTTAGGGTTTATAAATCCTGGGTCAACATTAAAACACCAAAGGCAGATGCAACATTAAAACACCAAGGACATGGCCATGTTTCAAATGGGCAAAATGATTTTCTTTTCAGGAGCCCCGGCCCTTTCGGCTCTTCGCGCCAAAAAAATTCGAGCGGCTTCGGGTTCGAAGGGTTCACCAGCGAGATCTCGTCGCCGCTCCGCAGCGCGCGCCGGTCCCCCTGCTGCAGGCGCAGGCCGTTCACGAAGGACACGTTCCTGGCCCAAGGAGTCGGAGGAAGCGGGAAAAAAACGCAAAAAGAAATAAGAGGAGAAAGAAAAGGCGCAAATAAAGAGACGCCGGATCATCCTCCCTTTTGGCGAATTGGGAAAAGTTGAGGGAAGGAAAAGCCAGAGATTGGCCGGATCATCCTCCTTTGTGGCTTAAAGTTGAGCTCCGAGGTTCATTCCCAGCTGCTCCAGGAAGAAGCCGTGCTCGTCCTGTTTGGCACGCACGGGTCACATCAACCGCTGAAGAGTTCGGAAAGGGCCAGCTCGGAATCGCGGCGCGAAGCTGGTAAATGAAGGGATGGTATCTGCCATTTGGTTTAGACCCCTGAAGAAAAAAATAGTGATAAATTCCCTTTTAAACCCTGAAAAAAGGCAGGGTGTGCCAAAAAATAGGGTTTAAAATTGAATACCTGGTTTCTAGAACCAGTATGCAAAATGCGGGGTTAGTACGGGTTGAATGCGGGGTTTGTACGGCTTAAATACGGGGTGCAATTTACACTTGTGGAACCCAGGGTTTTCAGTGAAACTAAGCGAAAAACCGGGTTTTCAATGTACACCCTGCTTTTTTCCAGGGCTTAGCCGCACTAGGCAGCTCGAATCTCGGCGAGGAGCTGGAAATGAAAGGACGGTATGATAGCTGGGAAGTAGATCTATGGCCACCCGTAGTCGAAGGCCGAAGGAAACCCCTGAAAAGCCACGCACAAGAAGCATCCACAAACCACGCAGCACAGCCAAGGGACTTCCAAACTCAGCTTCCCTCCAAGGTGTTTTAGTCCAACCCCCATCCAATCCAAACCACCAGCCTGACGGGTGACCTGATCTCTTGCCACAGGAAAACACGAAACATCCCCGGCCTGGAAGATGCGGAGGTGCCTCAGTTTGATCCGAGAGAGTGAGAGAGATATACATATATAAAGGGCCAATTTGCAAGATCTGGGAAGTCTCAGTAGGAATCAGTCCACGTTCTGGCAAGATTTTGAAGCAGCACTCTAAAAGGGACAAAGGTGAGAAGTGAGAAGGTTCTTTTTGGAACAGACGACATAACATATTGCTTTTTCAGCAAGCGGGGGGAAAGATGCACAGCCGGAGGGTCTATAGTCTATAGTCGAAAGTCTATAGGGGCAGGGTGTGCAAGAAAAAGCGTAGATGCCATGCTGCAGGCCCTGAAACAGGAGTTTGTCGAACGTCATGTTGCATGTGTAACCTGAACCTGAACTTGGCTAGTGTTTCTTGGGGAAAGCACCAAGCATCTTTCTGCGGACCCGGACCCTTCCGCGACACTAGTCGAAGGCTTTGGCGGGGGAAGTTGGGGACCCCGTGGAAATGGGGAGATAACCCGTGGTCATGCAATTCATTTCTTGCCATGGCAACTCACTCATCTTGCCATGGTCCCTTGGCCAGATATGATCTTTGTTTCACAGCGCAAATCTAGGACTCCCTGGCAAATCGCCGACCTTCCAACAATTGGCGACATGAAAACCGCATCCATGGCCTTGTGTCCCTTTACTTCCTTCAGGGAGAGTCGGTGTCAGAGCCGGCAACGGTTCACGGCAAAATTCCATCTTTTGACATCAAAGCGGACTGAAAAAACACTTTGGGCAGTTGACTTCCCCAAACGGGAAACACCTAAACGTAAGTCTACCCTGGAGTTCACGGAATTGAAAGGATAGTGTCCTAACTCTCTCCCGGACACCTCACCACCTATCTCCTGTCTATGTCATCTCTCTATCTCTCCTCTCTTTTCCTAAGTCTACCCTGGAGTTCACGAATTTTGGGTTCGCGGGGCCTGGCGGAGCACCGCTTGTCCTCCACCTGGACATGGCCCTTGCGGCCCACCACCAGCTCCCCCTCCAGCGGGTGCCGGCCTCGGAACGACCCCCCCCCCAAGAGGGCCCGCTGTGGGGCGCCCGCTCAAGGCCCGGTGCCCACCTTGGGCCAAGGGTTGGGTGGCGATAAAAAGGGAAGCCAACCGGAAACCGCCCCCATTTGCATTTGCTTTAATGTTTCTCCTTCTTAATCTGATGATTATTATTTGTTATTTGACACAAACCCCTATGCTACGATCCATGGAACGGCTATGATCCGAACCTTTGTGTGACAAAGGCCGCAGGCTTCTATCAACTGTCCAGAGCCACGCATCCTCTTTGCGCTCACTCCGGCGGCAAAAAGAAGTCTGCTCATTTGCCGCACCCTACCCTAGGATCCAACATGTAATAACAGGGATCCTTACATTATACACCTGAACATTGCCTTGTAAATGGTGGTGTCCCTTTATTTTGGTGGAAAAAGCCATGTTTCAAATGGGCAAAATGTATCTTTTAAGGAGCCCCGTGTAAAGACTCGCAAAAGGAGTGGATGGAAACCAGTGCCACATCTAGTCCTCCAAGCCGGGGAGTGGAGGCTCACAAACCAAATCCTGCCAAAGCCTGGTCACAAGCCCCTCCATCCAGCCAGAAAAAAAAAAAAAACGGTGCCGCCAAACAAGCAACAAGACCAACCAAAAACGGGTTCCACTTTTAAAACGACCCCCCAAGTGAAGAACCGCCCCTTTCCAAGCACAAACGGCCGCCCACCCCCCACGCTTGCCAAGCATCCAGGCGCGCCCTTCCCGCGCACCTGCAGCAACTCATTTCCTTGCGCCGGCACCCCGACAGCTGCCTCTGCTGGCTGGGTGGGCTGAGACTCCTCCATTCATGGCATCAGCGAAAAAACGAAAAACCAAAACAAAAAACGGCGGGTGTACGGGTTTCTCTCTGTGTTTACCATTGGTGCTTGTGTGTTGTGGTTCGAGATCTGCCCTGAGACCTCTCATGGCCCTCTTGACATGCCACTTGAGCCGCCTTTCAATACCTGGCTCTCGTATTTGGTTTGAGGTTTGGCAAATCCAAACGGTGAGAGCGCTGCCAAAGTTGGATGAATGATGCTAAACTCTCTCAGGGTTGTGGCCAAACAAGGCCGCTTGGGATTGTAGAGCTTAGTTGAGGCATGTGTGACAAAGGCTTGCGATCGCTCGTAAAAGCGTCATGGGCGGCGTGCTGGTTACCAGTGCTTGTCAAACTTGCGCTCACCTTAGCCACCTTACCCTTTGCCACTAGCATGTGAAAGGCGCCCTTTGCTGATCCTTTGCGCTTGCCCCTGGCTGCAGCTGCGCAGCCGAGCTTGGCTATAAGGCTGCGAGGCTGTGAGGCGTGTTGCAAAGGTACCATGGCGCTGTCCTGATTAGTTGGGGGACTTGGCAACGCAAACCATTTGTCAAATGGTCACAAAAGCCTGAAGCTGCGACCATGCGGCCTACATGGCTACCAACGGACCAAACCACAGAAACTTCAAGGTTAGTATAGGCTTGGTTGTTGCGCAGTGGGGATTTGGACAAGAATCTTCCACCTAACTGTTATGAAAACCTAATTTAGCTGTTAGAAGGACATCCCCACATCCCTCACAAAGATCAGCAAGTTTGGCAAGTTGAGCAGCTGAGATATGAGTTGGCCGAACGGGGCTAGACTTTGACCCCCGACTGTCGCTTCTTTGCCTTGCTTTGCTCCTCCTCCTTGGCCTGGCTAAACGCACCGGCGGCACGGTGTCGAGCAAAAGCCAAAGGAGCCCGACGAAGAATTCCAGCTGTCGCGCAATCACCGACGCCCTGCAGGAGAACGCGACACCCCAAAAGGGTTCCCATCAATTGCAATCATTCTTCGTGACGACTTGCTGACGCCACCTGCCAACCCTCCTGGCCTTTACTTGAAAAAATCCGGTTTTTCCTCAGCCAGATGATCAAGATACGGCACGGGTGGGCGCAGATCCGGAACCAGGAGTTGAAAGTCACCCTCAATCGCTGCCCAGCCTGCTCAGGTGGCTTGGCTTCACCATCCTTCCGTTCCTTGCCAAGGCACAATGGCTTTCGGAACAAGAAGTGTCCCTGGCGGGACCGTAAACTCAAATGGAAATTATGGTGTACTGAATGCGTGTGTGTGTGTGTGTGTGTGTGTGTGTCGGACGGCTTGGGTGCTTGACGCACCGAATAATGGGTTTGGCTGCGGATCACAAGTCCATATCGCGCTCTCTTCTGCCACTTACTTGGCACTTGCGATCTAGGCGACGCCCCAGGCTTGTTGCGCGTTCATCCTGTTGGACGGCTGCGCACATGGCGCCCTGCGCCAATTGAAGCTCTTTCTTAAAGGGGCCTGCAACTTTCTCATCTTTCTGGCGCTTGTGCTGGCCAATCGCAGCACAGACGTTTGTCTGATATGACTTAAACCACAACCTGCTTTGCGCGTCTTTGCTGGTGACTCTTGCTTCGACCTCCGTGAGGACAGATTCAGTTGGAAAGGTTCACGCTGATCGACAATAAAATGGACACGGGCCTCAACCCTTCTTACACGCAGGCCGACAATCTTAGCCACTTCCGTCCTGTGGATTCTGGGCATCGCCGGACGAGGCCCTGCAGGCTGTACGGATGACCCTGTCTGCAAGTCTTCGGCAAGCTGCCCGGGCTTGCATACTGAACCGTCAGTCCACCATGCGACCTGGCGTCCTGCAATGTGACACGGAAGGGAACATTGCCCCCTAGCAACTACCTGCCCCCTCCAATCCAAACACTCTGCTCAGCAATCACTTTATTTCTCGTGGGCATTCGCAGCCGAACTGTCGGACGAGAGAGAACTTGGCACCAGCGTTCTCTTTCTCGCACTTATTTCTTGCCTTGCGCCTTTGCAGCACGCCCAACACACTTATGTCTCAGCTTGTCCCAGAACAGCCTGTTCCAAGAACTGGTTGCGCAATAACAACCTGCACATGGTAGCCACAACTTTCTCGTAATATATATATATAGTTTATTCATATAAAATGTATGAAACATATTCAGCCTCTCCAAGCTGCAGGTCACGCGGCCCTTTGGGCAAAGTACCCCAAGGGGTCAGATACTGGACGGCTGCTCATCCCGAAGTGTCTTGCAAACGGGCCGATTCTCTTGTAGGCGACGCAATCATGGTCCTTCATGCCATTTGTGTTGTTGTCTGCCGTTGTGAAAGGTTGTCATATCCGGATACATTGCTGGGCCTTGGAAGCATTTCAGGGTTGATGGAATGCGAAGCTTGTACAAATGTTACATTGGAATCCATTCTTTGGAAGTCTTTCGCGGCCCAAAGGCTGCTGCAAAAATGAAACCCTTTGCCTGGGCGGGCACGCGCTAGCGTCAACAATTACCCCCACTCGCTCCAGCTCGCCTCAGTCGGCTTGACCTCACCTTTCCTCTCCTTGGCCTTGGATTTGGGAAAAAAAGCTCCGTGTCCCCGGGTCCCCGGCAGGCCCATAGCAAACCACGACGCTGTGGGGCTGCCACATCAATGGTGTCATGAAAACGCTGCACCGAAAGCACTCGGAACTGGGTGTTCTAGTTTTGGAAGCCGCGACATAAGTCTGCTGGGCGCTCTTGTCAAGGGCGCTTCAACAAAGCAAGCCTGCAAGTCACTCCGGCGCCTTGAAAGCTATTTGAGGCTTGACGGAATGGGAAGCTTGTACAGAAAAATAGTGGAGCACTGTTTTGGAAGAATGCATTCAGAAAGGTTCCAGCAGCGGGGCCGAAATTTGAACCCTTTGCCTCGGCGGGCACTTGGAACCCTGTACCTCCCTATCAACGCTCCAGCTCGCCTGCTCAGCATCCACCTCACTGCCATCTGGCTTTGGCTTGCCTTCACCTTGCTGCCCCTTGGCCTGGCACGCTGGCTCTTGGAACAAAGAAGTGTCCCTGACGTAGGCTCTAACAGTGACCCTCCTGAATTCACGTTTGTTGGCATGCAAACGTTGCACACACGTTCTACTATAAGTCAATCCGGCAGGCTGCGAAACAAGTCAAAAGGGGTTCCAGCAGCGGGGCCGAAACTGGAACCCTCTGCCTCGGCGGGCACTTGAAACCCTGTACCTCCCTATCAACGCTCCAGCTCCACCTCACTGCCATCTGGCTTTGGCTTGCCTTCACCTTGCTGCCCCTTGGCCTGGCACGCTGGCTCTTGGAACAAAGAAGTGTCCCTGGCGTAGGCTCTCAGCAGTGACCCTCCTGAATTCACGTTTGTTGGCATGCAAACGTTACACACACGTTCTACTATAATATATTATAAGTCACTCCGGCAGGCTGCGAAACAAATAGCAAAACACGGGGGGGTCTCGGAAGCTATTTGAGGCTTGACGGAATGTGAAGTTTGTACAGAAAAAGAGGGTTCCAGCAGCGGGGCCGAAATTGGCCTCGGCGGGCACTTGGAACCCTGTAACCCTTTGCCTGGGCGGGCACGTGCTAGCAACAATTCCCTTCAATCGCCGCTCCAGCTAGCCTGCTCAGCATCTACTTCACCGCCATCTGGCTTTGGCCTGCCTTCGCCTTTCTGCTCCTTAGCCTGGCATGCTGGCTTTGGGAACAAGGAAGTGTCCCCGGCAGGCTGCCCAACGTAGGCTCCAGTACGGACCCTCCTGAATTCACGTTGCACAACCTGACGTAAGTCTGCTGGGCGTGCTGCATGACGCGAAAATACGCGAAAGATAGCGAAACTCCGTGCTGGGTAGCATTTGAGGGCTTGGGCCTTGGAAGCCTTTGAGGGCTGATGAAATTGGAAGCGTTCCAAAAGACACGTCTCGGGAGAAGGCGATTGGCACAGCGCTGAAGTTGAACCCTCGACAGGCACGTTCCACTCGCTAGCGAACAAAAAAACCCCAATTGCCGCTCCAGCCAGCCTGCACTGCATCTACTTCGCCATCTTGCTTTGGCCTTGCCTCGCCTTTCCGCTCCTTGGCCTGGGACACTGGGGTTGGGAACGCGGCAAAGCCAGCAACAACAAGAACGACGACGACGACGACGACGACGACGACGACGAACAACAAACAACACGGCAAAATACAAACGACAACCGACAACCTGCAACAAGCAACCAGCAACCAACAACAAACAACCACCAACCACAACTAACAACAAACGACACACGACAAACAAAAACGACAAACGACCACGACCACTACCAACAGCAAACAACAAACAACAACGAACCAACCACCACCACCACCAACGACGACAACGACAACGACAAAAAACACAACCAACCAACCAACCAACCAACCAACCAACCAGCCAGCCAGCCAACCAACCAACCAGCCAGCCAACAAGCCAGTCGACCAACCAAGCAAGCAAGCAACCAACCAACCAAGCAACCAAGCAAGCTATAGAACAGGTTAAACAACCAGGAAGGGTCAACAATGAACCCTGCCTACAGCGCGCTTTTTACTTGAGCCATGCGCAGTCGTAACGGCGAGACTGCGCTAGTGAGACATTCATGCATTGGGGTTTTACATGGTTGATAAATACATCACGTTGCAAACTACACCCCCCGTGCCCGAATGTGAAACAGGAGGACAAATGAAAGGGATGAAACAACCAAGGAAACCCGATCGGCATGATGTCATTTTGCAGTACACAAGCACTTGGATACGAGCAACTGGCAATTAAGGTCTTCCGCCTCCACTGACCGTCGCTCTCGCGAGGCGTGCTCATGCCTGTACATTGATCCTCGGCCAACATAGATTGACAAGTGTAATGAATATTGAGTTTGAAAGCATAATTGGATGTCAGCCGAAGATCCCAAACAGTTTGATGAGATTGCTCACTCATCGCCAGTCCCAATTGCGAGAGCTCTTCCATGGGCGCTCTGATCATCAGACCACCACGAGCCCCAGGACTGCCGGACTGCCCCCAGCTTCCCCAGTACGATTGGTTCCACTGCTGATCTTGCCATTGGCTACCGGTCTCCCGGAGCTGAGGGATGGGCTTGCGCGTCACCCCAACAACTGCGGGAAGAGGAGTAGCTCGTCCAGGAACTTGGATGCCAGGGACCTCCTCCTCGACGAAGCAGAGCAACTCGACCAGGACAGTTTCGGGATCTCCTACCGATTTGAAATCCCGGCTCCAGCCCATCACAGGGTAGCGGTTGCTCTTGTCAAGGCTCCCGTACAAGGCGGCAAATTGCTCAGTTTCCAGGAATCTTCCTCCATGAACCACATACACATCTTTGGGGTCGATTTCCTTGACGTCTCAAACTCGAGGGCGACCTGTTCCTCCTTTGGAGAGGTTTTCATCATGGACGTCCCGCACCTTGGTCACGTTCCCGATTCGGTGAGGCCGGTCGGGGCTCATTGCTTGTAGTAGAGTTTGCATTCACGGTCAACATTCGCCATGAACGACTCAAGCACCGGGGTCCCGCTCACGCCTCGCTGAGTCTCCTCACGGAACGTTTTGATGCTGTCCTGGTACTTCCTCCTCAGGCTGACGTACATGCGATTGGACCAGATGTACCTCGCGCACTCAGCATCACAAGCATCAATCCTCGGTCACAAGGGCTTCCCCGTCTCCGGGTGCGTAGAGCCGACAGCCCAATTGGATCAGCATCTCGACATCGACGGCGATGTTGATGGGCCGATCAGCCCGCGCGCCCCCCGCCTTCCGGCCGTGGCCGTGCCTGTCCCAAGGAGGCACTACCGTTAGGTAGGCGTGACCACGTGAGGATTGCTTGCCGCCCATTCCACCAGGAAATATGCCATGTAAATGATGTCAAAGAAATTCTGCATGTTGCACGTATGGTTGGCGATTTTGGGCAGCGCCTTTCGGCGTGCGTCCGTGAAATCTTTGCAGACGCCCGGTCGCACCCCTTTCTTTGCGTGCTCAATGGTGTAATTGACATCCATGGCAATGGGTTCCCCAGGGATATTGTCGAAGCCACTTGCCTCGGTAACCCAGTCGTTGTGCCTGGTGAACGCTCGGATTCGAAGCGGCATGAAACTGAGTCCGTTCCACTGTTGTCCGGCCGGAGCCTCCACATAGACCTCGAACCTGGTTGACGTGCTCGCGGCCTGCAGCAGGGTGTACTGGGAACAGTTCCAGTCATACCGGCGTTGGATCCATTTGGTGACGGCCGCATAGTCGAGAGAGTTATCTATATGGCTGCAGCCTTAGTTTTGCTTCCGTTTTTTCTTTTTGTTTCTCCTGTCAGGTACCCGAAGCTCGAGGTTGGCAACGGATCGCCTTGGGCCCAGCTGCGTGCGTTCTCACGTTGCCTGCGTGCGTGCGTTTGGAATTTTACGGCTTCTCTTTCGGCTCAAGCGCGGGCCTCATGAGGAAGGCACCGAAAGGCCGGGCGATTACTCCATGCTGGCCAAGACTACTGGAGTGTGCAGCAAGCAAATGGCGTGCAGCCACCTGATGCGCCCGACTGCATTGCAGCCATCATTTTTGGCGACGAAGCCGAGTTTACCAGCAAGAACCAGTACATGTGCTTGCACTGGCAGTCTGACAATGCCGACATGGATGTTCAAGCGGACAGTCGCATGAGCCGCTTCCCGATCTGCATGGTTGATTCATCACTGTACCGCATGGACATCTATGGCGTGAACCAGACCCTGCAGCATGCTCTAGCAGCGGTGGTAGCTAGCTTCAACGAGTTGCGCGCGGCAAGGCCGCTGGCTGTGCAGGTCTGTGGCGTGAAGGGCGACTGGAAGTGTCTCAAGCAGTCGCTGTGCCTAAGCCGTTTTTACAACAGCAATAGAAGTTGCATGCTGTGCGAGGCAACCAAAGATTTGAGTTGCCCCTACACAGACATAGCACAGACTGCGCTGTGGAGGAGCACGATCCAGTCAGAGCCATGGCAGCCGCAGTCGCCACCAAGCCTCCTGCAGATCCAGGGACTGCAGCTGCTCCAGAACACGCAGCTGGATCTGATGCATCTTGTGCATCTCGGCCTTGGGCGCGATGTGGTTGGATCAACGCTCTGCATCTTGCTCCGGCGGCGCGATGGCCCATTTCCAGGCTCAGACTTGCAGAAGCGCATTTCATCTGCAGGTGCCCAACTTCGAGATGCGTGCGGGGCTGCCTTCCCGCGACAGTTCGAACTGTGCTGGCAGCCTGCAGTGACCAGGTGGCTTCGCCGCAGCTCAAAGCATGCCTGTCGTGCCTCAATGCTTTCCTGCAGCTGCTCTTTCGAGAGCGACGGCGCAGCCACACCCTCACGCAGAACGTTGCTGAGCACGCGCGTACGCTTGGGATGGCATTCGTCCAGTTGTACTTGGAGCTCCACCACATGTACCGCGGGTGGTACACGTACATGCTCTTCAATCCACGGCCAAAGCTGCATCTCTGCGTGCATGTCCTGGATGATCTCCGGGCAACGCGCCGCAACCCAGCCAGGTGGGTCAACTTCATGGACGAAGATGCTCTGAAGAAGCTGGGACAAGTTGCTCGGCCTGCGGCGCTGCAGCGCATGCTTGTTGGCCTCTTGCCGAAGATGGATGAGGCGCTGGCACTGCTCCGCAGGACTGCGATGTGCGGCAAACCATGCATGCCACGCATGTCACGTGCATGCATGTCACGCACGTCACGTCACGCATGTCACGCATAATTAATAGCGCACGTCGCGTCACGCATGTCATGCTACGCATGCTGACATGTTTCGATGCAGGAAAGTGTCGCTGCAAGATGACGCGGAGCAAGAAGACGCTAACGTACGAGGAGGACGTTTGTTCTTACATGCGCATTGATGTGGCTATACGTGTGGCCTCGCAGGATCATGTGGGCATGAGCGGGCTTCCGGCATGCGTACTGCCCGTGGATCCTGATCGCGCGCAAAAATGCGTGCTCATATGTCTCTTGGAGGTTTTGCAGGGTTGAAAGTTTGAATGTAGCATTCTATAATTGCTATTATTTGGGAAAATTGGGAAACCATCTATATCAGAAATGGAAATCCATATCAGAAATCCGGGAATCGCAACAAACTATATATGAAATGATTCTCTAGGTTGAGATTGATTTCAGGGATGGATCGTGTCGCATGTTCGTGAGCATGTCCACGAACCAAATACGAGATCTTTTTGCTCAAGAATGTCCTCCGCCCAAAGTTCTGGATCTGGGCAATATTGATTCCTGAGCATTTGATCCACCCTCGCTTCGGCTCAGTTGCCTGGCCACGGGTCTCCCCGGGCTTTCCAGCAGCCTTGGGAGCCGCCTTCGCCTTGGGGATGCTCTCCCCGGGCCACGGATCTCTCTGGGCTGAGTCTTGCTATCAGCCGCGGACGCCTTTGACTGATCACTGGAGGAAGCAGCCTGCTTCGGCATTTCTTTCGCCTTCACCTTCGGAGTTGCAGCATCGATGGAGGCCGTCATCTTGTTGTTGGAGGTGAGGATGAGCTTGATTTGTCCGTCCTCCCCAACGTCATTTGGATCCACTGCAGCAACCTCAGCGGCCTGGCCTTTCGGCCGGCTTGCCTTTGGCTGATAGCCAGGGGGCAAGTCGAAGCTGATCACCTGATCCTCCTCATCCGATGAAGACCAATCGATCACATCATCATGGCCGCTGATGGTCGCCGCGTGAATAACTGGTTGCATCATATGCAAGATCTTTGCTTCCTCTTTGACAGTGTCAAGGGGGAAGAGGGGGTTTGACTCTTTTTCGGCCTCCAGGAAGACCTCGCGCTTCGGCTCCTGCGCGGCGATTTGATTGATCGCCTCCAACTCCCTTTCGCGGACCTCGTTGTCGAATGGGTCCTTGGGGTTCTTCGCAGTTGCCGGACCGCCAGTTTCCTGGGGTGAAGCGCCAACGATCGGGATGGACGTGTCGATGTCAAGATACTCCCTCTCGAGGCGAAACCAGTTCATTGCACCCTCAAACCGAGTGATCTGACCGATGGAATAACCGAGCTTGGCAGCAGCTACAAAATAACTAATGTAGTGCTTCCTGTTCCGCTCATTGTCATCCGTGCGAACACGGTCAGCTCGAGACGTGTTGGAGATAAGGGTCTGAGGGTCTAGCACGGTGATGCCTGCGGATCGGTGCAGTATTCGGGAGTGCCCGTCCATCTGGACTTTATACGACTCGCTCAGCCCGTAGGTCTCGAAGTCTCTCGGCACTATGAGGACGATCTGGATGACATCTTTCCTGTATGCAATGCGACGAAGTCGATCACGAACTGTCATCACAGCCTGGCATTCCTTTCGATGATGTCCATTGCCGCTTTCCGTTTCGCTTCGGAATCCGTGGCCCAGCCCGCTAGGGCGGCGGGGTTGTCGATGTAGCCATTGCGACCGACAACGTCGTTCCCGGACCACGAAATGACAATGACATATGGTCTGGGCTCAGGCCTTTCGGCGAGCTTGATCATGGCTCGCTCGGCAGCGTCAAGCGACTCTGAGAGCCTTTTCCCCACGTCATCTCAGACCACACCTCATGCTTGTGGCCGAAGAGAGTCCTCTTGTTCTCCTTAATGATGGTGCCAACATCTGTCTTTGTCCCATCTTTGACCAATGCATTGAAGGAATCGCCGAAAAACAGATAGTTGACCGCGGGTTTCCCCGGGCAAAAGAGGAGTCATGTTGTTTCGAACGAACTTGTCGACGGCAGTCTCATTCCAATAAGTGCAACTCCTTGGCCATTCAATCGCAATCAACGGTTTGGCAAACTCCATGGAATTCACGAGATCAACGAAGGCAGACCAAATTCTTTTGTAAATGGATCGATGTCGCTTCACCTTCTCTTTCGCCGTGTCATGATTCACATTAATATGAGACCACGCAGTGCCGCCAGTGCTTCACTTCATCGACGACACGTTTTCGAGTGGCATGAGAAAGAATATCATCGTCCTGTGTAATCCGAATCACGTGGCAGCCGACGGCGGGGCGACGCAAAGTATCACCAAGCTTCGACTCGTGCGAACAGCAGACTTCGACCAGAATACAATTAGGGGAACCCCCCGTGTTCCTGGCCTTGGATTTCTCCAGGCGTGGCGACACTGCAGCCGGCATGCCTGAGACATCAATTTTGCTAGCAATATTCATGAGCTTGAGCCCTCCTTGCCATTTCTCAGCATTTGTGAAAGGCTTCGTGAGAATATCTGCAGCCTGAAGTTCCGTAGACACGTGTGTAAGCTTATAATGTTTCCGCCTGAATTGTTCCGCCAACCAAGCAAGATTAACACGTTGAGTCTTGTGAGTATGGCGGAAAGCCGGAGACCTACCACTTTCAAGAATGCGGATTGTAGCCTGGTTGTCTTCGAGGAAAACGCCTTCAAAAGAACCGTTGTTGATAAGAGTTACACTTTCGTTGCCGATATTTTCGTTTCCAAAATCAAAGTCCGTGAGGTTGTCCCTAACCTCCTTGGCTTCGATTTCGAGATTTGCCTCGCCGGCCCCCCGCATGAAGAAGTACGTCTTGCCAGTCCACACGGAGTCGGTTTGGTAGTCTGAATCAGTTGGGCAAATTCGGGACACAGTGAGGTCGATACTGCCATCACCAAAGAGTTGAACCGTATATCTTGTGCTGGACAAGGCCTCGGTCCTAACCGGGCAGTCGTCGTTCGATGGAACAAACAACTGGGTTCTCTTTTTATTGTGAACTCTGACTATGTATCCATTGACTGTGTCACTGACCCAATAATTTGAAGTTCTTGATGGGGTGATAGTGCATGTTGGGTTTTTTTAACCACCCCCCGCCGACTGTATGATCTCCCAGAGGCAGGAAGACGGAAGTCCAACGGCACGCAATGCAACATCTGCGGCAATCACCTCAGCTTCAGTGGATGACATCGCAGTGGAAGTCTGCTTCTTGGAGAACGCAGTCAAATGTATTAGGACCAATCAATGCAAGAAAGCACCCTGATGTAATGCGGGAATCGTGTTCGCCAGCATGATCTGAGTCCGCACATAACCAAAGTCGGGTTCGTGATGAGGGATCACCAACGAAACCGTGCATCTTACGATCAACTGTGGTATGGATATAGCACATTATCCGAAAGAGCGCTTGGTCACAATCAACGGACCATTTCTCAACAGATCAAAACGGGCCATCCGCGCAGCAAACAGAACCTTCATGAGAATTTTGGAGCGATGGGTTGTAGAATACCCTTCTTCTCCGTGTCGTCTTCGGTGGGGCTTGCAATGCGGTCATCCTGAAATGGAGTGGATACCTTCTTGAATTGGACATTGCCCCCCACAAGCTCGACGTATCTGTCAAGGCATTGTTTGAGGAATCCGGTCATGTCGTAGGTAACCAGCGTGACAGGCTTGTCCATGCAAGGTTGATGCTGAAACAGTTCATCGAGATATGAAAAACCTTTGGCTCGATTGGCTTTCTTGGCGGACGTCTTATCCCTCAACTTCTTCACGGCCGCTGCCGCTAGGCGGGCATTACCAACGTTTTCATGGAAGAAATACGTGGTTCCAACCCAAAGAAAAGGGACAGTCTGGATTTGATCATCGTCTTCGTCAAAATGCCAATACTGTTGAGCAGCACCGTCTTTGTCAAAACATGGACTGCACTCTGTGTACCGCGTCCCGCCCAACCCAATCTCTTTGGCAACACCGCTAGGCGTGCGGCGAAATTTGCGCCTTGGTTGCTCATGTTGACAAACAACCACGCCATGTCCTGGATAGTGTTCCCAGTAATCCTGAGTTCGGCGAGCAGCAGCTGCAGTCTTGTCGGATGGATCCTCCAGGTCATGCTTGAAAACATGAGCGAAAGGATGGTGTTCTGGTGAAAGACGAACCTTCTCCGTGACAATGTGTTCACATCCGAGGTATCTGCCAACTGCTGAAGGTGGGTCCATGTCAATTTTGGAAGAAATGAGTTCCCCATCCTTTTGTAACATTCTTAACCGGACCCGACATCTTGAAGTCATCGACATACACTGCGAGCAGGAGTCGAAGTTTCGGATGCCAGAAAACTGAAGGCCAGGCTCCAGGGTATACAAGACGGAAACCACGGGATAAAAGAATGTCTTCACAATGCTTCTCCCACAGACCCCCCGAATCCGGGTGACCATAGAGAGCAAGAACAAGTTGCACCACCGGACCGCTAAACTTTGAGGCCCAACCTTTCGGCCAGCGATATTTTGGGAGGCGCACCCACGTCTTGATTCCCTTCTATAACGCTTGCGTATATGCCTGCCGCCCATCGGATTGTTGGGTGCAATTTCCAGGCATAGCTCCATAAACACCGATACCTTTGGCAGCTTCCATGGTGGAAGGGGCCGATCCAAGTTCCGCGAATAAAGCTTGCTCAGCGTTTTCATCCTTAACATTGTTCCCCTGAAAAACAGTCCTTCCTTTGAACTTGCGAAGAGGATTCCCTTTCTGAAGTTCACTCCCTTTTTCAACACAGATTTCAAACATTTTGCCAACATGGACCTTTTCACTTCTTCCCTTGGCTTCTTTGACCACTTGCGACCACTCCCGCACAGTTTTGTAGTCCCATGCGCCCTTACTTTCAAGGTTGTGCCACTCCACATCAATAGACTTTTAGGCATCCGCGTTGCTCTCAATTTCCTTTCGCCCCACCGGTCTAGCAACCATTGCATGAATAATGGGGTGCAGGTGAGCTTGAAGAACTTTACAACGATGTTGCCCAACGTCAGGATTCGCCGAAAGTGCAGGCAAAACCACAACATCCAACGCATCCTCAATAGTCTTCTCATCAGAGTGGTTCCCAATGCAAGGTGCAACAAGCATAAGAGGGATGTTTGAAAATTCATCCTCCAATCCATTGTTAACTGCAGTAGTCGCCGGCCTAGCCTTCGAGGAAGAAGCATCCGGGTCCTCGGAGACTGGCTCATCAGGAAAAGCCTTGCGAGCCTTCTCCCGTTCTTCCTTGATGATAGCAAGTCTCCTTTGCTTCGTTGACATAGTTTTCCAAAGAAAAGGTGGAATACTGTCGGGTTTGCTTGATCCCGAATACCTCCGAGCTTTCACACCCCCCGCATCGTAATGAGCACCTCCATCTTTAGGAACAAGGGTGTCCTTGCTGGTCTTCAAATCGATGACCTGGACCATTTCTTCCGATGCGGGTCCCTTTTCGGGGGAAACTTTGATCAGCTTTCCGAGGTTTTCGGCGAGTTCCTGATCATCAATGATGTCATCCTGACCTGGCATCTCTGCCGGCAAATCCTCCTCAAAGAGCGGCGCATCTAATGCAGCTGGCATCAGGCGTTTCAGGAGCGTATTCAGGCCCTGGCATTACGCCATTCATGTGCAATAAGTGCCGTTCGACCATTGGAAAAGAGAATTCAGAGCAATAGGTTGATCATAGTCCTTCTCCATCAAATCTCGCAAAGGAATAACAAGAAATTCGTGACGCCAAAGAAAGTCAGGATGGATAGGATTCCCCAGAAATATTCCGGCCATGGAAGTGGGCTCAAACTTCAAAGGCTTGTTGGGTCGATTCCTCGGGCCAGTCCAAAAGTTGACTTAACAACCAAAAGGCAAATATGGTCCGGGAAAATCTTCTCCAAAACGCACCTTCCAAGGTGAATGATAATCTGGGCGATCCGTGATGTCGCGCGCCATGCAATAGTGTTTGGCCGCATGTGGCCAATATGAATGGTGCAAACCAGCTTGTTCCAGGTTGGTCCTCGTGCCCTCGATAATTGCCCTAACGTTCCTCTCAGCAATGGCATTCGTTTTGGAAATGTAGTTTGTACTTTGAACATGCTTCCATTCCAATTGATCCGCTGCTTTCACAAGTTCAGGAGCCCGATCACTGTAGAATATGTTCACGGTTTCCCCGGTGCGGACAACATGTTTGAAGGCCATTACGCACTGACGAGAGGTTTTCCGTGCTGCTGGGTAAACATAACGGAAATCAGTGGCAACATCTCGAGCCACAAGTGCAACTCTGGATTGATCAATGCCGATTTCACGATCATCTGAAGTAATGAGATGGTCCGCCGTAAGGTGATCACCAAACTTCTTAGCCTCGGCTTGAGTGGAGCCTCCCTTTTGTCTTGATGGATGTTTGTACATCTTCGCCCTGTTACAAGTTTCGCAAAAGGGATTCTTGGGAGTGTGACACATCAAGTGCTGGAGCGAGGTCGCC
>CAUJNA010000657.1:135000-160000 GCA_963377175.1 Effrenium voratum | reverse complement strand
AACTCTGCTAAGCATCCACAACCGCGCTGTAGGGAGCTTCCCGGGATCCAGGCAGAAAACACTGCTGCCAGCTGCTCGGCCTGGCAGCTTGGATCCATTGCTCTTGTTGCCCCCGTGGCTGCGCCTTCCCAACCCGAGATCAACGCAAAGAAGAAGGCAAACCAAGCAAGCAAAGACAGCAAGCAAAGGCTGGCAGAACAGCAAAGCCAGGAGCAACAACTCGCCGGTGGACAACATACGCTGCTTGGGCCCTATGCACTTTCACGAGTTGTTCGGCCTTAGACAACAACTTTCGGATTCCAAATTCAGAAATCGCACCCTATTTGCCCGCAGCGCCTTCTGAGTAAACGATTCGAGATCCTCTTGGAGGTCCGAGCCAGCTGCTGGCTCTGAGGCCTTGACCTGCGGGTTTTGCGCTTGAGCCAGAAAAATGAGCTCCTAGCAAGCAAGCAAGACAATCCAACCAACCAACAAACCAACCAAACAACAAACCAACCTAACAAACAAACAAGAAACCAACCAACCAAACAACACACTAAATAGTCAAACAAGCAAGCGAGCGAGCGAGCCAGCGAGCAAGCAAGCAGGCAAGCAAGCGAGCAAGCGAGCGAGCGAGGAGGCGCGAGAAGGCGGGCCAGCAAGCAAGCACGCAAGCAAGCGAGCGAGCGAGCGAGCAGGCAAGCAAGCCAGCGAGCGAGCAAGCGAGCAAGCAAACAAGCGTGCAACCACGCAACCCACAAGCGAGCAAGCAAGCAAGCGAGCGAGCGAGCAAGCGACGTGCAAGCTTGCAAGCAAGCAAGCAAGCGAGCAAGCAAGCAAGCGAGCGAGCGAGCGAGCGAGCGAGGCAGCCAGCGAGCAGGCAAGCGAGCAAGCAGAATACCCCTCCCTTCACTTCACCCACGCCTCCTTCTGGTGCTGCTTCAGAAGTAGCAGCCTCTTCAGCAGCTGGTCCTGAATGCGTTTGGCTTCTGGGCATGGTCAGCGCATCCCGGACCGAAGAAGCAGAACCTGGTGACCTCCTTCAGTGGGAGTCATCCGCGCTTTTGAAATGGTTTCCAGGCCGGCTTCCTCTGGAATTTGCGAAAGCGCCCAAGGTGGTCCCTAGCAAGTTTTGACACCTCTCCAGCTGGGCATCTCTTCAAAACGAAACAGGGCTCACGAGGAGAGTGCTTCAACTGCTTGTTTTTCTACTTGCACATGTCTTTTCAGCCCAAACCTTTAGACCCCCTACAATTGTGGTTTTCCCTTGCTTTCCCTTTAAAACCACCAAAAATTGCAAAAAAAGACAACCTCCCTTCCTTACACACCTTCAATGACGCGCAATTCCAATGAGGGAAAAAACTGCGCACTGCGAAAATCGGAACCCGAAAGTCCGAATCTTGGGCCATGCCGGGCGCGCGAGGTTGGGTGCAGGAAGTGTACGTGTATGATTGTGTAGGTGTGTGTGTGTGTGTGCAGGTGTGTGTAGGTGTGTGTAGGTGTAGGTGTGTGTAGGTGTAGGTGTGCGTAGGTGTAGGTGTGTGTAGGCGAATGTATGTCTAGGTGTGGGTGTTTGTGTGTGTGTGTGTTTGCCCCTCTTGTGCTGTCAAGGGACGCCAACGGAAAACCGCCTGTTGTTTGGTACACTTGTACTGGAATGCTGCCTTTGACCTGGGGGTGTGAGTGGGACCCCTCTAGATTCTGGATTCACATCATGAATCGATGACTGGGTATCTCTTTTTTTGGGAGACTCGCCCCCAAAAAAAGAAGTGGGCTTCCTTCGGTTCCGATTTAAACCCGCAAGCAAAAGCTACTCTCGAACCAACAGACACACCCGAACGTCGACTAGCGGGGCAGATGGGCTGAGGACTCTGGGGTGATGTCTGTGGCTGTAACTTGCTCTGAAGCTCCCGGAAAAGCGGCCGGGGCGGGAAGCAATGATCACGGGCACCGCGTGTAATTTAAGTTTTCTCGATCTTCTATGAGCTGGCCCTGTGTACGCCTGCCCCCCGCCCCTCTTCGACTGAAAGGGTTCAAAAGGCCCAAAACACATTTCACATTGAAAGCCAACATGAGTTGCAGGGAATCCAAAATCAGAAAGGCCTCAAACCAGTATTTGGCGCAGGGGCCCATGTCTTAAGAGGCTCATATCCCTCACCCATCCTCACTCCAGTCAGCACTCCAGAACGCCGAACGCCTGTAGGATAGTTCGTCCTATTCGACTGTACTGAATCAAAAGGCATTGTTCTTCGTTAAGGGGCACTCAGGTGAACTCAGACTCACCAGTCAAACAACTCAACTGGCTGTGGGTCAAAAATAGGTGCCCAACATGGAGCCTTGGTAAATGGAAGCATGGACTCACACCTGCCGTCCCCTACCACACCCAACTCAACTCCCTTATCAGTGCCCGGAAGCTCGAAGCCACATGACATCACATGACCAAAAATCCATCTGTGAGCGGTTTGACACAGGATCCCTTGAGATATGCCTCAAGACTGGATTAAATGTTGCTTATGCTGCAACACTCTCCAGTTTTGAAGCGACACGACAGCTCCAGCAGCAACCACTTTTCACCCTTTTTCACTCAAGCGCTCCATGGCTTCTAGGTCCTGACAAGCGCCGAGTGGACAAGGCGATTCAATGTGAGTGGTGTTCATGCGGAGCATGTTTGCCATCCGCCACAGTGATTCTTCCTAGTCCGCATCACTTACCGAAACCTTGGATCCCACAAAGCTTCGCTTGCCCAGCCTGCTGTTGGAAGAGGTCCTTTTTTTCTGTTTCGGATTCCTTTTGCAGGCAACGGAGTCATGGAGGGAACGGGATGCATCCCATTGAACCCCTAGGCACACTGAAGGCCTGAAGGCCCCAATGGCCCCCATGTACCCAGGCGACATGATCCTGGCCGCCCAAATTTTGACGCGCCGGCAAGCGACCAGGGAGGAAAATAAAAAGAAGATCTGCCGACGAAGTACTCCCATGCCCCTAGCCCAAAACCAACAGACGCAGACATTCTGCCTCTATTGCGGTGGTATGGAGTAGACATGTAAGGTGTCCCACAACGGGGCTTTGTGGTTGATCCCAGTGGTCCAAAAGTGGGAGGCGCAAGCGAGTGACCCTCTTACTCCAGCACCAGCGCGAAAAGAGAACAAACGTTTGGGAAACCCGCTTCATCCAATCCGAAATCTGCATATATGAACGCAGCAGTTCGTTGTCCGCGTCTTGCAAGCTTGTTCAAGCCCTACATCCTGCTGGAAGACGCTGCGTGTGAACCTAAACCTCTTGCCGAGCAATTTTGAGCAGTCCTTCTTTGCAAGCGAACGGATTTTCGCAGCTTTCTTTCTCCAAAGGCCAAACCTGTATCCCATTAAAAACGCAAAAACAAGAGAACGACCATTCACAAACCCAAAGAAACCAAACCAAACAAACAAAGCCCCACACACCACACACACCACACACACCACACACACCACACACACCACACACACCACACACACCACACACACCACACACACCACCCACACCACACACACCACACACACCCCACACACCCCACACACACCCAGACCCCGAGTTCCACCCCCGACTCCGGTTTAGTGGAACACACCTTCATTGCCCAAAATGTTAAAGTCTAAAGATCCAACCCAATAGATTCTTCCTACCTTAAAGGGAGGGGAAGCGGGGGGTCCCACAATTCCGTTTATTCAGTCTTTCCCGCAAAAGGGAAAATGGAACCCGAAATGGAGATCTCCAGGGGTCAAAATCCCCCCTCCCCCAATTCCATTTTGAAGGGACCCGGTGGGGAACCCAATAGAAACCAAACCAAACAAAGCCCCACACCCCACACACACACCCCACACACACCCCACACACACCCCACACACACACACACCCCACACACACCCCACCCCACCCCCCCCCCCCGCGCGTCGGCTCGGTCATGGACGTAGCGGCGCTCCACCAGGCGCCGCAGGGCCGGCGTCCAGCGCGCGTTCGCCGCGCCCGCCGCGCGCTGCCCGGCGCCCTGGCGGCCCCCCGGGAAGCCCGGCAGCGGCAGGCAGAAGCCCCAGCCGGCGCAGAGCCTGACGCACGAGGTCCGCTGGGGCCCGGTGCTTGTGGTGAAACTTTTGGAGGGAAGCCCTGCGTGTTTTTGTTGTTTTTTTTGTCTTTGTCGGGGGTTTGAAGGGGAACCGCAAGGAAAAAGCCTTGTGTGTGTGTGTGTGTGTGTGTGTGTGTGTGTGTGTGTGTGTGTGTGTGTGTGTGTGTGTGTGTGTGTGTGTGTGTGTGTGTGTGTGTGTGTGTGTGTGTGTGTGTGTGTGTGTGTGTGTGTGTGTGTGTGTGTGTGTGTGTGTGTGTGTGTGTGTGTGTGTGTGTGTGTGTGTGTGTGTGTGTGTGTGTGTGTGTGTGTGTGTGTGTGTGTGTGTGTGTGTGTGTGTGTGTGTGTGTGTGTGTGTGTGTGTGTGTGTGTGTGTGTGTGTGTGTGTGTGTGTGTGTGTGTGTGTGTGTGTGTGTGTGTGTGTGTGTGTGTGTGTGTGTGTGTGTGTGTGTGTGTGTGTGTGTGTGTGTGTGTGTGTGTGTGTGTGTGTGTGTGTGTGTGTGTGTGTGTGTGTGTGTGTGTGTGTGTGTGTGTGTGTGTGTGTGTGTGTGTGTGTGTGTGTGTGTGTGTGTGTGTGTGTGTGTGTGTGTGTGTGTGTGTGTGTGTGTGTGTGTGTGTGTGTGTGTGTGTGTGTGTGTGTGTGTGTGTGTGTGTGTGTGTGTGTGTGTGTGTGTGTGTGTGTGTGTGTGTGTGTGTGTGTGTGTGTGTGTGTGTGTGTGTGTGTGTGTGTGTGTGTGTGTGTGTGTGTGTGTGTGTGTGTGTGTGTGTGTGTGTGTGTGTGTGTGTGTGTGTGTGTGTGTGTGTGTGTGTGTGTGTGTGTGTGTGTGTGTGTGTGTGTGTGTGTGTGTGTGTGTGTGTGTGTGTGTGTGTGTGTGTGTGTGTGTGTGTGTGTGTGTGTGTGTGTGTGTGTGTGTGTGTGTGTGTGTGTGTGTGTGTGTGTGTGTGTGTGTGTGTGTGTGTGTGTGTGTGTGTGTGTGTGTGTGTGTGTGTGTGTGTGTGTGTGTGTGTGTGTGTGTGTGTGTGTGTGTGTGTGTGTGTGTGTGTGTGTGTGTGTGTGTGTGTGTGTGTGTGTGTGTGTGTGTGTGTGTGTGTGTGTGTGTGTGTGTGTGTGTGTGTGTGTGTGTGTGTGTGTGTGTGTGTGTGTGTGTGTGTGTGTGTGTGTGTGTGTGTGTGTGTGTGTGTGTGTGTGCGTGTTTTTGTTTGTGGTTTTTTTGTGTTATTTTTTGGGGGGGTTGAAGGGGAACCACAAGGAAAGCAAGGGTCATGCGTGATGTGGGTAATAGTTTAGGGGTCGCTTGTCGTTTTTTGAGGCTCACTTGCGTACGATTGAAACCAGGCGTACGACTGAAACCAGCTGGATCCTGAGAAAAGCTCCCTTCTTGGCATTTCGAAACCGAAAGGTCAACCAGGGGTCACTGGATTTTGTTGCAAACTGGTGGTGTCCAGTGAAAATGCCACTTTGAGAGGTCCAAAGGTGGGGATGCCTTCCTTGTACCACACGTTTGGTCCGGCGGGTCACCGGTCTAATGTTGACCCCAGATTAATCAACCCCCGTTGATTGATAGGGGGGTGTTCCCCTTCCAAATTGGTTTGATTCCAACCACTAAACTCAGGATACCCCCCTAATTGCTAGTAAACTGAGGTTCGGTGAACATTGGCTGTATTACCCCATTCAAGGTTAGTATTACTCCATTTCAGGCTAGAATGGGGCTGTTGCAAGCTTTTGACCAGTTGCCTCAGTTTGAATGTGAAGTAACCCATATCCGAAATCTGTCTGCTTATTGCGCCGCGGCAAAAAAAATCCTCAGCACAGACAAGCAGCTCCTTCTCCACTCGCTGAACAGAGCCAGCCACATCCTCCAGCAAGAAAATGAGCTGGTCGGGCCTTGCCAGCTCCAAAAGCTCCCAAAACCACATGTTCAGAGTTTTCCCCCAATTTTTTCGGACCTCAAGGGGGAAATCCGGCAACGGGGTGCCGAAAGGAGATTGAGGGGCACAACCTCCCAAGCAAACCTGGGCCGCTCGGACAAGAGCCGCTCATTTGACTCGAAAAGGTACACCAAGAGGGAACCGACCACGTTCGGGGGTCCGGGGTCTCACGGGTCCCCTAAGCAAAAGACCCACCACATCTGCCCGCCGCCCGCCGGCGATCTCAAGAAAGACGCCTCGGCGTCTCTCGGAACACCGGGGCCACGTGCTGCTCGTCCCTCTCGCGGATCAGGGAGCGGTTCGGCTGCTCGGCCAGCACCTGCCAGCGGCGCGGAGTTTTGGCTTTTGCGGCGGCTCAAGGAAAAAGAAAAAAAAAGCGCCGCGGCGAGGGGCGAAGCGCCCAGTTCAAAGGCAAAGCAAAACTCGGCGGTCTGCTCCCCTGCTAAAAGTTAATTATTATGTTTTACAACAATTAGTGGCTGAATGGAAAGCCCATTAGTTGGCAAAAGCTGTAAAGTCCTGACATCCAAGCAAAATGCACCAAAGAAAGCACAAAGAAAGCAAACTCATCTGATCGCATCTGAGGGCCCTGAGTTTGACACACACCATTTCCCGTGTCCTTGTGTGTCATTGCTGGTTGCCCACCCACCCCCTCCTCCCTCCTTGTTTCCTCGGAAAGAGTGCCACCAAAGGCACCCGGTATCCCGGACCTTGAGTTGACGGCGATGCCTCCGGGAATAACCCTGGTGCTTGTCCGGTCTGGCTGCTCCTTCAGGAGAGATGAGCCGATTGCAAGCTCCTTTGACTTACGCCGCTTACGCCCGCGCCTCCTCCACCCAGGAGCTGAACGGCATCTTGCCTGCCTTCGGCTGCCACTCTTGGAAGTAGCTAACCAGCCTGGAGCGATGCTCACTTGGACCCGACTTATGGCGACTAACCGGGGCTACTGACCACACACTAAGAAGGCTAGTAATCCAATCTCTGGTAGGATGGTGGGACCCTTGAGCAGTATTCTCTGAACAATGAAGACTAAACGTGGGAGTTGCCGACTACAAGCAACGCCAACTACCCGCAGCACTGTGGCTAGCAAGCCTACACGTTTGTCGGTAATATGTGGAGACATCAGCCACAATTTACTAATTGAAAATGATTCGGCGAGAAAAGCATAGTGGAGAGATGGTTTATGAACATCATTGGCATCGGGTGTGCTTTAGGGCATGCTTTGCAGTCTTGAAAGTTCCGGATTTTTTCCCCCTCAGACAAGTCTGCGAATTCTGACTTGCCTGCTTCGAGGACCCCATGTAACGTACGGCCCCATTTTTGCGCCGAACCCAGATCCTCCCGCCTCCCCGGGCCCCGGGCCCATCCGACTTCCGCCCTTCGCCGCCTGGCGAAGGGGCTCCGCAGGAAGACCACCCGCAGGCGCTGGGCGCCCTCCGCGCAGCAGGTGGGGCACAGGTGCATCGGCAGACCCAGCTTGGGCGAGGCCCTGCGGCGACGCCAGGCCGGGATCCGTCTGAACATGCGCAAGCGGCGCCTTTTTTTTCTTTGACCAATCAACAGGGATCCGGATGCATGAAAAACACCTGAACATTGCAACTTGTAAATGGAGGTGTCCCTTTTTTTGGGTTGAAAAAGCAACATGGTTCAAATGGGCAAAATGTATCTTTTAAGGAGCCCTGTTCGACCTATGTTCAAAGTGGTGAAAGCCGCAACAAATAACGGTCGCCCATCAATATGTTGTGGCTGAAGTTGCGAGGTCACGCCAGGAAAGGGCTCTGCCTCCTCTCTATTGCCAAAAGGGACAGAGTGTGTGACTAATGAGGAGGTCAGTTCTTGGGAAACTGCTTCTTTGCATGTGGAACTTCTTCTTGGCAGTTGAACCTCAAACATGCATGCCTGGGTAGCTATCCGCATTCGCGGCCAAACCCAGATCTGTATGGAACTCTTCCGGCCGTGCCAGACGGCCCAGACAGCCGGACGGCTCAAGTTGTTGGCCAAAGCCTCGCCTGTCATGCAGGAACTTCCCAATGATGCGGTTTGCAGTGCCTGGCGAGTGCTTCAACGACCCCTGGCTTCACTGACACGCGAGAGGACTGAAAAGGGCGGCAAAAAATACATGCACGCATTGCAGCCCGACAGGACTGCCAGGGTGCGAAATTCACGTGGGCTCTGTTGAAAGCATCCACTCACTCTTGCGCGGGGTCTCTCAACTTCAAACATCTGTCGGGTCTCCGGTCTCCCGCTCACTGCTTGCAGGCCACCTTGCGATGATCTTGGAAGATGCGGGGGGGAGGGGGGGGGGGGAGCTGCCCTCAACCAGGGTTCTACCTTTTGACCACCCCCAAAAGAGTTAAACCAAGGGGTGGTTGATTTCCCTAGAAGCAAAGCCCCTGGGCTTAAGCCTACCTTAGGCAAAAGGTGGAACCCTGCCCTCACCAGCCTACCCACGTCTCCCTGGGGCAGCCCAGGCGGAAGCTGTCTTGTTCTAGCCACTCGTGGCAGTAGCGCTCCAGCACCGCGCCCGTGTAGCCGTCCTGCAGCATGCCCGTGATGGTCCTCCTGCGTGTGCCCCCCGAAACGAGCATCCTCCGGAGCGAATGGCAGCCAGCTTGAAGGACCCTCTCATAAAAAGGAAGTGGCAACACAAAGAAAGGTCCAACCACCTCAGCCGGCTTGAAGGATCTTCTCATAGAACGCAATGCACGAGCCAACTGCCTCGGCAACCCCTCCCCAGAATAAAACGTCGCCACAGCTCCTTTGCTCCCCTCCCCCCTGCCCTGCCCTCCCTGCCCTCCCCCCCCTCCCCCCCCTCTCCCCCCTGCCCCCTCTCCCCGCCACTCCCCCTCCCGGAGGCCAAGGCGCCGGGCTGCGATGAGCCCCGGCAGCAGGCCCTCCATCATGGCAGCCCACAGGCCCGCAGACCGCGAGCCCGCCTCGCGCCGGAAGCTCCGGCGCACAAGAGGCGCTCATTTTGCCAAGCAAGAGAGAAAGAGAAAGAGAAAGAGAGAGAGAGAGAGAGAGAGAGAGAGAGGAAGAGGAAGAGGAAGAGGGAGAGGGAGAGGGAGAGGGAGAGAGAGGGAGAGGGAGAGAGAGAGGGAGAGGGAGAGGGAGAGGGAGGGGGAGAGGGAGAGGGAGAGGGAGAGGGAGAGGGAGAGGGAGAGGAGAGGGAGGGAGGAGGGAGAGGGAGAGGGGAGAGGGAGAGGGAGAGAGAGAGGGAGAGGGAGAGGGAGAGGGAGAGGGAGAGGGAGAGAGAGAGGGAGAGGGAGAGAGGGAGAGGGAGAGGGAGAGGGAGAGGGAGAGGGAGAGGAGAGGGAGAGGGAGAGAGGAGAGGGAGAGGGAGAGAGGGAGAGGGAGAGGGAGAGGGAGAGGGAGAGGGAGAGGGAGAGGAGAGAGAGGGAGAGGGAGAGGGAGAGGGAGAGAGAGAGAGGGAGAGGGAGAGGGAGAGGGAGAGGGAGAGGAGAGAGGGAGAGGGAGAGGGAGAGGGAGGGAAGAGAGGGAGAGAAAGAAAGAAAGAAAGAAAGAAAGAAAGAAAGAAGAAAGAAAGAAGAAAGAAAAAAAAAAAAAAGAAGAAGTGGGGGAGGGGAGGGGAGGGGAGGGGAGGGGAGGGGAGGGGGGGAGGGGAGGGGAGGGAGGGGAGGGGAGGGGAGGGGAGGGGAGGGGAGGGGAGGGGAGGGGAGGGGAAGGAGGGAGGGAGGGAGGTAGGGAGGGAGGGAGGGAGGAGGGAGAGGGAGAGAGAAGAGAGACTTGACGCAGCATGCTGGAGTTTGTGGATGTTGGCGGGTGCTGTTTGTCGTCTGGAATCGTGGCTTCCCTTGGAATGGAATGCTTCTCACGCTGGCATTTTCAGCAGAATACCAACCATGAAAAGGGACCACAATTCGCGAGTTAAACGGCTTAAAACGCTGTGGTTCCTTGTGGGTCCCCTTTCAAACGGTTGCTTTCTGCTCCCTAAAAGTTTTAAACTGTTCGTAGTTTAATACGGAAAACCCCTTAGTTTGCTAAAAAGTTCAAGTCCGAACATCCCTCGGCAAAATGCACCAAAGAAAGCAGGGATTATTACATTATACACCTGAACATTGCAACTTGTAAATGGTGGCTTCCCTTTATTCTGGTACGGAAAAAGCCACCTGTTTCAAATCGGGTGGGCAAAATGGAGATTTCTTTCAAGGAGCCCTGGAAAGCACGGCCCTTCTCACCTTTGAAAGGAACCCAACCCCGGCGGCGTCGATGCTCCTTCAGCTTCACCTCCAAGGCCAACGGCACTCCTGAGACGAGCTCCGAGCGCCGACGTCAACGTGGAAGTCATGGCCAAGGAAGCCTTCCAACGGAAGAAGCTGCCCATGTAGGGGGGGTCCATTTGCTTTGACACAAATGGAAGAAGAAGATGATCTTACTTGGGGGCCCCGCACTTGTGGTCCTACAAGAAGTGTACTTGTCAAGCATTCTGCCTTTCTAGAGGTTCGACAGGTCTGACATATTTTCCGGCACCCGTAGGGGAGAGGCTTGCATGAACACTATGGACCCCTAGGGGGTTCATGGAAGCAAGCACCAACCCACAGCATTTCTCGGATCACCGTCTGTACCATCCACCCATTTCGCTGTGGGTCAAAACCAATGGTACCATTTTGGGGTAGGTGCACCACCCATCTTAGTCTATTTTGGTGGGGGTTGGGATGTTCAGTGGGGGTACGGGATGTTGACCCATGGCCATTTCTCGAGGCAACCTGGCAACCGGGCCTGGCGGACAAAGGAGCCGTCCCTTGTCGGAGCAGGCATGCCCGGTGAAGAAGTCCATACTATTCACGCTGTACCTTTCTCCGCCCGGGGGCCCATTTCAATTGCCCAGCTCAATGGACAACCCCCTAGGATTCGACGTTTTTCCTGGATCCCATCGAGAAAACTTCCTCCCACTAACATGGCACCTGTCAAAGAGTACCTGGAAGATCGTTATTTCCTCTTCAAAGGAGCCTCTGTCAGGTGCCATGTTGGGAGGGTAAGTCTCACAAAAAAAAAAAAAACGCAAAGGAGGACAACCGGTATGTGACCTGCCGCCGTGCCACGGGCTGCCCAGGAAAATGCGGCACCGGGGCATGGCGTACCTCCGCAATCTTGGAGACTTGCAAACAGGGGGAAATAACAGGCGACTAGGACTTCATTTGCCAAAAGCACAGACCAGTTTTCCGGCAAAGCAATGGCTTGTTTGCGTGGGGTCCGGGTTTATGATTCATGGCATTGGTGTGAGCATGCTACATTCATATCTGCAATGGGTGCAGGGTGTACTCAGAAGCGAATGGTGCCCATGTTGCAAATCTCACTTGCCCAAAGGATCTAGAACTAAAAGGTTAACCTTTTGGGGCCATGGATAAAAATGGGAACCCAAACAGGGAAAGCCAAAAGGTCAGATCCGGTCGATTCGCTTTGAACTGAGACATGCCAGCGCCTTGCTGGCTGCTGAACAAGCGCTGGCGCCCCCGGGGCCCAGAAAGCCACCCCCCGCATCCGCGGACCGCTGGCCAGGGTTCTCGCCGAATGAAATGGAAAACACAACTCGAAGTGAGGTCCGATGCTGACAGACAAAGAAGCAACCCAAGGTATCACAAGTACTCAGACTTGGCTCAACCAAGCAATCGACAAACCAAATCAACTGAGCAAGCAAGCAACCACGCAATCAAACCAACCGACCAACCACAAAGCCAAATCCCACTCTCCTTTCAACAAAATGCCCCATTCATGTCGCTGTCAATGCTTCCTCCAACCCAGGATCTCCACAACAGTGGCTCTAGAGCTTCCAGCTCCAGTGCTGGATGCAAAGCGTCAACCAGAACTTTAAATCATAAATCAAGTCGTGCAGCTTTGGCTTGACACTCGGAACGCTTTTCAGCTGTGGCACGTCAGGGCATGCAAATTCAACACCTAGGGTCGCGAACTTGGATAGAGTGCCAAGGATAGAAGGCCAGAGTCTCAAACGGACCGATGGACCCTCAAGAATACTCTGTCACCGGAAAGGGCGGCATCTAATTATCTCTCAAAAACATGTATTTGATTCAATTTTTTTTGGAATAAAAGAGGGGGAAACAAAAGAAGAATAACAAAAACACGTTACAACCCCAAGACGCGCCCCGGTTCACGCGCGTTTCGCGCGAAAATCGCGCGCGGCACGCGAGATGCGCCGGGGAGCTTGCTCCACTCGTCGCAGTGCCCGGAGAAGCAAACGCGGGCCACCAAGCGCTGCGTCTCCTCCGAGCCTCTGAGGACAGAACAGCATCCCCACCTTCAAGGGGGCGGGACCGGTGGGTCCCACAACTCCAATTCAGTCCCCACAAAAGGGAAAATGGAACCCTAAATGGAGATCTCCAGGGGTCAAATTCCCTCCCCCCAATTCCATTTTGAAGGGACCCGGGGGGGATAGCAAAGTGTGGCCCTGGTAGATGATTGAACCACCAAACAAACCAGGAATCGCCCTCTGTTTTTTAGGCAAGCCAAAAAGGACATGATTCTGTGGTTCGGACGTTGGTTGGCGGGGGGTGATGTTGGCTTGGCTTGTGAATGTGCCATGCTTCTTCTGTGGTGCTTAATATGCTTATTGCTTTTGTTGTTGGCTTGTTGGGCTGGGCAGTGCGGAAACACGCATCTGAAAGCCCAAATGTCTTAGACTCTTAGACATCACGGATTCATGTCTATGATGTAACATCTGCTGCCAACACTGTGGCTCCCAAATGCACCACCTGCTGTGAGCCCCCATCACTGGTTTGATCAGGAATCTTTTTTGGCAACACCACACCACAGGGGGAGCGGAAAGAGGAAAGGAAGGAAGAAAGAAGAGAAAACGACACGCGACAAACAAAGAGATGCCCCGCGGCCGGAAAACAGGCGCAGGGGTTGAGGCCTCATAAACTAAAGGCCGCACAATGGCCAGCAAAGGTGCGAAACCCATACATACCATCGCAAGGGTTGCCCGACAACATCTGTTCGCATGGAATGGCTAAGCACAGGACATGAACAACCCGAAAAATGCTCCAATTGCCGGACTTTGGCACAGCGGCTCGTGGGAATCGATATGGAATCCGTGCCATTTCTTGACCGGCCACCTTGACAAACCCACAAAAAGGATTGACCTCCGCGCGGGTGCAGCGGGTGCAACGGTGGGGACGGCTTGCCAGGCGAGGCGCACTCGGCCCGCAGGGATTCCACTTTCTGGTCCGGGCGCAGCAGATGGGCACCGAAGGTGACCATGAACTCCTCGTCCACCTCGCTCGCAACCGCTCTGCGGCTCGGACCCCCCCCCCGTTTCGCCGCAACAGCCTTTTCGCCGCTTCGCCATACTGTGGATGGACAGAATCCTGCACCTATCAAACCCTGGAATGATGATTCCCTTGTAAATACGCTCAAACTTAAGGATTTCCCATGGTTTCAAGATGGTGCAGAATTTCGTTCATGCACAGTACCACTCTTGCCTGCAAGGTGAGCCCTTCTCTCTACACAAACACGGGAGCCACTGGCAAAGTGCGGTTCCCATGTCATGGCCCCCCTGTCACCTCGAACTACAACGCCTTCCGTGGCTCACATCCCAACCGGCCCCCATGGCCTCCCACCTGGCTACCCCATGGATTCTGACGGGCAGGTGCTTTCGTCCTTGCCCTTCTGCACCGGTGCTTGCTAAGTCAACCAAACGCTGCGCAAGGCCTAGGCAGCAGGCACTTGCACAATCCACATTTTATGTCATCTGATTTACTTGGACGAATCCCCCTTTCCACCCCGCCCATTCAGCCGCCACAGTTGGGTCTCCGGCACTTTTCAAGAAGGAGTCGCCAATGATCAGCATTGAACCTCACCAATCGCAAATCCCAAAAGCCCAACCTGATGATTCTGCCAATGCCATGTGATGGCTCAGGCCACTTCTCGCACATGTCGCGTCACATGTCGTGCTTGGTGTCCAGCTGGCCCCAGTTTCACCTCCCTACCATAATCTTGACCCCGGATTCATCAGATTCACTAATATATCGGGGTGTTCCTCTCCCAGTGGTCTGAATCCCCCCCCCCCACTTGAACCCTTCGGGACACCCTCATACTGTGGATGGACGGAATCCTGCACCGCTTTGAAGCCATGGTATTTACGTTTGGGAATCGAATCAAGGGTTTCTGAAGTGCGAAATGGTTTTCGCAGCCATGCAGAGTCAGCAGTACCCCCTCTCCAAACATGGAAAACTACCACCAAAACCCCCCAAAAAAGAAAGACACACAAGAAACTCACACAAGAAACTGACGACAAAAAGCGACGATGGCTGGGAGGCACCAAGTGGCCAAGTGGCCCCAACCCCCCCCAAAAAAAAAAGTGCGCGCGACCGCAGCCGGAAGCGAGCCCTTTTTGTTGGCGCCTCCAGGGCAAAGCTCCTGGGAGGCATAGGAGTCCCAGCCCGCTGCGGGGCTCACCTCAGAACCGGGTCCGTTTTCGATTTGGATCCGCGAAAAACGAGCTCTTTTCTAGTGGATGTGTTGAAATGGACACCCCCACCCAACACCCAAAAAACCTATGCTCTAAAAAAAAGAAGGCGAAGGGGACGACCTGGGACAGGACAAGCTGAGGGAGCTCCGGAGTTTGGTTGGCTTGGGAGGCTCAAAAAGCTGTGCCTTCCAAAAACCGGAGTCCCAAGCAGAAGGCTGGGATATGCACAAGTTCTGAGCTAGCATTCGCCAAGGATAAGACGGGTGAGTTATTCATGATGTGCCAAGCTTGTGCCAAGCTTTGCGAACAACACTTCCTAATTACTTCAAGGAAATGGGTGTGTCTCGAAATAAGGGTCAAAAAAGTCAGACGACTCCAAATTCATCCCCACGAATCCAGCTTCATCTCCTCAAGCATTGGAGATGCAGCCACGGCGCCAGGCGCGGGCACTCCTCGCAGTCCTCCACCAGGCAGTGCGCCTGGCCTTGATGGAGCTGCCACCGCACGTGGAACGCCGGCCTCGGCCCTTGGTTGCGAGGCCAAAGGTCTGAGGCAGAGAGCGTGGAATGAACTCCGAAGGGAAGAAGGGGAGCTTGCAAAGGCAAGCCGAGCTCGCATTTTCAGTTCCACCAAAAGGGCCGGCCAACTGCAAAAAAAAGCACTGGAAAGCGCAAATAGATTGAGACGACCATCCAAGGGAACTCGGGAAACTACCAAAAAGTAGGCCCCCTGACCCTTTTCTGACTCAAGGGAAGAATTGGTCTGAATGCCTTTGAACAGCGGACGCGCTTCCCGCAGCGCAGGAAACGCATCCTTCTTTGATAAAATCATCTGGGGGGCCACCATGGATCGCCGCCGCCGCCGCGCAGCCTTCCAGGAGCTTGTCGAAGTTGTAGTGCCAGGTCTCATGAAAGGCACGCCTCACAAGCCCGGGGCTTGGGGTAGGCTGCGCTAAGCCAACCTCCTCCAGATTTGAGAGGTTAGAATAAGTTGTCTATTCTAGTAGGGGAACCCTCCCCAAAAAAGGATGAAAGGGCACTACTGGGGCAACACACAAACACACGCACACACGCGCACACACACACACACGCACACACCCACTCTCTCTCTCTCTCTCGCTCTCTCTTTCTCTCTCTCGCTCTCTCCCCACAGCCCTGGGCGCTGAAAGGAAAGTTGGAGCGTGACTCCTGCCTGAAACGACACCTGGTGCAGTATACCCTTTCAATTCCACTGGACCCGTTGGGGACCACCAAAGGGAACTAGGAGAACAGCCAGCCTTCTCGAATCGGACAGCTTGATGCTTGGCCGCTGTTCCTCGCACCGACCCGCCTGCAGCAGCTTCCTTCTGAGTCCTGGGACGTGTCCAGGCTGCACCTCACCAAATAGCCCTTGGATCAACAAGTCGCCATCTGAATTGCGAAAGGCGTGCGCAAGCGCGCACACATGCACGCCCGCACGCCCACACACACACATACACAGACACACAACGCGCATGTCTTAAAGCCATACAGAACCCTATGCCTCACGCATTGCCCATTTGCAAGCTGGACAAGCCCAGACTTATCACGCTGCAGCCAAGCTTCTGCGCAACCGGGCGCAAGGCCGACCAAAAGCCGCATCAGCTCAAATCATGGCTGTCTGAGTCTCAGGGTGGCGATGGGTTTGTATGAATTTTAATCAGGGACCCTTTGGTGGACAAAATTTAGGTGGGGATTTATGTCCACCAACCACGTGTTTTTGTTTGTTTGTTTTTTGGGGGGGGTTCCCTATTAAACTTCACGGCCATATAATGCCTGGTGCGTCCGGAATGCTCGCCGCAATTCGTGGAGCGATTGTTCCCACCCTGTGGAGCGAGTGTCCTCCGAGCTTGCTGGGCCGATTCAGGCCCGAAACCGGTAGCGTCAAAAGATCCTTTCTGCTTGGAAAACACAGCTGGCTTTATTTAATGGAAAAAAAAGGTAGCTGGCGTTTGTATGCCCAAGGCGGACAGGCCATGCCTGACCTATCCTGATCTTACCTGATGACTGCAAAGCTGACAGTAAAACATGTCGAGCATGCCTTTCCGGCCTCTGAGTTACATGTCTGGTTAAGCCAGGGCAACTGGAAAGGAAAAGCCTGCCTGCAAACACCCGCAGCCAACCAAGCGCAAAGCACCAGCCAGCCAGCCAGCCAGCCAGCCAGCCAGCCATTAAGCAAGCAAGCAGAGCAGCAGACAAGCAGGCAGGCAGGCAGGCAGGCAGGCAGGCAGGCAGGCAGGCAGGCAGGCAGGCAGGCAGGCAGGCAGGCAGGCAGGCAGGCAGGCAGGCAGGCAGGCAGGCAGGCAGGCAGGCAGGCAGGCAGGCAGGCAGGCAGGCAGGCAGGCAGGCAGGCAGGCAGGCAGGCAGGCAGGCAGGCAGGCAGGCAGGCAGGCAGGCAGGCAGGCAGGCAAAAGCACGAAAGCACGAAAGCACGAAAGCACGCACTCACCCAAGAAAGCAGGCAAACAAGCATATGTGCATGTGCATGTGCGAAGAAAGCTGCACATATCTGCAATCATGCAAGTATAAGCATGCACGTGTGCACCGCTGCAAGGGCGAAACCCAACGCAACCAAGAAGTCGAACCAAGGAAACACTGAACATGTTTTAAACAATCTGATCGAGGTGTTTTCCTCCCAGCCTTTCCACGCAAGCGTCTGGTGAGACATTCTGCCGGGAGCTGTGGATGCGCTTCCCCCACGCCACTTGCCCCATGTCCAGACGCCTGGTTGGGCCTGGAGAGAGCCAAATGAGGGACCCGTGGCTTGGCGAAAAGGCGCGTCCATCTCCATGCTTTGCGGCTGAGAGTAAAACACACGCCGACGGCCTGAGCCCGCGGCACCCGGGTGAAACTAGGGGCAGAAGGTGAGAAACAGCCCGCAGTCACGTCAGCGTGGCAAGCATAGGGGGTCCTTTTGGGGCAAATAGATGGCCCTGGTAGATGATTAAACCACCAGGTAAACCAGGGCCATCTATTTTTCGACCAAAACAACCAAAAAGGACACCTATGGTCACAGGATCTCGCAAAGCCTTTGCAACTTCAGCTGCGGCTGCGGCAAAACTGGGTGTTTTTTTAAAGGGCAGCTCCCACCTTCAGACTCAACGAGCCCAGGGCGCATTCGCGCTCACGGCCCCAGTTCCCGCGAACAGCTCGGAAAGCCGAAGACGATTTCTTCTCTCTCTGCAAGTCGCTTTTCTTCTGCGTTCCGGGCTGCAGGCCAAGGATTCAAGCCCTGTCCCAGCCTTGCAGGCCGGGCAGGGGCTAAGTGACAGAGCCGAAAATGTCCGGCTGTCCTTTGGACGTCACTTGCCGGGACCTGACGATCCTCGGCAACCAGTTCACTGCTTGCAAGCGCAAAAACTCTCAGCAAGGGCACGGAGAGTCCAAGCATCCCAATTTACCAAGTAAGGCTTTCCATCAGATCCTAAGCACGACCAAATGGTACGTTGTCAGGGCTCCTTGTTCACAAAATTCAAAGGGTTTTTTGTATGGCCCCTTTGAACCTGGATTGATTCGGGGCTAGGATTTTTCCGACCAAACGCTCAGCTCATCACGGAACCCGTGCTTTCCAGTGTGGCAACTTGTCCAGGCTGCAGGGTGTCAGCAAGATCGGGCTAAGGCTCTAGCGATGCACCAAAGACATTCCCCCGGACCTGGCAGATCAAGAGTTGGTCAATGCTCGACCTGTGGTTTGAGAACTCTGGATTGTCTGCTTTTAGTCGTAAAGGAGTACCAAAAAGAGTACCAAAAGAGTGGATGCTCAAAGCGTGCTAAAAGAGTAGCGAAAACATGCTGAAAAACGGCAGATGCTCAAACAGTGCTGCTAAAAGACTAGCCGCGAAACGAGTGTCACAAGAGTAGACCCTAAAACAGAAAACACTAAAAGAGTGCCAAAGAAGTGCTGAAAGTGCCAAAAGAGTAGACACTAAAAGAGCGCTAAAAGAGTGAAGTCTCAAAAGAGTAGACGCAAAAACAGTGTCAAAAGAGCTCAAGGAGTCCTGAAGGAGCGGGCAAAGACGAGACGGTAAAAGAGCTAACAGAGTCCTAAAAGAGTGGGCGCGAAGAGAGTGCCAAAACAGCAGACGCTAAAAGAGGACTAAAGGAGTGCTGAAGGAGTGGTAAGGGAAGAGCGTGGAAAAAATGCATGTGCGTCTGAAAGAGCAGGGACTTTGGTGCTCTTTGCGACCACTTGGCACAACCTGAGAAAACAAAAAGTTGTTCCAGACATCTTCTTCTTGGGCTTTGTAGGGTTTCAAGTTGGATCCACGTTGCACCGTTGTATAGGTCAACTTGGTTTTCCTTGAAGGTCTCAACACGCGCGGGGCGGTCGTTGTTGGGCTGCAAAGCCACCCGAAGAAATTGGAGGACATGCCAGTGCCAGACCTACCATCAAAAAAAAGGTCTGAGCCGGGCGTCCTGGGCTGTGTTCGACACATCCGAAACATCCGAATGCCAGCCCCAAACACCTGCGGGAGCCGCAGCATTTTGTGTTCCGAACATCGGCTCAAATAAACATACGAGCCGGCAATACCTAAATGAGTAGCAAGCCCCTGCTAATATCTACAAGTTGTGGTTGTGACAAATGCACAGGCGAATCCTTGATTTGTTTTTTTTTCAGATGCAAGTGGAGAGGTCTGTCACAAAATGATGTCCGGCTACGTCGGCATCATTCTGCGAGGTTAACCTCAGCATTTCATAAATTCCGTAAAGATGGGTAGTGGGCAACCATATCGTCAAATGCAAGTAGCAACACGTGCATAACACAGGACAGCCAGTCTCAGACATTTTTTTGGCACAGTGGAACGCCTACTTTCATCCGCGAGGCGCCCGCTCCAGCCTCTTCAGTGCAGGTCGCGAACCCGCGAACCCCGGGGCATCCAGGCAACTAGGCCTGGCCCGCCAGGAAGCCCGCATGCTTTGCGATACGTGTGGGGGCAGTCTCTCTCTCTCTCGCTCTCGCCCTCCGACACCAATTCGCATGGTCCACGCCACAAGCCGCCAAGCGACCCTGGCCTTGGCCGCGTCCGCGCTCTCATTGCCTTCCGGGCTTTCGTTCGCCTCGTTGCCCGCGTCCTTCGCCTCCTTCGGCGCCTCCTTCGGCGCCTCCTTCGCCTCCGGTTCCTTCGGCGCCTCCTTCGGCGGCTCCTTCGGGTCCTTCGCCTGCTCCTTGAAGGCCTCCTTGGGCGACTCCTTGCCCTCCTTGGCGGCCTCCTTGAGCTCCTTCACCGTCTTCACCGCGCTGCCGGCCGCTGTCCTCGCTTGGCGGGGGGTGGATGTGGGTGTTAAATAAATATTGTAATATATATATATATATATATAATATGTATATATGAAGAAGAAAAAAAGGAACTGTGGTTGTCCGGCTCCAGCCAAAGGCCTACCAACTCCCAAAAAGTCCGATGACACACCCAGCTTGCGTCACTCCCCCAAAAGGGGCCCGAAGTTGGCCAACTCTGCCACTGAGGCGGCCGGCGCCGGCGTCATCGGCTTCTCCGAATCTGGACTTTCGGCCCTGAGCTGAGTTGAGATCAGCCCTGAGAAATCGGCCCCCGACCCCGAGAAATCATCCAACCAACCTGGTGGCTTCCTTTCGGATCAAAGCCTGGGGTCATTCCCTTCCCTATCGCACCAGCAAGTGGAGGCGAGAGCTCCTGAAAGAGTTTGGTAGGCATAAGTTCCTTTGGGAGCCTTAGGGGAGGCAAGCCCCGCACATCTTTTGGGGACTCCATTTCATTTAGAATACGTGCGAGAGAGAGAGAGGTAGTGTCGGACAGACCCAAGGCGCAGCAAGATCTCCAGATCTCACAGGCGCACGCGCGCTTCCAAGCAGAAGGGCATCGGCCCTTAAGGGACACATCCAAATGCTCGTCAGCCTGTGCCTTCACGGATGTCCCCTCATTGCTAGAGACCCCCCTGAATATGCATGACTTGAGAAGGGTGACACGAAAGGCAGGATGCCGTAAAGTGGTCCCCCTAATGAGAGGAAGGGGCTTGCATCGAATACCATTCAGGTGCGCATGGAGCTCAACAGCTTGAATTCGTGAGTTGTCCTTTGCCCACCAATGAAAACAAAGTGGAGTTGTGTAACCAGTGGACCAGGGGCTCGCCATGGATTGGTCCCCACCTCTTTGGACCTCTACTGAATCCTTAGCGGAAAAGAAAAACCCTCTCCCAGGTACAGAGTCAGGCGTGAGCTTTTGAGGGCATGGGACATGGAAATTCCTGTTCAATTCAAGAGGTCACCCGAGGTGAAGGGATGAACCATTTGCCTGAAAGCTTTGCATGCGCCACATGCATGCGAAGGGATGAGTGACATGTCTCGTCAGAAATGTGTTCTTGACGTCTGGAAAAAAACACACCCCTCATACAAACCCATGTCAGGACGCCTCTCGCCGGTTTCCGGCTGACCGTCCGCACCATGGCACCCAGGGCAAAACTGAGAGTCCAGCCCCTCATCCAAGCTGAACTCCTGAGCCGTTTCCCCCCGCTTCTCGCCCTCCGAGCTGAAATGTGTGAAGCTTTTCCTGGGTTCCGGTTCGTAGTTCCCAGTCGTCAAGGCCGTGCAGCGAGCGCGCGGAACTAAAGCAGAGGACCCCAAACAAACAAACAAAACAAAGAAACCGCAAGTGCATCGCTCGGTGCGGGGCCGCAATGTGTTTAGTCCTGTCACGGCTATTGAAGGTCGAGCAAGCCCGTCCCCCAAGCAGCTGACCCCTGATTCATAAACCTCCCACTCCTAAGGGGGGCCCTTTTTAGTGGGGAACCCTGATTAATATTTGGGGGGGGCGGGGTTATTAATCAGGGATCAACATTTGAGCAGGTTCAGGCAAGCTGGGAATCCACGGAAGCTTCGTCAGCGCTTCGAGCGGTTTGTCGAGCACCGGCAGTGCGTCTGGCCCTCTCCCAACAGACTGTTTGACATACAGTTGAGAGGTCCAGCAGCACGGAAAGTCATCAGCCCGACCGGGCCTTGGAAAACCCTGCACTGTGCTGAGCAGGGCTCGGTAAAATCAGCTTCAACCATCAAACTCTGGTGCCTGTCGTGCAGGCAAACAGACGACTGAGCAACAACAAAATGAGCTTTGTGTGTTTCTGTTCCGACATCTGCCTTGCTGAACCCACATCAAGGCCTTATCACCTGACAGCCTGAAGGATGGCAAGAAACCTGCGCGCCGCTTCAATACGAAGCAACCATGGGCACATGCGGCCATGGCTATCTGAGCGCAATGGTCAAAGCAGGCTTGCCAAACAAAGCACGGATTTCAGTTCAGTTGCTGCCATGCCTGCAGCAGAATGAGCCGAAGCTTTGTCAAACACACAACTCAATGCTGTACAATCCTCATTTTTGGCACTGCCTATGGCAGAAGACTCTGGGTTACCCAGCTTTGCCGGGAAAAGGCGGCTCGCTCTGCGATTGGGTGGGGCTAGAGACCAGTGTGTGATATGCTCTGATGCTTCTGTCATCCATCTTAAGCAAGAGAGAACCCACCACAGAAAGCTTTCAACATATGGCAGTTGCAGTCGCACGGCACATTTGCACCTAATCAATCATTAATCGCGTCGTTCAGCGGATGTCCGACCAAAAAAATCCTGCCTTCCACATTTCGGGCAGAAACCCTGACAGCTGCCTGGCGCTGGGAAAAGCCAAGGCCCGCATTCACGATCATCAAACTTCCCCATGTGAGCTCTGCCCGTGGGCTTTCCGCGCGCAGTAGGCTTAGCTCATCACCCCGTCAAAACCCAGCTTGCTCACGTCGTTCGACCGCCTGGAAAAGACCCATGCCACCTGCCCCGCTGCCCAGACAGCGCCCCGCGTGCATGAGCCCAGTGCGCGGGCGCAGCGCCGGGAGATGGGGACCCTCATCGGCACACGGATGGCCAAAATGTCCTGCGTCGGTCAAGAAAAACTCGGCGGGCTGGCGTCTTCCAAAAAGTGGCGGCGCAAGCCGGGAATGCGCGTTGAACGGTAGGAAACAAGCAATGACTTTAGCCAGGAAAGCACGCAGCGCTCGAGTCGAGCAGAAGACAACATCTGTACAGACTGCCTTTCTTCCCCACCCCCACTCCCAACATAACTCATGCTCACTGCGGGCGAATGTGTCAGAAGGGGGCAAGTAAAGACTATATAACGCAGGATTTCCTGTTGACGCAGGCACTGTTTATTCAACTGGCCGTGGAACATTTCAGTGTGGTTCCTTCTGAACTTGAGCCGGCAAACAAAAAACAAGCATGGAAGCAATTAGAACACGCCGTCCATTTATAGCGTCACGCGCAACAGTTCTGTACCAAAAGTGACGAGTGGCTGGGTCACAGGCACCAGCTAACATATGTCTCCCCCTTCACAATAACGGGCAGGGCAAAAACAGGCCCCTGACACGCCGCTTTTGTGTAGCAGCAAACACTCTGAATGCCCAAAACCGTTGCTCCAGTCCTGCTCATTGACGTGGCCGACTTCAGTGGCATGGTTTGGTTCAGCAGGCTCCAATGGCTTTTGCAGCATGCCGGGCAGGGGAGGTTCAGGATTGCAGTGCAGATACTCCTGAGTCCGCTCAGGGCGCTGAAAAACCAGCCGACAACTTCTCATCCAACTAGCTGAGAGTCAAATACAAACCATAGGCACGGCGTGGATCCCTCTCCACGCGCAAGACCTCCCTGTCCAATGTGCTCGTTCGCCTGGTGGTCCACTGACATCATGAGTCCCTCGTCTGGACTCAAAAACTTATGAGCTTTCCAGGGTAGGCCGATGTTTCGGAAGCGACATGACTTTTGATCTGGGAAACCCGCCAGCGAAAAGCTCCACATAACTGCGATTTAGCCAATATCCCGTCCCAAAGCGCAGGGTTCCCAACAGAATTGAAGCACAATCTCGGGAACATGTTGCATGTATGAATGCATGACAACGACTTTGACGCGACCTTTGACCACTTGCAGGAAAAAACATAGCATGCGTTTGATTGTGGGCGCGCTACGCAACATGCAAGCCTTCCTTCTAGAAGGCTGATTTTGAGCTGAGAACTCGCTGCCGATTTCAGACGCGTACGGAGCAGCTGAACTTTTGAAGGGTCCCCTCACGAACACAATGATTTTGATTCAAGCCAGAAAACTATGTACACGGATTCAAGCGCAACCTGGTTGCTCCGAGGGATCCTCCAGAGGCCCCGAACGTTTCACCGCAAGTCCTGTTCAGACTGCCCTTTGGTTGTTCAGATTCAGGTTTGCCCTTCTCTACACCCGCAATGCAGCGTGCTAGGTTTTTCAGGTTCCCCTTCCACTCCCTTCCTTGCATCCTCCTGCCTGACTGTGCCTTTTTTGCCATGTGACTTGCTTGTGACATGCGTATGATGTCTGGGACTCTCTTGCTCTTGTTGGTGGCCTCGGACTCTCAAACTGTATGGTCTCTCTACTGATCCTGCCAATTCAAGCCCTACGCCGTTTCCGACCGACACGTTGCTTCTGCTAGGCCAAAATGCTTTGTACATATTTGCGCACACCTGTAAATATTTGTACATGCTCGTACACAGTGTGCATACTTGCACATACCCGCACATACCTGTATATATACTCGTACATAGCTACGCATATCTGTAACTTCTTGTACATACTTGCGCATGCCTGTACATACCTGTTTCTACTCGAACATAGTTGTACATGTCTGTAACTTCTTGTACATACTTGCGCATGCCTGCACATACCTGTATCTACTCGTACATAGCTGTACCATAGTTGTACATATCTGTACATTCTTGTACATCTTCGCGCACATAGCTTTACATATCTATACATACTGGTACAGCACATGCTTGTACACACTCGTACTTAGCTGCTCTATGGGAGGCTGTGTGTGTGTGTGTGTGAACCTTCCTAGTTCACGGACAACGAAGACGCTCACTGTCAACTCGTGATATCCAACCTAATCAGCTGGACATTCCTGCCAAGACTTCGTTTGTGATGCTGGGTTCTCCAGCCAGAACATCCGCCTTGCAAAACACCCCTGTCTCTAGCGCATGTCTAATGAGAGCCAAACAGGCACAGTATGCATCACACCCATCACCGCATCCCACGCCACCCAACCCCAGAACATCCAAAACGGGAACTCCCGCTGCATTTCTAAAGCACGGTATGCCTGCACAGTGTGCATCGCACCCATCACCGCATCACACGCGCCCCACACCACCACCTCCCCTGCCCCTCATATGTAGTTTTTTCTTCCAGTTTTTAGGGCACAGCTTTGTTTCATCTCTCCAGCTCTTGGCCCAAAATAACCTTCAAGCGCCCCTGCCCCCAGCAAAGTTCCCATCCGAGCGGCCGCCCGCAGGTCCAGCCACTTGTCTTTCAGGGCCTCCCGAGCGCTGGGCCGCAACTCCGGCGCAGCGAGGAAGGACCGCACCACTAGGAGGCTGGCCTGGCACAAGGCAAGACCCGAAGGTTTCTTCTTCTTGCTACTAGATTCAATTTTTGGATTAATGAGTACTGCTGTTGCTGCTGCTACTGTTGCTGTTGCTGTTCTTGCTCTTGTTGCTGTTGTTGTTGGTGGTG
>CAUJNA010000657.1:130000-132500 GCA_963377175.1 Effrenium voratum | reverse complement strand
GTTGTTTGTTTGTTTGTTGTTTGTTGTTGTTGTTGTTGTGGTTGTCGTTGTCGTTGTCGTTGTTATTGTTGGTGCTGGTGGTGGTGGTGGTGTTGTTGTTGCTGTTGTTGTTGGTCGTCGTCGTCGCGTTCGCGGTCGCGGTCGCTTTCGCTGTCGCTTTTTTGTTGTTCTTGTTCTTGTTATTGTTCCTGTTCCTCTTCCTATTCTTGGCGTTGTTGTTGTTGTTGTTGTCGTTGCCGTTGTCGTTGTCATTGTCGTCGTTGTTGTTGTTGGTGGTGTTGTTGCTGTTGCTGTTGCTGTTGTTGTTGTCGTTGTCGTTGTCGTTGTCATTGTCGTCGTTGTTGTTGTTGGTGTTGTTGCTGTTGCTGTTGCTGTTGCTGTTGCTGTTGTTGTTGTTGTTGCAGTTGTTGTTGTTGTTCCTTCCGAGCCGAGATAACGCCGCGCTCGGCACCGTCACAAAACACTGCAAATCGCAGTGTCCCTGCTTCGTGTCCAAAAAAACACTGGGATTTGCGGCGTTCTGGCGCCTTCCCGTCTTCCCGTGCAGCACGCGCTGAAAACACTGCAAATACCGGCATGTTCTTGTCAAGAGCGCGCAAAACATCGCAAATAACAGTGCTTTGGTAAGAGCACCCGTTATTTTGTTGTGCCGAGCGCGGAAAACATCGCAAATAGCAGTGTTCTGGTAAGAACACCCGTTCAGGTGCACTCGCTCAGGACTCAGCACTGTATCCATGCCAGCCAAATGGTAAGAAATCGTAAGAACATCCGTTCAAGCGCACTCGCTCAGCACTGTATCCATGCCAGCCAAATGGTAAGAACACCCGTTCACGCGCACTCGCTCAGATCTGTATCCATGCCAGCCAAATGGTAAGAACATCCGTTCAAGTGCGCTCGCTCAGCACTGTATCCATGCCAGCCAAATGGTAAGAACATCCGTTAAAGTGCACTCGCTCAGCACTGTATCCATGCCAGCCAAATGGTAAGAACACCCGTTGAAGTTAAGAACACCCGTGCAAGTGCACTCGCTCAGCACTGTATCCATGCCAGCCAAATGGTAAGAACACCCGTTCAAGCGCGCTGTATCCATGCCAGCCAAATGGTAAGAACACCAGTTCACGTGCACTCGCTCGGCACTGTATCCATAGTAAGAACACACGTTCAAGTGCACTCGCTCAGCACTGAATCCTTGTCATCCGAATGGCAAGAACACCTGTTCAAGTGCACTCGCTCAGCACTGCATCCATGCCAGCCAAAAGGTAAGAACACCCGTTCAAGTGCACTCGCTCAGCACTGTATCCATGCCAGCCAAATGGTAAGAACACCCATTCAAGTTAAGAACAGCCGTGCAAGTGCAGTCGCTCAGCACTGTATCCACGCCAGCTAAATGGTAAGAACACCCGTTCAAGTGCACTCGCTCAGCACTGTATCCATGCCAGCCAAATGGTAAGAACACCCGTTCATGTGCACTCGCTCAGCACTGTATCCATGCCAGCCAAATGGAAAGAACACCCGTTCAAGTGCACTTGCTCAGCACTGTATCCATGCCAGCCAAATGGTAAGAACTCCCGTTCAAGTGCACTCGCTCAGCACTGTATCCATGCCAGCCAAATGGTAAGAACTCCCGTGCAAGTGCACTCGCTCAGCACTGTATCAATGCCAGCCAAATGGTAAGAACACCTGTTCATCATGTGCACTCGCTCAGCACTGTATCCATGCCAGCCAAATAGCAAGACCTCCCGTTCAAGTGCACTCGCTCAGCACTGTATCCATGCCAGCCAAATGGTAAGAACACCCGTTCAATGTGCACTCGCTCAGCACTGTATCCATGCCAGCCAAATGGTAAGAACACCCGTTCAAGTTAAGTGCACTCGCTCAGCACTGTATCCATGCCAGCCAAATGGAAAGAACACCCGTTCAAGGGCACTCGCTCAGCACTGTATCCATGCCAGCCAAATGGTACGAACACCCGTTCATGCGCTCGCTCAGCACTGTATCCATGCCAGCCAAATGGTAAGAACTCCTGTTCAAGTGCACTCGCTCAGCACTGTATCCATGCCAGCCAAATGGTAAGAACACCCATTCAAGTTAAGAACAGCCGTGCAAGTGCAGTCGCTCAGCACTGTATCCATGCCAGCCAAATGGTAAGAACACCCGTTCAAGTGCACTCGCTCAGCACTGTATCCATGCCAGCCAAATGGAAAGAACACCCGTTCAAGTGCACTCGCTCAGCACTGTATCCGTGCCAGCCAAATGGTAAGAACTCCCGTTCAAGTGCACTCGCTCAGCACTGTTTCCATGCCAGACAAATGGTAAGAACACCCGTTCAAGCGCACTCGCTCAGCACTGTATCCATGCCAGCCACATGGTAAGAACACCCGTTCAAGTTAAGAACACCCGTGCAAGTGCACTCGCTCAGCACTGTATCCATGCCAGCCAAATGGTAAGTAAGAACACCCGTTCAAGCGCATAGGTTCGGAGTGAACCCCCTTTAAGATTT
>CAUJNA010000657.1:95000-120000 GCA_963377175.1 Effrenium voratum | reverse complement strand
CCGAGGACGCGCGGGTCATGTTCGTGGACAGGGACCCCGTCCCGTCCTGGTTCTCTGCCTGGAGCTGATCCAAAGGTCCGGCCCACGAAAGAGATCTGATGCTTCAGGAGGGGGGGAAAGAAGTGGCCCATGGCCCAAGCTGGGACACGAAGGGCCTGCTTGGATCATTTTCCGGGTGCCCAGAATTGATGATGAGCCAATATTAATACCTGAAATTAAATGGTAAATAGACATTAGAAGATAGATGATGGAATGTGACCAGAAATTCTAAGATACAGAACTAATACAATTTGCTAATAATAAAAGCATAAAGGTAGGATATTAACAAAACCAAAATGAAAGGGAAATAACATAAGAAAATAATAAAAGAAGGAAAGTAATAAATAAAAAAGGACAAAGATAAAGGGAATTACATTATGAATGAAAAGTTGATGTTAGAAGATTTATGATTTATGATGTCATTTTCTTCTCTGTCAGGCCTTTCTGTAAAGACAGTTATTAATATCTGCAATTTCCTTGTTTATTATTTCCTTAATGTCATTTTGTTTTTTTTAGAGTTTATTATTGGTATCTTTTCATTATTTATTGCTTTTTTATTTAGCACAAAGGGAAGATGAGAACACCAGAGAAACCGCCAAAAAGACTGGATGTGTCCACCAAACGGGGAAAAATGACTTTTCCATGGTCAAAACTAGGAACCCTAAATGGAGCATTGATCAACCCACCCCCCGCCTCAAACAGCCCGAAGCAGGGGCTCACGAAGCCACTCCCCGCCGCCAGCTGCAGCAGCTCTGCCTCTCGCAGCACCTCGGCCGGGGCGCGGCCGCTCGTCCCGCGCTCCTGGCAGAAGAGTCAAAACCTGGTACTAAAATGGCCTACCCAGAACCATGCACAAAATTAAGAAGGCAGCCGCAGCTATTTATGGTTGGGATCGTCCCTTACTAACCTTCATCTACCCGAGTTTTGAGCACGTGGCGATGGCGTGGGCTCAACTTCCGATGGGTAAAGAACCCCCTTGGGGTCAGCAGGTTTGGTCATGGACCATGGACCCCTTAATAAGAATTGAGACAACTCTTGTACCGCTATGGCGCTATCGTCAGAAAGGTGCGACAAAACTTTGCTTTGGGGGATGCCTGTCTGGAAGGACCACGGCGGCCTGACGAAAAACACGAAGCCTCCAGAGGTCTTCCACGTTCACACCTTTTGCCTTTCTTTCTGCGATGGGGAATGTGGGCATGAACTCAGGGAGTCCCTTGAAGAAAACCACAAGTTGGACTCGTGGCCTGCGCACCAGCAGAAAATCATCACCTTTTGACAAGATCCCTGTGAGCTTCTTTGATCTAAAAGCTTGCCCCGAGCAATCCGAACTACAAGCCTCGGCTCTTGCGGCCATGGCGAACAGGCGAAAACAAGATTTGTGAAGCCCTGCCAAACTGCAAACTGCGACTTCCCCCCAGAAATCCCCCGCTACGAGTGAAAGGGCAACGAAGGAACCACCATGAAACTCTCCGGAGCCCCTGATTGCTTGCAAAGGGCCCGCACGGCGCCTTACATGACATGTTCTTTGTTCGGACCCTTCCACGTCGAAGAAGCCTCTTCTTAAAAGAGGTTAAAACACAAACAACAAGGTGGCAACCCCCCTTTCCAGACGCTGGGCCAATTTTGTCCGGGCTGTCCCCAGGGCCCCCGCCGAAAGCTTTAAACTTTTAGTGGGTTGAATGGAAATCCAGCCACTGAACACAGAAAAGCGAAAACAAGACCAAAAAAAAGAGCTAAGGAACCGGATAGCTGGGCTTGCCACCAAGTTTTGTCGCGGGGAACCGTCCTTGAAGACCTTGGCGGCAAAGCCTTTCTCGCCTCAGCGAGAAGCTAGCGCCAGGTTTTGGACAAGTCCGAGGCGATCCAAGATGGGATGTCCACTACCAAACCGAAGCTACCCCCAAGGGCTTTAATGGGATATACAGCTAGCCACCAAAAAATGGTTTATAAACCACCAATTTTTAGTGGGAACTTTCGTTGGATATACAGCTAGCCACACAAAAAGAAGAAACAATGTAAAAAAAAAAAAAAAAAAAAAAAAAAAAAAAAAAAAAAAAAAAAAAAAAACGAATTTTCGTCCAGGGGTGGCTTAGGGCTCTCCCTTGTCCTACTCACAGCTCCAGGCAGTTGGGCAGAAATCAAAGCTGTGATTCGTCTTTTAGCTTCAAGGCATAGCTCGAGTCGGGAGCTTGGTTGATTCGAAGCGTGGAGGTTGATCTTGCCGTTTCGAGGAAGGTGGACAGAGACTGGCTGGCTTGGAACCACGCCAGCATGTCCCTTGTGAGAAAAAGGGCGCGCCTCCGTGGGCGAAGGTGTAAAGATTTGAGGGTCTCCGGGTTGCTGGGTTGGGGTTTGAGTGCATGCCCTGCGGCCGTGTGGCCGTGCGGCCATGCCTGCATGAGGGATTTTGGGCGCATGGGTGTGTGTGTGTGTGTGCGTGTGTTTGTGTCTGTTTGCAGGCCACCATCGACCTTGCATCTCCCCCCCCCCCCCAAATCTCCCAAGCCCCGCACCCCCCGGGGCCCCCGTCCGCCTGAGCCGCAGCGACATGCCACCACCACGCTAAAGCTGCCAGCGCCCAACTTCCGGCCCAATGCCACCGGCTGTGGCGGAGACACCTGGGCCATCCAACTCGGCCACGGAAAAAACGACGTGCCCGGCCGCTGCTTGAGCCAAAGCGCCTGCAAAAAACAATGAAGAACACGGCCTGCGATGCGTTTTCCGCACCCGCTCACGCAAAACATTGAGCCACATGTAAGTGTTTGATGTCAAATGTCGGTCTGGCTTGTGCACAAAACGCCCGGATTCTCAACCCAGTACACCGGGCTCAGGATGAAGCAATGAGACAAAGCAAACAAAGCGGGAACAGAGTAAACAAGATGTGGCTGACAGCGTTTGTACGAAGCCAGTGCTGCCAGGGTCATGATGTCCCAAGCAGCTGGTTTCGACGGCCTCACCATTTGCCGCATCTGCAAAGAAGCTTTTTGGGGAAGGAACGAAGTTTTGACCACGAGAAAGTCAAGGAAGGCACTGACAACTGGCCTTTCCCATCCCGCGAAGCCCCTTGCAAAGCCACACCACGCAGAGAAATTGGCCCCGCGCCGTTGCATTGGTGGACTTCTTCTTCAAGGTTGGCGCCTGCAGCTGTACAAGTGAACTTCTGATTCGCAATGCTGGAGCAGCGGCCATGTGAACACCACCAGCCAGACAGCAAATAGGGGGATCCTTTTTTTCAAGGGAACCCTCAAAGTGGGTTGTTTGTCTTTTGGCGTCCTTTTAAAACCGCAAAAAAAGTGCCCTCAAAAAGACATACCCATATCCAAACGGCTTAAAAGAAGCGTCCTCTTCGCGCCTTTGCTCCCCGAAATTTAAACCGCTCCCGCGATGAGCACCTGTGTGGAACCTCCGCTGCTCAGCGGATGGCTAGACTGGGCCACCCGGCACTCCCGCTGCGGCTCATGTTGTTCGTCATGGCCTCCGCAGCTCTGCCGAAGCCCGCAAAGTTGGACAGGGCATCCAAACAAAGCAAGCCTTCGATATCCCCCCAATGCTAACATTCGAATGCCCTCCCCCCCCCCCCTCCCCCCCCAAACCATCAACACCCCCCCCAAACAAAAAAAAACATCCCCCCCTTTTGCATGTCCCCCATGCCACACACCCGCCCGGAGCCCTCCAAACACACACACACACACACACACCAACCCAAAAGTGGTTGGTAATTGCATGACTCCCACTCGCGTCTCCAAAACCTTGGTCCGCTTTTGGCGGAACACCGAAACCCAACTGGCAGTGGGTCAGTTGGATATGTACCCAAAATGGGAATCCTGGCAAATGGAAACATGGATTAAACCGGGCGTGGGCCACCGCCCAACCCCGCCTGCTTCATCTTAGCCTCACTGGCCTTGGCAGCTGTCACTCGCCTGCGGGCGAAGGCGAGTGCCCGAAAAGCCTTCCATCCGAATCGGTAGTCCTGAGCGCGGTTGTTTGTTTCAGGAGGGCTTCGCATGTTCCTTCTACAGAAAGTTGAAAGAAGGGTAGAGGTGCGTTTTTTGTTTTTTCTGGGGCTGGTTTTTTTCCTGGGGCTGGTTTTCCACAGGGCTGGCAACATCACCAGCCTCAATCGGCCTGGGAGTTGTTTGTTGGCTCTGATTGGAAGGCAGTTGGGAGCTTTTAAGTCAAGGGGGGTTGAGGCTGGCTTAGATCTTCATTAGGGTGGGTCTTGTATTTGGGTGGGTTTGGGGGTGGCTTGGAGCTGATCAACCCTAAAGACACTGCTTAGCGGCTTAGCCAGAAGCACACCCAACACAAACCAGCTGCAGGCCAACCCCAAATTCACCCAACAACCCTAAGCCCGCCCAACAGCAGCCTGGATGTCAGCCCTAAATCAATCCCAAACCACCACAAGACCCACCCTAATGAAGATCTAAGCCAGCCTCAACCCCCCTCAACTTAAACCAGCCCCCAGCAACTCCCAACTGACTTCCAACCAGAGCCAATAAACAACTCCCGCACCAATTGAGGCTGGTGATGCCGGGGATGCAGCAAGGCAACCAACCAACCAACCAACCAACCAACCAACCAACCAACCAACCAACCAACCAACCAACCAACCGCCCAACCGCCCAACCACCCACCCACCCACCCACCCACCCACCCACCCACCCAACCAACCAACCAACCAACCAACCAACCAACCAGCCGGAAAAGAAAAAAAAGGCTCAAGAAGAAGAAGAAGAAGAAGAAGAAGAAGAAGGGGTTCAAATACCAAATCACCAATCTAAACCGCCAAATCAGGGATATCTGAAACAAGCAAGCAAGCAAGCAAGCAAGCAAGCAAGCAAGCAAGCAAGCAAGCAAGCAAGCAAGCAAGCAAGCAAGCAAGCAAGCAAGCAAGCAAGCAAGCAAGCAAGCAAGCAAGCAAGCAAGCAAGCAAGCAAGCAAGCAAGCAAGCAAGCAAGCAAGCAAGCAAGCAAGCAAGCAAACAACAACAAACCAACCAAAAAATCTAATGGCAAAACATGATTCAACAAAGCGCGCCACGCCGAAAACATGATTCGACGAATCGACTTCTTCAATCTCGATTCCCTGGCACTCCCAAAGGTGCCGTCGCTAGGCGGAGGGATTTGCTGACGGATCAAAGGCGGCTCGCAGCTTTTCAACAGATTCCAAGCACCAGGGGCTTCTCTCCAAAGGGTCAACCCCACACGCTTTGGTTTCGCTTTTTTCCTTTCAACCCAAACAACTCGAAAAGGGTTGTTTGTACAAAGAAAATAAGCACACACATATGCCAAGTTCAACCGCACATGCTTTGGCCAAGATTGGCTTTGCTTTTGGAGCCTTGCCCTTCGCCTCGTCCAGCTCATTATCAGCATGGCAAATTGAAACGAAGAAGAAAGGAAAAAACAGAGCCGTAGGCAAACATGCTTGTTCGCCTAAAGTCGCATAGGAGAGCATAGACTTAAAGAGGACCGAGGATTTTGTTAGTTGCCTCGCCCAAAGAAACCGACTAAACCCTCATAGCTCGGGATCGGCTCGAGAGGGGCCCTGCGGCTCAGTCCTCTTTGGCCCCCCTTCCGTCATGAGACGCATCTACCCAACAAAACAAAAAAGGGGGCCAGTTGTGAACGTGCCCGCACCATCTCCTGACGCGCCAGGTTTTGACCTTCGGCCATTTTAATGCCCTCTGCAATGGCATGACCATGCGGTCGGGTTGGACAAATTGCACACAGGTCCTCCAGCTCCACAGAGTAACCCGCACACCCCCAATTGCTCGATTTCACAAGGCTTGGGACATACACGTAGCCAAGAATCAACGCAATGGAGCTGCGAGAACCACGCCCCGGGGGAAATAACCCCGGCCCTTCAAGGGCACATAGGGCAGCTACACGAAACCGCCATGGCCAGGTGCAAAACGCGGGGCGTGTGGCGAGCCCTTGCCATGCAAACGAGCCTTCAGCAATGAGAAACAAAGCTTTGTCTTCTTCCGGGCGCAACCCAAGCCCGCTCACGTGACGGGCACCGGTCCGGGAACGGCCAAGGCAAAGTGGGCAGCGAGCAACTCTTGTGCGCGACAGAAAACCCTTATGCTCTGGGAGATGGGGGGAAATGTGTTTCACCGGGGCACACCCTGCGATTGGCCCTGTCTCGCTTCGGGAACTTCGGGGCTTCGGGGCTTCGGGGCTTCGCTCGCCGCCGCGCTCAAGCTTCCGCTTCGGTCTTCTCCTCCTTCTCCTTTCCTTTGCTCAGCCTGCGCCGGTGCCCTTCCCAACCCAAAGCTCCCGACCGCCATGCTGCGCTCATGTTGCAAGACCCTGGTTGACGATGGCAGGGGAGCCATAAAAAAAAGAAAAAGAACACCTTAGCAGCTAAGTGGTTGGAGTTCAGCCCGCTACACCACCACAAGCAAAGATGGGCAAAATGTTTCCCGACCACAGCCCTGAGACGGCCACGGCCCGCCGAGAAAGCGCCTGTACTCCAAGTTCTGGGCCTCGCTGATCTGCCGCAGCCTGGGCCTCAGGCATCGGCTCGAGCATCCGCCTGTGAATCCTGGGGACGGACGCAATCCGTCACCACGAAATGAAACCCCGGTTGAGAGCATAAGGATTCTTGGTATCTACGGTGGGGAATCGAATCTTTCTAGGGTTTCTTAGATGGTGCGAAGTGGGTCGGCTGACTCAGGGACAAAGGTCCGGGGTCTCTCTCGTCTGGCTGACTTTCGCAGTTGGCTTCAGGGTCTAGGCCGGACTGTGCTTGGCGGCTGGGATGGCACAAACTGGATCTCAGCCACGCGCGTAAAAACATAGGGAGTACAATAAAAAAATAGACGTGCATGAATCAAGGGTTCGGCTGTGCCAGGGTCAACACGTTCATGGGCAGCATCATGGTTATTTTGGCCCTTCATTCCCCCAACACCTGCCGCGTTCATTCCGTGACCCAACCCGGCTGCGCACCCCCCCAGCCCCAGAATCCCCGAGTGCATCCCATGGCTACCCACTTCTCTGGTTGAATGGCTGCCTCAAACAGATGCTCAAGGGCTGTTCCCATCACAGCGCGCATCGGTGCTGGAAGATTCATGTTGGGGAGTTTCACTCAAATGGTTCCGCAACAATCGCGCGCCGTTCTGCTCCAGATGCGGCCATGAGGACCACATTGCGGAATGCCACCGAGGCCAAGGCGTCAATGCCTTCAGCAAGTCCTCAATATCCGCGCCGCCGCCACTGCTGGCGCCGGGGATGCCTTCCAAGGTATCACGTGCGGCACCCGAGGCCAACCTTTCGCATTCAAGACATACCACATGCACTCCACATCCGGCCGGCCATGCCACAATTTGCTTTGGACCAGGGTTGCTTGCACATTCCTTTTACATGGCCGTGGCTCAAAATGAAAGAGCGAGGGTTACACGGTTTTCGACGTTTTCGTCCTTGTTTTCATGAACCAAGGCAAGCCATTTTGGGTACCCATTACTTCCACCACCTAAACCATCCACCTCCTCCTCCGGTCCCTTTACATACTTCCACCTGAGACATGGCCGTGGGTCGAAAATAGGCCTCGGAAATGGAACCAAGGACTAAAACCTGCGGTCCAATTCCTGGTGGTTCACTTTGACCCACAACCATCTCTGACCATCTCAGTAACTTCTCAACTTCCATCTCCCCCCGCAAAAAAAATGGAGGGCGGCTTCCATTTGCACGCGGCGCCGGAGAACGAATCTTCGCCCCCACATGGACTCCACCTCCCACTCGCTCGCCGGCGCGCGCTCGCGCGCTCGCCGGCGCCTTCCGGTTGGCTCTTGGGGCGCTCGGCCACCGAGTGCCGCGCCCGGGAGGTGATGGACTCCTCGTCCAGGCGCCGCGCCTTGGAGGCCTGGAAAAGGAAAAGCCGGGCGAGGCGAGGAGGGGGGGGGCGGAGGAGGGGGGGGGGAAAAGCTGGTGAGGGGGTGGGGGGAGGTTTGGGGGAAGGTCGAAAATGGACACGGGCTTGTTGGGACAAATGCGTGTTTTGTTTTTGTCCTTTTTGTTGTGGGAGGGAACCGAACCCGCGAACCCCCCCAAAGCAAAAAGGAAAAGGGGGTGAGCAGCCTGTGCGGCAAACATGTATCGAGTGAAATCCAGGCCAAAATTGTCTCATCCGTGGGTTTGGTCAAATAGAATCCGCAACCTGATGCGTTGATATATGGAATAATGGATGGGTGGCGAAATCATAGGAATCCAGGCAGGTTCATACGTGCAGAAAATTGATGTTGTTGGCCTGTTCTTGACTGGCCTTTCCTCTGCCGAGTAACTAGGCGCGAAGGTGGCAACAGCTCGCACATTGCTAACTTTGGCTTAATTTTCATGGCATTGCCCCTCACGCTAGCTGTCCAGCTTCCCATGAGCAATCAAGTCCGATGAGACCTGGAAAAATTACATGGCACTGCATAGGCCTCCCCCGGCCAATTCTTGGACGGGGGCCAAGCCAGCGCACCACCAAACAGGGCTCAAGCCATGAAGGGCAGCGCCAAGCATCGTCTTGGCGCCCGGCCCGGGCTTTGAGACTTTTGGTGCCCAGGCGGCCGAGGTCAACAGGCCTCGCGCCCTGCCGCACCACCTGAAACAATGATGGCTGGGATGCTTCAGCGCCGAAACAGCACCCCGACCACCAACCTGTCCCAAACTCACAAAACGGCCTGCGCCTTAGAAGTAAGAACTGGACCTGCCTTTGTCCAAGGCCCTTCTCAAGGCTGCAATCCCAGGCCCCCGAGCAGCGGTCGCAAAGATGTGCTTGTCCATCTGCGGAGCGGTGATCGTACGGCCCAAGCCCAAAAAGACATTTGTCCCTGTTCAACGTTAAAAGGCGCCGACAATTGACATTGAGACTGTTGGTGTCTAGGGGCAAAATGCTGCGCACCTTTTCGATGCGATTGCCATGGTTTGAGCGTGCTTCATGTAACACACTCCCCCTGCAGCGTTCGGCTGCATTAAAGTGCCCAGACCACATCCTAATAGGATGGGTCCGAGGACGAGGCCTCATCCTGAAAATGTTCTCGTAGGCTCCTCCCGCAACAGCTCCACTGGTAGGGAACGTCCAGATCGGCCCCGCACCTTCGAAGCAATTCCGCTTCGCTAGCTTCCAGCATGCTACAAGCCCACTCAGCGCGGCGATCTTCACCGCCACCTACTTGGTCAAGGTTGCTTGGGACTCCACCTCAACCAGGCCTGGCGGGTCCCATCCATGGCCTCCCTGATCATGCCAGTCATAGTGTAGAACTTCATCCATTGAGTGCTCGCCGTTGCCAATCACCTTCTCGCGCTCTTTCTCGCTGCACATTGGCCGAGGTGAGCAGAAGAATTAGACGTAGCGCTGCTGGATGGGACTGGTGCTGCTCGGATCGCCGAAGTGGTGGGACAAATAGCAAAGATCAATCAATTTGCGGCAAGAAGCTCTCGTTGGATATCGTCACTACCGGAATATTGGGGGCTACACCGCCGACTACGGGCCTAAAACCGCTGGCGGCGGCAAGCTACCGACCCAGCCCCTGATGCAACGGACCACTCTGGCGCGCTGGCTCTGGGGAACAGAAGGAGGGTGCAAAAAGGGAAGCAGCTGCAGCTACGCGCGCTCATGGGGATTGGATGGAGAAGACCAACCGTTGCTTTGGATGCTCCGGGACAGCCACCGTTGTGTCCAAGGTCAAGAAACCAAAGGAGGAGAACCTGACGAGGGCCAAGCGGCTCGCGGCGAAGGCGGGCCGCCGCGGGCTCGCGGAGGAGGCCACCTGGCGGACTCCCAACACATTGACGGAATACGTTAAGCCGCCTTGCAGTGACAATCCGGCCGGCAAGCTGTCTGCACCTTAATTTAGATCAGCAGAGTCGGAGCTGGTGGGGTACACGGCAGCGTTAGCGACAGTCCAGACTCCTTCTAAACCGGGCCTCCAGAATGTCAATCTCTGCAACGCTTGCATCGAAAGACCTTGTTGCTCGAAACGATGCCCTTCTTGATGCATCCCAAAACACGCTCTTTTTGGCTTGCCCGTGCCTGTCCCTCAAGCAGGCGTTCAGGCCATTCCCGGCGGGTGGTAGAGGTTGTCCACACACGCAGCATCAGGCCTCCCCTCCATCATTCCCGCCTCCTGAATCGGCATCACTGGCAAAGGCCCCGCTTGCGCGTCGCCGCAATGTAGTCCCGGAGGTAGCGTCCACACTTCGCCTGATCAGCGTTTTCCCAATTTTCGTACGAGATCTTGTTGCTGTCGTCGCCTGCGCATCATGGCCGGGATGGGCTCATAACCTGTCGGTTTCTAGGGGAAAAATGCTGCGAACCGTTCGATGCGATTGTCTTGAGCCAACATGGTTCGAGTGCGTTTCATGTTCCACCGAGACAAAACCCTGATAACGCCGTGCTGGAGACGAGGTTCGTGCCATGGTTTGCCCAACGCTGGCCTGCTCTCTCTCTCTCTCTCTCTCTTTCTTTGTCTCTCTCGCTCTCTCGCTCTCTATCTCTCTCTCTGTCTCTCCTCCTCTCTCGCCTGTGGGTCGTAAGGCACGGTGGTAGGTCGGGTGGTCAGGCCCTCGGCCGTAAGCCGGTGAAGAAGCTTAGCCGCGGCGCAGGGAATATGGGTAAAGGTGACTCCCTTCTACCTCAAGCAGCAAGCATTCCCAACAAAGAAGTGCTGCAACGCCGGAACGCCATGCTGGGAACCAAAAGAAAAACGGCGAATGCGAACTGGCCAGACCCCGACCAACAAAGCGCAGCGAATACGGCGCCTTTTTGCCAGCCTTGCTAGCCTGTCCCAGCGGAAGTCTGCACTTTCAAAGCGAGGAAGTCAGAGAATGGGCATCAGCAGCGCTATGTATGTGAGCATTGAGAGCTCCAGCTCTACGCCAAGTCTGCCACTTCGGCTCTACTGGCTCTGTTTGATTGAGCGCCTTTTCCTCGAAAAGGCGCAGCTTGAAACATGGCCGGGGCCATGGTCAATGCGATGAGATGGACAACGGTCTTCCTCAAACGATACGCCCTGGAAGCCCTGGCCCCCAAGTCGTTGTGTCTTTGACCATGGCGCACATGGGCCGGAGGGCCGGATTGAAACCCCAGAGTCCGCAACCCACAAACGAGCCACTCATAAACGGCTCCTGGGCTGCGCCGGATCCAAGACGTACCGCACCACAAAGGATGTCACGTCCTGCTTGACGTCCTCTGCGCACCGGTCCTGGCGGGGGCAGGAAACTACACCAAGCACGCTGCGAGAAGCAACCGGAAGGCAAAAGAGGACACGACTGCAAAGTTGGGAAGCGGCCTGGAGGCTTGCAAACTTCTTGCAAAGGGCAGCCTTGGCCATGACCGAGGGGTGATTGGGGAAGGCCTGGAGGCATGCCTCGGGATTGTTGAACCCAAATGGGGCACCTATGCCGCGCTCTCCCCGCACCCCCGCGCCAACAGGATCTCGTGGCGCGCGCCCACGTAGCAAATCCGCTTCGTGATACTCCGCCCCGCTGCCTTCATCTGCGCCTGCGGTCGCACTTCTATGGCAGAACTTGGCTGTTTGGAATGCTTTGGAATGCTTTCGAATGCTTTGGAATGCCTGCGGAATGCCTTTGGAATGCCTTTGGAATGCTTGGAATGCTTGGAATGCTGGGATTGCTGGGATTGCTTTGAGTCGTTGCGTTCGCTTTCGCCGTGCAAACTCTGCCACAGTTGCTTGGACATGTCTAGAGGTGAATGGTTGAAGACGTGCCTACAGAATGCGGCAGAATCGCACCATCCCTGTCGCGCCTCAATTTGGTCCGCAGAATGCGCTCCGAGGTCATTTTCTGTGACGGGATCCCGGCTGCCATACACGAGCAGCACTGGCAAGTCCTGGGGGGAACCGTCCATCTCATGAGGACTCAAAACCTCCCACTGCAAACGACGCTGGACACAAGCCAATGACACATGCTGGGCGTTCACTCCTGTTGAATTAACCTGTGAGTGGCTTCATGCTGGCAGGCTCCAAACTGCGGCCCAAACGTGTTGCCCGACTTCGCGGATCAACCAGGATCGCATTTTACCATGACTCTTAGCTGAGCTTGCTAAGGACAAATTAAAGAATCTAGGCCGAAGACAATATGCCATTGAGTGGCAAAATGGTGCACCATCAGACCAAGCATGCTTTGGGCAAACTTGGGGAACACCTCTGCTTGAAAATGGGGAGCCGCCGCCTGATCAAAGTGGCAATCCGATTTATTCCTTTTGCGGCAAGCAAAAGGGAAAGGCGTCTGGAACTGCAAGTGGGGATGCATCAACACCTTACATGCCAAGACCTCGGAATACCAGGATGAGGAGGCTCACCTTGCGGTTTCCTTCAAGACGAGACATGAGGGCGTCTGGTTTTGACACGCCCATCCTCCGGAAAACGGCTCATCCCCAATGCAACACAAGGACCTGCTCAGCACCCCGTCGCAAAGCGCAAAAAGAACACCAAACCCAAGAACAAGGGAAGAACCTCCTTCCGGATCGATCACAAGAACCTGCCACCTGCAGAAGAAAAACACTTGAACATTAGCCATCGTCGGCCCGTCGGTTCCCGGCCGGTTCCGGGCAGTCCTGCGGCAGTCGCTCCAAGACCTCCCGGCTGGCGGCCGATATGAGCGCTTTTAGCAGGGACTTGGTGAAGCCCACGCTGGTCTTGATGCCGCAGAGCGGGTCGGCGATGTAGCGCCTAGGCCGCCGTTGAACAACAAACAAAGAAACACAAAGCGGGTGAAACAAGACAAACGGAAGAAAAAGAAGAAGAAGAAGGAAGAAAAAAAACGCGGAAGCACTGAGCCACACGCCGGAAAAAAGGGGAAGCGGGGAGCCCAATTATGTTAACCAGGGGGGGAAGAAGAAGTGTCCCCTGACCTGGAGTGTGAAAAAATCCGAGGCGAAGGCGTGCAAGCCTGCAGTTCATGGTGCGCTATTGAAATGCCGACATGCTGTGTGATCATGCCCGCACAAATTCCAGGGTGAACACAAGATGAGGTAGACATCTCAGGTTCATCCTGATTATCCTCATACGTTTGTTCTGGATTTGCATCATGTTGATCCGAATTAACGGCTCTTTGCTCATGCCTAGCTGGCACATACGTTTGGTCGTAAGTCCTCACGTTGGTCTTGACTTTGCTCAAGCTGGCGGCAGGATTCTCCAGACAGGGCTTGAGGGTTGGGTTGAGGCTAGTGGCCCTAGGGCTCACGGTTCGGAATGCGCATGTCCCAGTCGAAATGCCACGGTCGAAAGTGAACAACTGCTACCATAACGATGCTGAAGATGTTGGACCAAGAGTTCTCGTGCTTCACTGAAACCGCCACTCCCACCCACACCCAGATGCACGCACGCACGCACGTGTTCTTCCTTCCTTCCTTCCCTTCCCTTCCCTTCCCTTCCCTTCCCTTCCCCTCCCTTCCCCTCCCTTCCCTTCCCTTCCCTTCCCCTCCCTTCCCTTCCCTTCCCTTCCCCTCCCCTTCCCCTCCCCTCCCTTCCCTTCCTTTTTTCCTTTCTATCCTTCTTTCCTTCCTTCCTTTCTATCCTTCTTTCCTTCCTTCCTTTCTTTCCTTCCTTCTTTATATGTGTTCGTTCTTTAGTTTATTTTATTTTCTGCAAGTGTATTTATGTATGTATTTCGTTTTTCCTTTCTTTAGTTACGTCTGTGTTTGTTTTTTATTTTCTTTATTGCTTTCATTATTTCTTGCTTTCTTTCTTTAGTTGTTTATTTCGTTTGCGTTGTTTCTTTATTTTTATTTCTTGTTTTCTTTCTTTGTTTCTTTCGTTCTTTCTTTCCTTTCCTTCCTTTTTTCCTTCCTTCCGTCCTTTCTTTCTTTGCTTATTTCTTTCTTTCTTTCTTTCGTTCTTTGTTTCTTTCTTTCTTTCTTTCTTTCTTTCTTTCTGTCTGTCTGTCTGTCTGTCTGTCTTTCTTTCTGTGTTTCGTTCTTTGGTGTCTTTTGTTTGTCTTTTCTTTTTCTTTCTTTCTTCCATTTATTATTTTATTTATTTATTTATTTATTTATTTATTTCTTTCTTTCTTGTCGTTCACTATTTCTTCCTTTCCGTATTTTTATTGTCCTGCTTTGTTTTAAATTTATTTATTGCTTTCTGTTTTCTTTTTTTATTCTTTTTATTATTTCTTTCTTTCTTTCTTTCTTTCTTTCTTTCTTTCTTTCTTTCTTTCTTTCTTTCTTTCTTTCTTTCTTTCTCTTTCTTTCTTTCTTTCTTTCTTTCTTTCTTTCTTTCTCTTTCTTTCTTTCTTTCTTTCTTTCTCTTTCTTTCTTTCTTTCTTTCTTTCTTTCTTTCTTTCTGTTTCTTTCTGTTCTTTCACTCGTTCTTCCTTTCCGAATTGTTAGTTTCCTGCTTTTCCTTTATTTATTGCTTTCTGTCCGTTTTTCTTTCTTTCTTTCTTTCTTTCTTTCTTCCTTTCTTCCTTTCTTTCTTTCTTTCTTTCTTTCTTTCTTTCTTTCTTTCTTTCTTTCTTTCTTTCTTTCTTTCTTTCTTTCTTTCTTTCTTTCTTTCTTTCTTTCTTTCTTTCTTTCTTTCTTTCTTTCTTTCTTTCTTTCTTTCTTTCTCTCTTTCTTTTTTTCTTTCTGTCTTTCTTTCTTTCTTTCTTTCTTTCTTTCTTTCTTTCTTTCTTTCTTTCTTTCTTTCTTTTCTTTCACTCTTTCTTCCTGTCCGTATTTTTATTTTCCTTTTGTTCTTTTATTTATTGCTTTCTTTATTTCTTTCTTTCTTTCTTTCTTTTCTTTCTTTGTTGCTTGCTTGCTGTTTGTTGCTTTGATTGTTTTTTTTCTTTGCTTCCTTGCAGACAAACAAAAGAACAAACGCACGCACGCACAAGCACAAGCACAAGCACGCACACAAGCACGCAAACACGCAAGCACACAAGCACACACACCCACACCCACCCCCAGCGCGCACAGCACCCACACACATCTATATATATATATATGTAGATACACATATACACACACACAAGCACAAACACACACACACACACACACACACACACACACACACACACACACACACACACACACACACACACACACACACACACACACACACACACACACGCATGCGTGCTCCCAAACGCAATCATGCACCCACGCTACCAGCAATCCGGCTGCAGGGTACCCCGCACCACTGCAACAGGACCCTGCATTTGGCTTCCACATCAGAAACCACTTCCCGTTCCGCAAAGTGACCAGCTTTCAGCCGGGAAAATCCGAACGCAGCCTCGCCACTGAACCTCTGCAGGATCGCTATTGACCCAGTCCCAGTCCGTGGAGTTGGGCGCGAACTGCTTGTTGAACTTGTCAAAAGTCAGCGTGCTCGTCAGCGGCGCCACCCCGTCCTCGCCATAGATTCGCCTCAGAAATGGGGTGCCAGTGGGCCGCGGGCCCTCAAAATGGGGCGCGGCTGGATGAAAGAGTGTCTACGACAAACCCCGGAGAGGATCTCCGGCTTTCGTCCAACTCAGAACCATTTGTCGGCGCGGCACCGTGCAGCAACATCTAAACCGTCTAGAGGCACTACTTGGTCACGCACTTCTTTGAGACACAGCGCAGGCCCATCTCTCCCTACTCTGCAAAGTCGCACCACGCCGTTCGTTTTTGACAGCAAAGCACAACAGACCGAGTGATTCGCTTTGCGACAATCTGCACGGCGCAGGATATTGGTGGATATTGCATCTCTCGAAGCTTCAAGGCTATGGCTGCAATTCTCACCGGGTTTGCGTTGTTTTTGAGCCTTTGAGCCCTTAGGGTGGGTGGCCATACCAGGCTGGCTCTCGAAATCTAAATTCTCAGGCAACGGCGGGGGGGGCCGAGAAAGAACTGCTGAAACCATCCAGGGCCCAGATTCTTGGCACTGGCACCGCAAGTGCCAAACCCCAAGACCTTACGGCTTGGGACTCTGAAGCATATTCGCAACAAAGCCACAGCCCAACTGCCCCCCCATAGCCCCATAGCCCAACTGCCACCCACCCACCCACAACCCCCGCCAGAAACCCCCAAGCTCCAGCTCCAGTTCCCGTGCTTTCCGCGGCGCCCCAGCAGCGCCAGCAGGGGCCCGAAGGCCGTCTTCAGCGGCAGCGGCAGCGTGGCCGGCGCCCCAGACAGCACCAGGGCCCGCAGGTTCTTCGGGCGCTTGGCCGCCAGAAGTCGCGCCAACAGGCTGCCCATGGAGTGCCCAAAGACCACCTGAGGGTTTTTTTTCGTCGCGCCGCTCTTTTTTTTGGCCGGGAAAACCCGGTGCCCTCCTTCCCAGTAACATGGCAGCTGACAGGGACCCGGTCCCTTCAAAGGGAAATTCATCTTCCAGATACCTCCCCACAGGTGCCATGTTAGTTGGAGGAAGGGACTAAAATGGTCGATCCCCAGAACCATGCTTCAGGAATTAAGAAGGCGGATATCTGCAGCTCTTTATGGTTGGGATTGTCCCTTACCAACCTTCATCTACCCGGGTTTTGATTGTGGCTCACCTGAGATTTCGTCTGGCCGGGAACCCATCCCAGGGTTGCTTGGTGTTGAAGGGATGGCAAAGAAAACCACCAATTTAGGTGGCCCGCCAAAAAAGACACGCCCTTCTGAGAAACTAAGGGGCCGGGTGCGTTGGGGGTCGGGGGGGTTAGCATAAAACAAAACCACAACCAGTGCGAAGTGAGCGAGCAGATGATGCAAAGCTTAGTGCATATCAAGGAATGGCTCTTCCTGCTTCGGAAAGCCCCCGTAGAAGAACCAGAGCCTAGCAGGAGCACGAAGAATGAAGAAGAAGAAGAAGAAGAAGCCCACAGGAAAAGAAGCAGAGGCTGGGGCTGATGATGCTGATGATGCTGATCACGATGGTGATTCATGACTCATGATCATGGCCATGACAACAACGCTGGTGGCTCCCCCCCCCCAGCTGCACCCACAGCACCAGAAAGAGGCCCTTGCTTGTGAGAGCACAAGGCTCCGGCCCACGCTGACCCTCCGAACGAATAGTTCAGTGACACCGGACGACTTGACCTGAGGGTTGATTGGCCGTTCTGTTCACTCGCTCTTTTCTTTTCAGCCACCACCCACCTTATCTGTGCTAGACTGCCATCTGAGGAGTCCTGCAAAGAAATGAGAAGGTTGAAGGTTCCCCCTAGAAATTCCCTGCAACAAAAACCTCTGCTGAAGCTTACACCCCATTCTTCGGGCGCTGTTGAGGCTTGAGCCCTTGGTCTTCAAAAAAAATCGAAGCAGAGTCGACCCCCTAAGCCCGCAAGCCACCAGAGGAACATCTGGAAGACGCTGGCACAGCACCACGTTGTCCTCCACCACTCGCTGCAGCAGATCAGCCCCGCCCAAATCCTCGGCACCACCGGCCGAAACTGCACGTGAAACAGTCGAGAGAGCACAACCCCGAAGCCAGACATAGGGATGACCGGTCCAAAAGATCAGACATCAGGCTCAAGGCAACAGCCATGCGCAAGCACCTCCATATGAGGAATCTGCTTCTCCGGTGGCCGAGGAATAGGGCAGCCAGAGATTTGACCGTGAGATTCCTTCTAGAGTCAGAGCTTTGTCCTACGTTGTTTGTTTATTTTCCTTGTTTTTCCTTTCTTGTTTTCGGGTTTTGTCTCAGCAAGTCAGGGCTCCATGTGGCCCAGGCGGTGGCCCTTCACCTTCTCCTCCTCGGCCCTCTGCCCCGTTTGCCCGTGGCTGCGGTGGTCCGCCGCGGAGACCACGCAGCCCTCGGCCACCAGACGCAGCGCCAGACCCGCGTAGCGCCAGCTGTGGTCCCCCATGCCGTGGCAGATGTGCACCGCGCACTTGGCCGGGCCTCGCGCAGCGAGGGAAGCGCCCTGCGCGGGAGAAAAGAAAACGCCAAAGAATCTCAAATTTGAAGGTTCCCGGAAACTTTGTGGGGAGGGAAGCGCCGTGCGCGGGAAAAACAGCCGCAATCTCATTTTTTGTGTGACCAAGCCAAAGGAGCAGCTGGTTCTCTGCTGCGGTGCCGGCATTTCTGACAGCTTGTCAAGGATGACGATTGCTTCAACCATTGGGCCTCCCTTTGCCATGGGACCAAAAGGTTGCCACTCCAGGGGTGCCAGTGAGGGGACCCCTTGCCATTTCCCAAAACCCCCCGGCCCCGCAAGCAGTTTACATGTCCCAGGAATTAAACACGGCAAACGACTTGGAAGCAATAGCTTCCACGCGTCTTCCCCAAAACAACTTGTTGAGAAGTCCGTTGGCCGCAAATCCGGCCCCAGCCAGGTGGGCAGAAGAAGAAGCAACAAAGACATGGCTGTGGGTCAAGACCCTGTACCCCTGGTGAACATCCACCCCAAAATGGAGCTGCAGGTTATGCCACAACGCATGGCCACATTGGATCCCGAGCAGCCGTCGGGCGCCCAGGTCCGCAGCAGGACGTCGCAGCCGTCCTCCATGGTGACCCAAGATGTCTGCCCCGGAGGGCCCCAGTCGACCGCCATCGCTCGCGAGGCTCTGTTTTCGGCGGAGCAAAAGGCCTGAGGCATGAAATGGGCATCAATTCTTGCCAACTTGCGAAGACGCCACAAGTCAACCAAGTGGACCCAGCTGCGCAGATCGCAGGCCGCGTCATAGCCCCGCTTCTGTCGTTTGGGGAGCAACTGGGCCCCTGTTTGTGAGTGACGAGAATGCAGGACATGACCTCCTAAAGATCTCGGCCAAATCAGCCCATGAGATGCCAGAGACAACATAATAGCCACTCCTGCATGCATTATTGCACCAGCAACGCTGTCCTATCTGGTTGTTTACTTGATTTTCCAACATTCCCCCGGCTCCTCAACTTTAGCCCCGAACGAAGCTTGTGCGACTTCTTTTTTTTTGCCGGGCGTTGCATCCGAAAAACCGCCGCCACGCCCGGCCGGGCGTGGCCGGCCACAGGTCAAACCTCTCGAATCCCGGGGCGGCGGCCCGGTTCGCTGGGTGGTCCTCAAAGGGGTTCACGTGCGACATCGCCTCCGAAAGGCTTTTGGAGGAAGGCCCGCGGGAAAAGATTTGGAACTCCTCGCCCAATTTTTGTCGGGCCCTCCCCATACCGGGCCGAAACAGGAACACACAGCCTATGTTTGCCGAGGGCCCCTTTTTGGGGCTCCCAAGCTGAATGGATAAAAGCGACGAACCTCATCGGGTTCGCTTTGGGGGGGGCCCTTGGCACCTTGGCACCCATGAGAGCTCCAAAACCCATCCCAACCTCTCAACTGCACCCAAATTGAACGGGCACCAAAGTACTCTAAATGAGGCTGGTGAAGCCTGCCCCAAACCAACCCTCAAACCCGCACAAAACTTAACTACACCAAACCCACCTCAAGTGAGCCAATCCCAAAGCAACCCTAAGCCGCTAAACCAGCCTAAAATCCAGCCAAAGCCAACTCTGACTAACACCCAAATCGCCAACTCGGCCCCACATGGGCAACTAAGCGGAAAAATAATACAAAAGCCAGCTTCTTGACCCTCAAGGCGAAAAATCGAAACTTGAAGAAAGACTGGCCCAACTCTGCACCTCTTTTTCTTGATGAATCACGAGTTGGTCTGGGGATGTCACCTCGCCGCCGCCCTGCCTGCGCTGCAACGGCGACGCAGCGAATCACAAGCTCCTGGGGTGTTCAGCCAGGGCGGGAGAAAGTCAACACCTGTCATGTCAGCTGATGAGATATTAGAGGGGAAAAAACGAACCAACTTTCTGAGATGTCTGGCGCGGCAAAGCACTCATTTCACACCAGAAGGATTCCCTCATTCTACACCAGTTACCTCACTCCACACCAGAGTAAATTCAAGGACTTCCTCATCTCACACCAGAGTTTAGGGTTTAGGGTGTAGGGTGTTTGGGGTTTAGGGTCTTTAGGGTTTAGGGTTGTTGTTGTTTTTGGGTTTATGGAATTTAGGGTTTAGGGAATTTAGGGTTTAGGGAATTTAGGGTTTAGGGAATTTAGGGTTTAGGGTTTTTAGGATTTAGGAAATTTAGGGGTTAGGGTCTTTAGGATTTAGGGTTTGTAGGGTTTAGATTTCACCGGTGTGGAACGAGCGCCGCGCCAGCCCGTCTGGCGTCTGGCGCAGGGGCGTGTCAAATCAGCCGGACACCCAAAAAAATATACAGCTCTAGAACCCAACAGCTCCCTGGGTTTCCGCTTCCGGGGGACCTCCTCACCCCTTTTGCCTGAAAAAAATTGAGCATGCCCGCCCCCAAGTTCTCCGCGCGGAGCGGAAGGGCCAATGGCCCCCCAAAGCTCCTCGGTCACGCGGTACCAGTCGTTCTTCATGACCCTGGCACCGATGCCTGGGCGAGCACCAGAAAAACACCCGCGAGCCCGAGCCAACCCCCCCCCCCCCCAGGAGTCACCAGATGTGGACATCAGGCGGCTGAAAAAATTGGCAGCTGGGAACCTTGGCAACCGAAAGCTCCAAATCCGCGCGGAGCTGTCCAAACTTTCAGCTGACCTGAACATCATACCCCCCCCTCCTCATATCCCCCCCGGGCACCTCCCCATGTTGTATTCCCCCCCCCTTCCCCCCCCTTCCCCCCCCCCCCGCCCCCACCGCAACCCCGCAACCCCGCATTTGCTCCGAAGCACGCAGCTGCGAGAGGTCATCCTCCATGTTTTTGGCCTTCTTTTTGCCAGTGCCCTCCACCGCCGCCTGCACAGTGGTGATTTTCATCCCTCAAAGAGATCCAGGGATTTCCCTCCCAGCTAACATGGTTTGGTGCACAGACCCCTGTAGAAATATTAATACTACTTCTGCCAATGCCGATGTTTTGTTTGTGTGTGTGTGTGTTTTTTGTCTCAAGGGTTGCCATTGCAAAAGGGTGAAAGCTGAGATATCCAGAAACAGCAGTTCTTACTACAGAGCTCAAGTCTTGCCAGCTCAAGAAGAGTGCCTTCAAGGTAGCAAGGTACCCTAAAATACACCCCCACGATTCATCCCGGCCTCCAGCCATGGAATTTCTTTAAAGAGGCCAACCCTAAAACAAAAGCTGTTGCTCCTTCTGCCAGCTAAAGAAGGCGCCGTCTGGGGGGGGGGCTCTCCAAAGGAAGTTTGCCCTGAGCTGCTGCCGGGCAGCTTCCTCCTCTAGCGGCTTGTGCACCACCACGGTGTGACAGCCGAACCTCAGAGCCGGCCCTTCCGGTCCCAAACGCACGGACGGGAGCCCGTTTCAAGCCCTAGATACCATGCTCAGAGTGGGCGAACACAGTCTGGCATTCACACGGCCGACCCAATCTAACGCAAGGACATGCTCAAGCTGGCCTCCTCTAGGCCACCTCTCGTGATTTTTTGCCAAGGGCTACGCAAGTCTGAGTCATTGGCTTCATTTACTTCAAGCCAACCCTTCCATTTTTTCGGGGAGGTTCTTTTTGAGCCCCCCCCAACAAAAAAAAACAAAAAGGCACCAAAAGGGCACCTTGGTTTAGTTAGTTTAGTTGGAACCAAAGACTCAAACCTGCGTTTTCCCACCCACCCATTTGCTTCGCCAAAGCCACGTGCTCACAAAGCGCTCCAGCTCCTGGCGCGAGCGCGCGACACGAAAGGGGAAGTGGGTGACCTAAAATGGCTGGTAGAGGGTTCCCCCAAAATAAAAACAAAAAACCTCCCCGCATAAAAAGATGTGGCAACCCAAAAAAGAGGGTTCACCAAAAACAAAACAAACAAGCAACAAACGTCCACAAAACAACGAACCATGGCATAATACCGACAACAACCAAAACAAAAACATAACGTCCACCATTTTGAGATGGCATCATGTGGCATCTGGCGGCCAGACCAACTTTCGCTCCGTGACAGTCAGCTAACGGAAGCCGCTGATGCATAGTTAAAGTCTCTGCTTGCTTTCGCGGAATTCTCACACATTCCACTGCGTTCCAAGACAATGCGAGTTTCTGCGGTCATGTTGTGTGTGGATGTCTGTGCTTTCGCAAGCCTGGGATAACCTAAGACCCTCCCCCCCAAGCCCTCAATGTGGCAACATGGTGTGGAAGCAACGCCGCCGAGCAGACATGCGGCTCTGTCAAATCAAAGGGAGAGAGAGAGAGAGAGAGAGAGAGAGAGAGAGAGAGAGAGAGAGAGAGAGAGAGAGAGAGAGAGAGAGAGAGAGAGAGAGAGAGAGAGAGAGAGAGAGAGCAACGCTGAGCCATACATGCACCACAGGCAGATTGGCAGATTTGCTGAGCTGAATTGCCCTTTGTGGCTTTGTGGCGGAAGCCGCGGTGCCGTCCGAATTCCCATCAAAGCTGCACCCCAAGACTTTCGCCAAGGCACCCTCTCCGCTGCCAGCATCTCTTTGATGGTCATGGCCTCGCACCCATCAAGCACCCAAGGGACGCCCTGAAGCTGCACCCTCTTTCCCTGACGAATTGGATCTGAATCAGCACAACTTAGAGCTAGTGTGACATGCATTAGTCATACTTAGCGAGCTTCATCAGTTGCAACCCTTGCTTATCTGCATCTTCAAGTCGTGGCATCAGCTTTTCGCTCCCTCATTCCTTTCCACTGGACGGCCGTTCACCGAGGGCACCACAATGGTCTGCTCGGATCTGACGTGGGTCCTGGGGATTGCGAGGCTGCCGGACGGCCCGACCCGCGGGCCCATTTTCCGTGAGCACGGTCCTCAGGGTCACCACCAGGGTTGTGGGATCAAGGAATTGGTTTCTCCAACCACTTCTGTGATACAAAACAATCCCCCTTTATATGAAGAACATAGTCTTTGGGAAGCCCTTCCTGTTGTATCACGGAAGTGGAAATTCCCCACAGCCCTGGTCCTCAGGGTCACCATGTACCAGCGGTTGACGATGGCCCGCCTGCAGCTGGCTCGGCTGGCCGAAGGCCGAGCGAAAATTTCCGCTTCTTGCAAAGCCCAGCGAAGGCGAAGGCTCTGGCGGCTTCATGTTGGCCCCGTATTCATCAACCAACCAGTTCATTCATATTGGGTGTCCAACTGGCTTTGGTGGTTGGAATCAGCGATGTTTCTGGGCTTGGTGGTTGGAAGCAGGCCACTTTTGGAGGGGCCAACCCCTTTCAAAAAAAAAATGGGGGAACAAAAAAGGTGTTGTTGTTTTTTTTCCATGGGGCCAAGCTTCATTTCCCCCCCCCCCCGCCTCTCGGCCGGTGGGATCTTGTACGCCCGGAAGTCGATGGAGATCTCCCCTGCGCGGAGCCCAGGCGCCCTTGGGCCCGTCGAGCCACGTGGCTGTGGCTCACTCAAAAAATGGGGGGTCATCCCACGGGTCACCCCGGGCTTTTCTGGAACCCTAAGCCCAAACCTGCGGTCCATATCCTGGTGACTCATTTTGACCCAGGCCCACACAGCCGAATGCGCAGAGGCCTCCTTCCACGCCGGCCTCCAGCAGGTTCAGAAAGGCCTGAGACTGGTGGCCTCTCTTTGAAAGCTCGCGCGAAAAATGAGCTCCCTTTCCACAGGGATCCGGATGCATTATACACCTGAACATTGCAACTTGTAAATGGAGGTGTCCCTTTATTTTGGTGGAAAAAGCCATGTTTCAAATGGGCAAAATGTATCTTTTAAGGAGCCCTGTTTCCAGGGAACGGGAAAGCAACCATGTTGAGGCGTCCATTCACCCTTCACGCACGGTCTACATGGCGCCTGCGGCGCCTTCTGACCTCACACACACAATGACACACTCAAGCACACACACACACACTCACTCACACACACTCACACACACCACACACAACACACACAACACAACACAACACAGCACAGCACAGCACAGCACAGCACAACACAACACAACACACGCACGACACACGCACAACACAGGCGCACAAACACCCCTCCGCCCCGCCCCCTTTCGGCCTGCTTGTCTCGCTTCGCCTTGCCCGAGGTGAGGCCTTTGTACGGCCTCGCAACAGGGACTTGACCCATGCCGCGAAGCCTTGGCCACTAGCTGTTGCTTCTTCTTGTTTGTTCCCGGATGCGTAGCGAAGGGTTCTCGTTTATAGTGTGGGGGTCTGGGGGTTGGACCCTTGTTCGCATCGTGGCTTCTATCAGTTTTTGTTTTTAATCACAAGGTTGGTGCAACTGAACTGCTCACTGGCTGACTTCCAAGCAGCCCGGCTGGCGCTTGCCCGCGGCCGTCTCTGAAGCTGCCAACTCCTTCTGCTCCTAGGGTGGTGCTTCTGGCAAAACATGCGGGGAGGGTTGCCAGAAGCACCCGGTCGCGAACTCCGTCCTGGATGATGGCGTGCGCCTTGTGTCGGAAGAAGTTCTGCAAGTGGAAGTCCTCGTACCTCAAGCGCGGGTATTTCTTGGTTGCCGCGCAGCTTTGGGCAAGCTGCGTTGTCTGGCAAACACATGGATGTGTCTATGCTTCACTCGCCAAATCAAAGAATTCGCCGGAAAGAGATCTGCTGGGCAAAGCCCCTGGACCCACTGCTAAGTCGCACAAAGACGTGTTGGCATGACAAAGATTTGCCACGGGGTCGAAAGCACAATGGCAGCCTGTGCCTCAAACGCGTGCCGTGCTGTTCCCAACAGCCGCTCGCACACAGATAGAAACACCGCCAACATGCGCAGGAAGCTACGGATGCTTCTCATAGTGCGCTTTGTTCATGCCAAGGGCCGAGAATAACCGTCCTTTTTGTGAAGTTGCTGAAACAACACCTTCCAACCAAACCTCATCATAGGATGTGCTAGTTGGGATTCTCCCTTACTAACCTTCATCTACCCGGGTTTTGATACTGGCTCATTTGACTCAATTGGGCGTACGCAGGCTGCTGCTCGGCTAGGGTGGAAACAAATACGGAAACAACAACATCAAACCGCCGTGGCAAGTCCTGTTTGTCTCAAAATGAGTCAACCTGCAGACTGTGTGGTTTTCCTTCTGGTCCCCTTTCAAACAACCCCCAAGCACCCCAAAAATAGCACCCAACAGAGGCGAAGCTTGTTCCTCCATCTCCCACGCCTCTCCCAGTCCTTCTCCAACAGCGTGCACCGCCGCCTGGTTGAGAC
>CAUJNA010000657.1:32500-90000 GCA_963377175.1 Effrenium voratum | reverse complement strand
TCGCTTTTTGGTAGTCGTTGGGCACTCTGTTCATATTCTGCAGGGGTGGATCTACCAAAGCCACGTCCAAACCGGCTTCTAGAGCAACGAGAGACACAAAAAACAAGGCTTTCACATCAAGGGCGTGGGCCTCTGCAAAAAAAAATGCAACAAACAAACAAACAAACAAAAAACGAAAAAGAACAAGCTCCGACCATCGCCCAACTTATGCCATCTGCTCTGCTGCCTGGATCCGCTGGCCGATCAGGCTGGAAATCTCCTGTGACAAACCGTCGCAAGCCCAACGGACACTCATCTCAAAGGCCTGGATGAATGCATTCCATGTGGGCATAGCGCTCTCGTGACAGGAGAGCCTGCCCTGATCAAGGGGAACCCCGCCCCCCCCCAAAAAAAAAAAGCCATCTCCTTTTGGTCCCCTTTTATCCAAAACGGGTATCGCAACCAAAAAAAAGAAAACGGCCAGCCATCCATTCTCACTCCAACACCTTTTCCCCCGACTCTTTGCACGCAACTCACTCCCTGAGTGGATTGGCCCAAACAAAGGTCGCCGCACTTTGTCCTTCCCCCCAAAACCCTTCAGGAGTGCAGCCCCAAAAAAAGCGTGCCCTCTCAGGCGAGCAGGACCCCGACCCCAAGAAGCGAAGACCGAAGCTTCGCCGACCCAAACGCCGACGAACGCCGCGCGCTCGATCCGCGCTCGATCCGCGCTGGATCCGGTCCTTGAGGAACCTCTGGGCCGCGCGCGGGTTCCGCGCCATCAAGCTGGACACCGAGATCCTGGCACCGGGAGCGGAGGTGCTGCGCCAAGGCTGTGGGAGGAGGGGAGGGCCCGGGGGGGCTGGAAAGAGGGCGCGCCGCCTCCCCCCCCCCACCCAAAAAAAAAAAGGAAAAAGGGAAATACGGACATGGAATTGCAATCCCAAAACCAGAAGTTATGTGTAAACACATTTGCTACGCTATCGTACGATAGAATGGAACGGTACATCAAAAATCCACCTGATTGTGGTGCGAGGCCTCGCCAAAAAGTTTACCTCCAATCTTAGCAGCCAAAATGCCAAACGCGAGGCCATGTTCATAGGCAAGAATGTGTTCGGCCTTGGCCAAGGAGAGAAGGGGTCATGTCATGTTCAACTGCTTCCATTTCGCAAGCGCAGTCACACAGGGCAGAGGCTGCACGATGGTCTGGCGAAGGCATCTCCAGTTCTGTTGACGATGCTTAAAGACACCCTCTGCACTGCAGCTGATTGGGATTAGGCTGCCTACGCGAAGCCTACGCAGCAGGCCTCCTTGCAAACAGGCAACCAACACTTCCTGTAGCAGTTCGTCCCAGTGATTTCTTGGCAGAGCTCTAGCCAAGACTTTCCAAATGACGACATTGCAGGCGCATCGCTTCCTGGACAAATCAGTGGCACACAAGAGAGAGAGAGAGAGAGAGAGAGACAGAGAGAGAGAGAGAGAGAGAGAGAGAGAGGGAGAGAAGAGACAGAGACAGAGACAGAGACAGAGACAGAGACAGAGACAGAGACAGAGACAGAGACAGAGACAGAGACAGAGACAGAGACAGAGACAGAGACAGAGACAGAGAGCTGACTGTCCTGTCTGTCCTGCCTGTCCTGCCTGTCCTGCCTGTCCTGTCTGTCCTGTCTGTCCTGTCTGTCCTGTCTGTCCTGTCTGTCCTGTCTGTCCTGTCTGTCCTGTCTGTCCTGTCTGTCCTGTCTGTCCTGTCGTCCTTTTCTCTGTCTCTGTCTCCATCCGTCCGTCCGTCCGTCCGTCCGTCTCTCAAGAGAGAGAAAGAGAGAGACAGAGAGAGAGAGAGAGAGAGAGAGAGAGAGAGAGAGAGAGAGAGTGAGAGAGAGAGAGAGAGAGAGCGAGAGCCTATGCGTAGCCAACGTTTCCACTGTTGGGGCTTTGGTCTGGACGGTTTTGAGCAGATGGCACTTCTCCTTACATTGCCTCCCAAAGGGTCCCAGAAGCAAGTCTTTCTGCTAGACTTCGCAACGTGAGCCTCTGTGAAACGGCATGAATACGATCTCACCCCGACTGAAGAAAAGAAGGAACAAGCTGCTCCAGTGAAATTCAGTGGTGCCTGCTATGGATGGACGAAATCCTTTACCACTTTGAAACCATGAAAAACCATTGTTTGTTGGTAGGCTCAGGGGAAACAGTAGTCCAGGGTTTCTTAGGCGTCGATCCACCGCTGGGGAGATCATGCCGTGCGACCCTTGAAGCAAAGTCTTTGAAAAGCTATTGCGAAGATGCGTGAGCTTTGCCCGACACGTCAAAGCCCATGCCTCTGGCCATTCCCATCCACGAAGCCCGAGTTGACCAGGTCCAGGTCAAAGGGGAGCATGTATTTCCACTCGCTTCTGGCAAGTGAGGCGAGGTGGGGAACAAAGTCCCCTCCCTCCACCCCTTCTCCCTTCCATGGGCGCCATGAAACTCACGTTCGCTGGCACACATGGCACTGGCAGAAGCTCTGACTGTTCATCCCGCCTGAGCATGCTCATCTTGTCAATGAGGTGGTTGAGATATTTGTCCTGAACTGGGCCCCTGCCAAGCCCTCCACCGGATGTGTCTGCCCTTTTCTGGAAGGGAAGCCAAAGGGAAACTGGCCATGTTAATCCATCCTTAGTTTCAAGGGCCCGGCTCGTCAATAACCTCCCCATGATCGAGAGGTGACCGATGAAACACATGAAAACCCCGATGCGTCAGGTGACATCGCAACCTCTGCGGCTGAATCTTGGGGAGAAAAAAGAGGAGAAAGCAAAAGAAGAAGAAAAAAAACACCGTTCCGGGTTCCTGAAAAAAAATGCATTGCCAGCAACCCAAAACCCTGCTCTCACTTTTTCCGAAAGCAATCCACTCCAAGGCCTAGCGTTCGCAAAGTGGCTTCGCCAAGCAAGCTGAAAACAATTTGGGTGCGGTTCCTTTTTTGGGGGGCCCCTCTCTTGGTTGGTTTCAATGGACACCAAAATAAGGAAGACCATTTTTTCGGGGGGGGGGGGGGGCCTGAAGAAGAAAAAAACACGCACCCGTGCAACCCGGCCCTCACGGAGCATTCCGCTGGGAGGGAGATGCGTTGAGCACTGGCGACGGAGCAAAGGGGTCGCGCTGCGCCCTCTGAGCCTTGGCAGCCTCTGCCCACCACTCCATCTGCGCGAAGCTCCGCAGGAAATAGCTCTCCCACCTCGCGCCATTTTCCTGGGCTGGAATTAGGACCCCAGCAAAGAATTATCTTTTTTGCCTGGTTAGTGGAAAACGAAGGGACCCCAAAAAAGCAAAAAGACAAAAAGGGGAGCTAGTTCTGGGGAAGTTTCCTGTGCTATGCGAAAAGCAGAGCCTGTTGATCCCAAAAGGGGGTGGGGGGCTATTGCATTTCTGGTCCTTTTGCTGACCCATCATGTTTCCAAAGTGGCATTGGACACTCGACCCAAGAAGATGTGAAGGAGTTGGATGTTCCTGGATCCGTTTCCCTTTAGATTTCGCTCAGCAGAATCCTGCCACTTTCCCTCATGTCCCCCTTTAACCCCTGTTGGTTCCTTCGGCACCCTATTTTTATAGGGGGTGTCCTCTCCAAAAATAATTTCCCCACCAAAACGGAAAAATTCGACGTAGCGTCCGCCGGCTGCCCACTCGCATCGAAGGCTTCCTGCGCCTTGGGGCAGGGCTGTGGGAAATGGAACCCACTTCTGTGATACAACTTTCCAGGGCCTCCCCCCAAAAAAAAAACATAAGAGGGGAATGCCCTTGATCCCACAACCCGTATCACAGAAGTGGTTGGAAAAACCCCTTGTGATCCCACAACAACCTGCCTTGGGGACATGAACCATCGCAGAGACCGGCAGGCAGCCCAGCTCCGAAAGCACAGGGCGTAGCGCCAGCCCCGCACGCGCCCCGCCCCACTGGCCCTGGCTGTAGGTGCAAATTGAGGACGGCTTGTAGGAGAACAAGCCTCACTTGTCAGGGCATAGGTATGCTTAGGATATTTCAAAAAAAGATCCGGAATACATGTCCCCCAAAAAAAGAAAGAAAGAAAGAAAGAAAGAAAGGAAAAATAAAGGGAAACTCAAGGCCTCCAAAGCTGATGTGTTTCATTATTGGGCCAGCGTGCTGCTCCCAAAGTGGTTCAGCAGGTTGAGCAGCGCGGGTGACGCCGTGTGGTTGTACTCGGGGCTGATCATCACAAAGGCGTCCGCCTCACGGATCTTCAACGCCAGCTCCTCCAGCTGGTCCTCAGCGCACGGCGCGAAGGCGCGACGGACAGAAAGCGATCAGCTTCCTTGCAAGGGTTTGGTGTTTTGGGGTGAGTTCCCATTTACCCTGTACAAGAAGCAGGGTTCAAACTACCAACTAGGGGTTACCTGAAGTGACACAGAGAGAGAGAGAGAGAGAGAGAGAGGGAGAGAGAGAGGGAGAGGGAGAGGGAGAGGGAGAGGGAGAGGGAGAGGGAGAGGGAGAGGGAGAGGGAGAGGGAGAGGGAGGGAGGGAGGGAGGGAGCGAGAGAGAGAGAGAGAGAGAGAGCCGTCCAGTTTCCGCTTGTTGAGGATATACAACGAGTTCTTCAACCATGTGCTCTTGAGAAACAACGCGGGAGGGGTGGGAACTGACGTTCCAATATCCTTAGCTCATGGGCCCTGCAGACCCTCAATCCAAAAGGCCGAAACGGAGACTTGCTCACACACTTGGACTGTTCAAAATGGAGTGTTGGCCAATCCGAATCCACAATCCGTATTGCACAACCACTACAAAGGGGACCCGTTCGTAACCCAAGGTAAGATTCTTGATTGCCTTTGGACAGCCTCCCCCATGGTTTTCTCTTTAAGGGAATCCCCTTCCCGTTGTCATTTCCTGCCTATGGCACAAGCCTGACAAATCTCAAGACCGGCGAAACCCCAAAGCCGCGAGCTCGCCAAGTCTCCGGTGCCTCGCCTTGCTTGTAGGCGAAGTGGGGCTTCCTCGCCCGAACCCGCGAGAGCCAACGGCAGAGCGACTACATGGGCGGCTGTTCACTGGATCAGTGAAAGGGGGCCAACGCCAAAGTACAAATAGGTTTTGGAAACCCGACAATCTTCAAGGGCCCACACCAACCGAACCATCAAGCCAAACCTAAGAAAGAAAGCTCACCGCTCACCCAACCTCCCCCCCTTCCCACCCACCGAAGTAAGTGATCATTTGTCGGGAACCCTTCTGGAACCCTTGCCAGCAGCCGCTCCCCAACCCTCCCCTCCCCAGAGAAAAAAAACAAAAACAAGTGGCCGTGGTTGCTTCGCTTGTGTGATCATCATAAACTTCCAAAACAATCAAGTGATCAAGTGACAAGTCACACAAAACCAAGAAAACCCACACAAAATCACATAAAACCCACACAACCCAAATGAAACCAACAGAAACAATCAAACCATATAGCACCTCATTTCTGACCATAAAACACCTCATATAAAACTATATAATAACATCTCATATAAAGCCATATTAACACCCATACAAACCAATATTACAGCCATGTAAAACCATACAACACCGTGTTAAAAAAAAAAAAAAAAAAAAAAAAAAAAAAAAAAAAAAAAAAAAAAAGCTTTGTTTTTGCTCAGCGCACCTCATCAGCGGCACCTCGATCTCCAGGGGGTCCGCGACCTCCACGCCATGCCCCCGGCGCGCCAGCACTGCTGCTGCGAACTTGGCCACCCGCGCCCCCACGTTGGCTGGGAATGGCGGGCCCTCAGGGCGCGTCTTTGTGTACCGCTTTGCCCGAGTTAGAAGCGAGGAGACAAGAGAAAAAGAATGCGCAGCAGGTGGGAGCGGGGGGGGGGGGGGGCAAACTCGTCCCCGAAAAAGTTGGTTTGTCGGCGGAAGAAGTTGAAGATTGTTGAGACACCTGTGCGCGACTCGCGCACAGGCGAGGGGATCCTGGTAGAGTCAAATTGGATCATTGACAGGTTGGCGTTTGGCAGCCCATCATGGGCATCCAACTTGCGATGTGATTTTTGTTGTCTTTGCCACTTGCTGTAGACTTCCTGGCGGGGCTTACAAGACTTCAGGGGCTAACATCCTGATCTGTGCAACCCCGAAGGCTTCCGTGGCCCTGGCCTCACTCCTGGTGCTGCCCAGAAAGCACAGCACGCGCAACGGGCCCCGGGAGCTCGCCGCCATGGCGGCGTTTGGCGAATTTCTCTGCGGCCTTTGGCTGCGCGCTTCAAGTGCTCCGCTGTGCAAATGGCCCACGCGCATCGTTTCTTGCAAATGTGTTGTCTAAGCGCCCTTCCCAGCAGACTCAGGACTCGTGGGAGAGGCGCACTGCCTAGTCTGTGAAGCTTGGGCCGCCTTTTGGCGAAGGTGTCCGAATGCGTTCCGAGCTCTACTTCGAGCCGCGTGCCTAAGGTCCGAAAGAACCAAAAGACCGGCACGAAAAGGAGCAGCGGGCCAGGCAAGCAACGCACGACTCCAAAAGGTCCTTCCGCAGCTGTCGGGAGCGCTCTTCCTTTGTGAGATCCGTGGAGACATCGCTTTGGAACCTGCCAAGGTTCTAAAAAAACAACATGTCATGTTTCTGAAATTGCCACAAAAAGATCCACCCAGCCCTTGGCTTTAGAACAACATGCCTCCGCCCCTCCGCAAGAACGGCCAAACAAAACATTGAGCCATGACAAGGTACCCCCACACCTTTGAACCTGGAAGCTCAAGTCCATGTTTGCTGGCACCCACCTCCGCCCAACCCTTCTCCGCCCCAACCACCCCAACCACCCCAACCACCCCAACCACCCCAACCACCCCAACCCCCCACCCACCCCAACCACCCCAACCAACCCACCAAATGCAAAACACACACACACACGCGCTCAAAAAAAAAAACACGCGCTCAAAACCACCCCCTCCACACCGCACATGGCACTTCCTGCACTTCCCCCGCACTTGCCCCCTTGGGGCACATGGGCACCGAGGGCTCGTTCTTGTCCGCAGGGTCTGTGAAGGCCAGGGCCCGCTGCAGCTTCTCCGTGCGCTGCCGCGACTCCAACCTCCGCGCTTGCGAGACGCGCGAGACGCGCGAGAAATGCGACCGGGCGGAGTGAGCATGGGCGGGGGTCCAAATTAAACCACTGGACCGCAGGTTGTAGTCCATGTTTCCAGTTACCGGTGTTCCATGTTGGGCACCACAACTTTGACCCACAGCCACATGGAGTCTGACAGGAGCCATTCCAACTGGTGTCCTTGAAGGGAATCAACTCCTGGGGAACCCCAAGGAGAAATGGGAAAACATGAGACAACTTGCGATGGGTGCGTTCTCGGCAAAGAATGTTAAATGGAATGACTTAGTGCCTTTTTCATGCCCCACTAAGCACCAGCAAGCTTTTTTGTTGACCTAGTTCACCTCAAAATCAAAGATCTACAGGTCCCTGGCAAAGCAAACGCGGGGTCCCTGGCAAACGCGGCACTTGTCCTGCCCTGCACAACAAAGCAGAGGTATCTTATATGAAACATGTTGATAGGGGTTTTCCAAATTGAGGGTGTAAATCTTTAGAAGTACACTTTAGAGGGTAGTCTTGCGGAGGTCACTTCAATGGATTTTGCTCCGCGAACGAAAGCCTCTGGCAGGTCAGAAGTGGTTACCACCCCCTTAACACAAGCAATTGCTATCCTCTTTCTGCAGACAAACGGTAAAAAGTGAAGAAGGAAAAAAATGTGACAAAAATCTACATTGGCGTTTGTTCAAGTAGGGTCCCCTAAAATGTGTGGCTGCCTTTAAAGGGTGTCCCATTGAATGCCAAAGGGAGCCCAACGCTTGAGGCCCACCCGCAAAGAGCATCTGGGGCGGCCGGCATTCGATAAACCTCGGCTGGATCAACATGCAGACCGAGCATGGGTCCAAATTCCACCAGGACATGGACCGCAGGTTCTAGTCCGTGGCTCCAGTTGCCCAAAAAAGGAAGAAGAAGCAGCCCATTTCGGGGATATCATAGTTTGGACCCACGGCCAAATGTCGAAGTGCAAAGCCATGGTGCAAGAAATAATGTTAATAACAAATATATATATATATATATATGTATATACATTGTAAAACCAAAAAAGAAGCTTGATTGCCACAGTCATCCTGATGCTCGACGCTTGCTTCTCAGGAGTCGGGGACGCATGTGGAAACGAAAGATCGGCATGCCCCCCCCCCCCCCCAAACAGTAGGACAATTCCGCCGGAAGCTTGAGAGGCTTCGGTAATTGAGAGCCCTTGAGGCTGCCGTTTAAAAAAAAAAAAAAGGACATGAAGACCCCCCGACTGCCCCGAAACAATCCCCCCACTCAGCCAGCCAACTTCCCCCCCGTCTTGGGCTCCCCAGCGCCCCCGCTCTCGTTCAGCATCTCGCACTGGCTCTGGATCTTCCTAGGTCAAGCCACTTTTCGTGAGGCCCGCATTTCACCGGAAGGCTCAAACAAATAGAGGTGTCTCTCTCTCTCTCTCTCGTCCTCCCCCGGAGGCCCCTGATGGGGGTGGCACGCCGCCTTCCCCGGCTTCCCGGATTTCGGACTGGGCCGCCCTGCAGCACGTCGACGATGTCCACCTGGGAGGAGCCCTTCTCACCGTAGACCTGAGGAAGCGCCGAAGCCTTCACCGCCGCTTCGAAGGCGAAAAATCGGGGAAAAACGACCAACAGGCGCTGGACCACAAAGCTCTCTGCTTTAGCTCTCCTAACTCAAACTGTGGCAACAGCCGGCCAAGCAGTTCCAGATGTGTCATGTTTGACATGCCCAAACCAGGCTCAACACCGAACACCCTGCACCTTTACCTTGACACGACCGCATTTCGGCCGGCCATCGGTCCGCACTCGAGCCAAGCCGGCGTGACCCATTCAGCCTCATAACTCCTCAAGGGTATGGAGCGGCTCTGCTTCTTGGCATCGTCTTCGTCCTCCTCAAGTGCCCACGCACCCCCGGGGGGAAAAAATACATCGGGCAAGCTGGCCCTGGACTTTGCAGCCAGCAACGCATGTTGGCTCGTTGACTCCTGGCCGGAGAAGCGGCGCTTGTTCTCGATCTTCAAGGCGACTTTCCTTTTCGGATCCCTGGCGCGGCTTTTCATCGCAGGAGCTGCGAGGAGTTGGCAGCAAGGCAAAACATGGCAAAACGCTTCTCCGCCCTCTCGCCTGGCCATCTGCTCCTTCTTTCTTGCCTCAGCACGCTGCGTGCAGTCTTAAGTGCGCCAAATCAGAGTCTGCTGCTACCCCAACTTGCGGACACGGCGGATTCTTGCGACTCCCCACATCTCCCCCCCCAAACTGACCATATAGACTAGAAATTTGTTAGAACCCCATCTTTGGGGTCAAGGACGGCAAAAAAATCGTGGCATTTGCAAAAACCGACCGGCGCCGACTTCTCCTGACCCCAAAAATCAGATCCAGGGGTGGACCAGCCAACGATTCAGAGGGGTAGGGGTGTCAAAACTCAGCCAGGAGACGGAGCGCAGGTTTCGGCCCATGCGTCCGTTTTACCAGGGCAAGCCATTCTGGGTACGTCTTCTTGACCCGCGCCCCTGAGGAAGTCCGACGGAATCCTCGGATTCCTGCTCATGCGCTCGTGCGCCGAAAGGCCTGGGTCAACCTTCTCCAAAAATGGCAGCCCAGGGCCCAGGGGACTAACCCCCAGCACCCTACGACGTCACTTCCTTTTTCAAGCGCAACACTTGCAGCTGCCTCCCTTGGATATGTGATGCATGTGGGGGTTGATCCATATTCCCTGCCCCCAGTTCTGACCATAGGTCCTAGGTAACTTCTCCCATCTCCAAAAAAAGAAAGAATCTTTGTTGGCGGGTTTTCCCAACCAATGCTCATCCCATGTGTTTTACGGACCGTTTCTGCTGCAACCCCCACGTCTTAGACGTCCGGGCCAACACCCTTGGGCCCACTGGCGCGGCGCAGCTCCGCCTCTTTCCGGCGCCGGGCCTGACTGAAGTCTGAAGCACCCCAAAACCAGGCGGTTTACACCGGAAGGAAACGGCTTACACCGAATAGAAAAAAGGCGTTTTACACCGGGGAGAAAAAAAACTGCGGCTGAATGTTGACCCCGGATGAACAAACCCCTGCCTATTCACATGAGGGTGCTTTTCCCGGGTTTTAGTGGTTGGATTTGTCACTTTTGGAGGGGAACACCCCCATATGAATAAACAGGGGTTTATTAATCCGGGGTCAACATTCGAAACAAAATGGCTTCCCACTAGTTGGTGGTTTGGAGCCGACTCAGTGGTTTGGCGAACACCCAGAAGCAGCCAGCTTGCAGCCGAAAGCAGTCTACACAACCAAGCGGCTTCCCCCTAGTTGGTTTGGAGCCGCAGCGGTGGCTTGGTGTTCTGGAGGGGTAAACCCCCATAAACCCGTCTACAGAAGCCAGCACTTCAAATCCAAATCCCCAAGCCGCCGGGCGCCAAACTGCCAACAAAGGGTACCTGAAAATTGCCTGGATATATATATATATACATATATATATATATAAGGCAACGCCACCCGAACCATTGCTCCGCCCGCCTCCTCGGCCTTTGCTGCGGCGCGCTCCTCCATGCCTGATGGCCCCAGGGGCTTCAAGCAAACAACTCACGGTACCGTTACCGTACCCGTTCTTGGGGTTTTGAAGGCTTTGCGTTGAAGGAAACCAAAGGGACACATCCCTAGAAGTCCCAGCGGTTCATTTGGAGACAAACCCAAGTTGCGTCAAGATCTTGGAGGCAGTGATTGCCGGACGTTGGCTGGCGAGAAGGTCATGGGCGAGACCTTGCCACGCACCAGGCCACCGAGCTTGATCGCTCCAGGTGCTGGAACAGGATGCTTCTAGCCAGATCCTTGCGCGAATGCAAGACGTGTCTCAACAGAAAAACAAGCGATACACACGCAAGGGACCCCCAACTAGTGTAACAAGGATCTGTGGACAAGGTCTCTTGGGAGAATCTCGATGGACGGCGCTCTCGACAAGATCTGTTTGCAAGACCACTACACAAAGTGCATGGAAGATCATGCACGCCAGCGTTTACAGGGCCCTGTGCACGATCTCTTTTTGGGGACCTTTGCAGAGGATCTATCTGGAAGGACCTGTACAAGACTTCTTGCAAGGACATTTTCAGATGGTCCTTCGCGAGATCAACTTGCAGGATCTCTGACAAGGCTCAGTGCACAACTCATCAAGAGGATCCATAAATTCTTGCGCAAGATCTGCTTGCAGGACCTCCGCTGTGGATCTGCACGCAAGGTCTCGTGAGATCTCAACGGACAGCGTTCTACCTTGCGCGAGATCTGTGCTCGGTTGCTTTCTGCTCCCCTGCTAAAAGTTTTCCTGACCCGCCTTAAGGCACGCACACCGCGACACAAACGCACACAAGGTCCGCCAAGGGATAGCTTCAATGTTGAAAATCGGCACTGCGCCAAAACGAAACCCATAGCACAGCCAAAATCCACAGAGGGCGCCCCAATTCACAGGCTGCAGGATTCGGACGGCACCTTAGCGGCTTAGCGAGAGTGCACAGGCGACACGGACGCGTGCGCAACCTGACTTTGTCACGAACTTGCGCAGTCTCAATGCACTTGTGAAATGTTGGGAACGACTTGTTTGGCACGAGCAGGCCAACTAACGCCGTTTGGCACGACGGAACCCCGTCGTAGTGTAGACACGGGTTTGGGAACTGCGGTCAACGTGAGGCAATCCGAGTGCGGCGAAATGCAACATTGCCCGCATTCAACCCTTTTGAGATCACCAACCACACGTGGCTATGGGTCAAAACCCCGTACCCCCAGTGAACATCCCGATCCCGACTAAAATAGTCTAAAATGGGTGGTGCACCTACCCAAAACGGTAGCATTGGTGTTGACCCACGGCCACGTCTGCTCCTGGATATGGTGATCCACATCAGTGATGTCCTTCATGAAGCTCTCCTGGGAGACATCAACACGACACCCGACTAGTTATCCCGTGCGACATGGTCTGTTGGACAAAATGCCTTGGACAAAACAAGTGCCAAAGCCCTAAGTGTCTGTGTGTGTGTGTCTGTGCGCTTGTGTGCGTGTGTTTGTCGGTGTTTCTGTGTGTGTGTGTGCGTTGCTGGTTTCTAGAAAGAATGATCCCTGGAAAGAATGGTAGAATGATAGGATTGGAGATCCAGTTGTGCCTGCTGTACCAGGCTTGATTCCAAGAATTGTACATGCGTCGCGGCCCTGGCTCCTTTGATACGTTCCAGACTCCCCCCAGACCCGGGCCCCGCAAAATCCTTCCTTTCTTGGTAAAGGACAAGGGAACAGGACATGGGTTTGTCTATTTTGAGAGTGCCCCTGTTTGAGCGGGGGTCTTGAAGGAAACCCAAAGATACAACCGATGCCATTTTGGGGCAGACAGCACCTGGCGCGGCCCCACCTGGTCCAAAAGCTCTTCAGCCTGGCAACGTCTGCCGTTTTAGGCCATGCGTGGCGAACGCGCAAATGAACGGCATGGCCATGCCCTGACATACACTGGCACACGGAAAAACAGACAGACAAACAAACGCACAAACAAACAAACAAAACAAACAAACAAACAAGCAAATGAAACGAAACAACGGAAACAAACCAAACAGCACAACAAGCATATATATATATATATATATATATATGTATGTATATGTGTGTGTGTGATTGCACTGGTTTGAAGAATAAGTCTAAACCTGTCAAAGCATACAAGTCAACAAAAAGGAGTACATAAAAAGCCGATATGCGTTGAAGCGCATCAAGAAATAGAAAGGGGGGGGGGAACGGCAGCAAAGGAAGTGCTCACGGCCGCCTTTCAAACCTCAATCTCCAACCAACCCTCCATCAGCCCCAAACCTGAATGCTTTACATCACGAGTCCCTGGCTAGGCGCCTGTGCTTCCTGCAAAGGAATGTGAGCCATAATCAAAACCCGGTATTAAAATGGCCGTAATCCCAGAACCATGCTTCAAGAATCAAGAAGGCGGATATCCGCAGCTATTTATGGCAAGGGGATTCTCCCTTACTAACCTTCTACCCGAATCGGTTTTGAGCACGTGGCCCATGTGCCGCGAGCCCAACGGCGCCTCCAGGAACTCTGCCTCGCCGGCAGGTGGGTTGCCAGCGCCTCGGAAAACCGCGCACCAAGCATTCGAAAGGTGATGTCTTGGTTGACGTTGGGTTTGGGGAGCAAAATTTAAACTTTAGCAGTTAAGTGGGGATTTCCCACTAAACCACAATAAGATCAAAATGGGAAAAATGTTTCCCAACAACAACCATGCATGGGCTTTTCAAAAGCCAAAATTCCGGTTAGCCCCCAGTGAACATCCGATTCAATCCAACCACTAAAATAGGAAGCCTAAAATGTGTGGTGAATTCACCTACCCCAAAATAGTATCCCATTGGTTTTGACCCACAGCCATGCGCTGGTCGCCTGACCTTTCTGACCTCTCTTGGCTTTTTCGCCTTACATGCACCTCAAACAGATTTCGCACAGAATGACCCGATTCACAGACAAAACTCAGGGCCCAGCTTCCGGTTCGGCCACGCTGGGACGACTCAAACCTAACCAGCCAATGCTTGTCCTGCTCTTCTGCATAATCTGCAGGTACTGACCCTTTGGCCCTGCTAGCAGGGCTTTCTCAGACCCCCCATGGCCCATGGCCTACTCGCAGAACGGCCCCGACGAAGCTCTCTGCCTGAGGAAGTACTGCTCCCGCTTGAAGTTCTCCTTCCTGGCTGGATACGACCTGCGGCTGACCGGCACCCCTATCCGCGGACACAAGCGTCCAGCACAGGAAGCCCCAAAGCTTCTGGATGAAAACCAAACCATCTTCGCTGGCATGGATGGGAACAAAGGCGGTGCTTGCAAGGCCGCTGCGCGGCCAAAAAAAGGCCTCGCTTTGGGCAAGGGGGGGAAAGAAGCACTCAATGACTCAGAACCCCCCCACCCATTTGGCTGTGGCTCAAAAAGCCGGAATTCCAAAATGGGTTGCCCAGGTAAGTGGAAAGAAACATGGACGATTCAACCTGCGGTTTGCCCCTCCGATCGTTTAATTTTGAGCCAAACCCAAAACACCAGAACACAGGACGAGCGCTTGGAGAATCACTTTGGCGAGCTGTCGGGCAGCTCGCGAGCCGCGCGCGGGCCAGCCATTTCGACGCTCCGACTGCTGGGGCCCCCCGCAGCCCCTGGTCCAGCGGCGGCAGCTCCGAGAGCTGCGAGGCCTGCCACACGACGCGGCCCGAGACGCAGCGCCTCCACTCCCATGGGCTGAAACCCCAGCTGAAGGCTCAGACTGGGGGGGGGGGAGGGAGGGGGAGGAGCCCCAAAAAAAAGCGCTGCTGAAGCTCACTTGGCATGGCGCCCACTTGGCAAGTGACCAGCCCCAAAAAAAGGTGTACGCCTTTTTGCGCCACCACCAAAATAAAAGGGAGAGCCACCATGGGAAAAAGTGCAAAGTGTGTCCACTGGCTGGGTGAGATGGGGAAACCCCATGCTGAAGGCTCCGCCTTCCATTTTGCCACCTGGGCTTAGTTTCCCGAAAGGTGTGGCTCTAGCCCCCCCCCTCCCATTGCCAATCTAAGATGGCGCCCAGTGGCCGTGTAACGGACAAATATCGCAATTTACCTCTTAACACTGGGTCTCTTAAAACAGGATGGACCCCTAAAAAAAGTTGACCGGCTGTCCCTGTGATTTGTGGCAAAAAAAAAAAAAAAGACCTCCGGATCCACATGGTCTTCCAGCTTTTGAGGTTTTTGACACACACACCCTGTGCGAAGGACTAGCAGTGCACAATCCAATAAGCATGTCTGATAGATGCCCTTGCTAGCAGGTGCTAAACCAAATTCGATCACGCCGAAGCAATTCCGACTTGCGGAAGGTGCTATGTGAGGCGCAAAACCCTTCAAATGTAGGCAGCCAAAATGGGGCAAATCAGGTTGGTTGCAGCATTCTCGGAGAGAGAATGGCAGGGCCGGCCTTTAGTCTGACCATCAAGGTTCATTTCGAAGCGGGCTTGGCATGAAGCTCGTGTTCAACGCTGCTCCAAGCCTGCCTGAGCTCAAACATAAACACCGCCCCCCAGCCCCCGTGCCTGCTCAAGCGACGACCTTAGGTCACTCACCGCCCACCACTGTCAGTGCAAACATGGAAACCGAGGCCAGAGCTCTGCATCTACCGTCCACTGGAACTCCTTGGAAAGCGTCCGCTCCTCAGCATCCGTGCTCTCGTCTCAGGCTTCGCTCTCTGGCACCGTGGCGCTGGCAAAGTCGTTCGCTGGCTGGGACCACTTCCTGAGCGAACTTCCGAACGCCTGCCTTGTGTCCTCACGTGGTGGACCCTCTGGAAGACATGCGTCCAACCGAAAAACATAATCCCGACTTGCACATCTCCGGCAAAGCCACGATCTCCGAGTACTCGTCGAAGAAAAGTGGGAGCCTACAAGCACTCGGGTTGTCTCAAAAGGGGGGGGCCACAAGTGGTTTCCCGTAGTTGTTGTTAGGCCAAGGCCAAAATGCCTACCTGCAAATAAAGACATGGTTCGAGACAGCACATCGCTCGTGCAAGAAAATACGATCTCCCGCATCTTGTCCAAAGGGAACATCCCAGAAAACATGGCCCCCCTGGCCCTGGCAAAGTCTCTTAAACAAGTTTCCCAACAGCACCTCCGAGCCCTTCCCAACCCCCCTCTTTCAGGTCTCAAACAAAAACTCAAAAAACAAATCCATTTTTGAGGGTTCCCCACATGTTTCCAGACAGACCCCCTTCAACCCCCCCTCCCCCCCCAAACAAGCCTCCCTATGGCCATCTCCGCCCACCCCCCCACACACCCACCCCCACCCCCCCAGCCGAACTCCTCGCGGCCGCTTCGCCTTTTTTCTCTCGGCGCGCGTCGCGCTCACAGCCGGACCTTGCCGCGGAGCCGCGGCACCCAGCCCAGCTTCTGCTCCGGCAGGAAGTAGGCGTCCGCCAGCGGCTGCCCCAGGCTATCCTGACGGGCTCGGGACTATCGGACCAGGTCCCTCCCAGCGAAAGGCTGGGGTGCCCGGAGATTTCCCCTACTAAAATAGGCTACAAAGAAAAAGAGTACCCTTATTCCAAGCTCTCTACCGGAGGACCTAGAAGTGGAAGGCCTAAGGGTTGGTGAGGATCTGCGGAATCGGTTTCGGGTGTGCAACTGGTTGACGCGGTTTGGGAATGGGTTGGGTGTGGTGTTTTTTGCTCGTTGGTTCTTTCCTGACGCACGCGGCCTCGTAGAGCGTATGCAAAGGTTTGCGGGCGTACTCCGGAATCAGCGCCTGGGCCGCTTCTTCCGGGCCCTCAACCAGAGACATAGGCCATCCGAACCACAGGTGTCTTTTTGGGGCAAATAGATGTCCCTGGTAGATGATTAAACCACCAAGTAAACCAGGAAGCGCCATCCATTTTTCCACCAAAACAACCAAAAAGGACACCTAGGATCCAAATCCGAGTGGTCTCCTCGGAAACTTACCTGTTCCATGATGCATATATGTGTCTGTCCTTTCTATGGGTACCCTTTTTAGGGTTGGTTTAAGGCGAAGCCAAAGGGAAACCCACCATCTTGTGGGGGAAGGGGGTCCCCGAAAAAAAGACCCCCACATATCTTCAGGGTTTCCTCCATGTCCCTTTTGGAACCTCCACAGGCGATCATTTCAATGGAGGCCACCACTGAATTGAAAACAACTTTAGATTTGGGACATCCAGTCAGTGACAGTCACCCCGTGTCTCTCAATTTGTGTGAGCTTTTCACCTCCCCCCCGCCCCCTTGAAAGGCCTTACCCCCCCCCCCTCGAGGCGGTTTGCGAGCTTGAAAGCAATGCCGACAGCAAGACACGGGCGTTTCAAGTGGCCGGCGATTCCGCAACAGAGGTGAGAGTTTTGGGCTGTTTGTACCTGATGTTTGCATGGGTGAGTCGTTAAAAGGGAGAGTCCAGAGAGCTTGCAAACCTCAGAAGTGCATTCTTTTAGCCTGGCCAGTTTTAAGGGGGAGAGGCTCGCACGGCCAGGGCAGCGCGCGGAGGCTGGTGCTTCAGCCACAGGAAGCCCCCCGCACAAAACATGAATGTGGCTTGCACAAATTTTCCGGGCGGTTTCCATTTGCCCGCCAAGTTCGGGGGTACCACTTTTTGTCTTCACACCGGGCCTCCACAAAGGGCGCCGCAGCGTCAAGCACATAGGAGCGGGTGCGCTCACCGCAGAAGAGCACCTAAGCACAGGCCACGAGCCTCGTCATTTCTTTCGGCGCCAGGTTAAGCATTTGGGTCTGTCCTTTTTTGGATGACCCCCCAAAATGAAGACAGCCCAAAGGCTTTGTTAGAAGCAAAAACAAGCTGCCGCGGGAGGGGAGGGGGGATAATCAGAATGACTGCGTCAACGAACCAAAGGCCACACAAAGTTTTGAGATGCCAAAGTGAGAACGGAAGCCGGGCTTAAAACACACAAAATGCCAGTCTAACCAAGCAAAGCCATGAAAACATTCAAGTATTCGAGCTCCGGCCTTATGGTCCAAAGCCGAACTGATGTAAAGCATGTCCTTTGATGTCAAACCGCTCTCCCGAGATGCTGGTAAGTGGATGCGAGCCCAATCCCCCTTCTAAGCGCACGCGCCATGTCTTCCAAAACGACGTACATTGCATGGTTTGCATGCTGTTAAATGCAACTGCCACCCTCTCCATCAACATGATTCAAAGCCCGAAAGGCACCTTAGACAGTGCAAATCATGGCAAGGCATGGAGGGCGACTCAGTGCGTCGAAGGCACCAAAAGGTTTCGATGTCGCATCACTTCGTCAGCATACCTCGGGATCCAGCCCCTTGCCGCGGCTGAACAACCTCAAGAACATATGGGCCGTCCTGCTTGCTAGACGACAATTTCCCCAAGGTGCGCAGGGGAGCCCGTGCTGGTGGTTGCACAGTAGTCTGTCAAATGTTGCATCGCACCCATGCCAAGCTTAGGCGTGCAGTTCAGACATGTTGTTGCTGAGGGACCGAATGGGCGACTCTGCCTGGCAGAAACCCAGATTGACTGGGAAGGCATCCTCGCTCCTGCAGGCACCCAAGGCTGCCATGAGTCAGCGTGGGGGTCTAAGGGTCTAGGGGTTGCAGAAGTTGAGGCTTCCCTGATCTCCTCATGGGGTACTCGCAAGCATGGAGCAGCATTCCCATGCGGCCCTGCCGGCCGCGGAAAAGATGTCCATGAAAAAGATCGTGGCGAGACACCTCGCACCAAAAGCAATCACAAGCAGGGAGTGTCTCTTTTAGGAAACCCCGCGAATTGTGGTTTTCCTCTTCTCTTGGTTCCCATTCAAAACACAACAAAAAAGCGGATACCCTCAAAGACTCAAAAGCAGAGAGACTCAGCAATCCCAGTTGCATCTAGCGCGCCTGCACCTGAAAGCCAGCTGATCGCGCCGCTTCGGCGGTTTCAAATATCGCGGCTAAGATTGCCTTGTCCAGCTCCTCGTCCAATAAGGACTTCACCTCCTAAGCAGTCTCGTCAGTACCAAACCCCGCTTGAATGACTTCCTCAAAACTAGATCCTCGGCGCCAGCCAAACCAAACCTGCCGACCCTGCTCCAAACTGCCAATGTGACCAGTGTGAGTCTACCATCCAAACCACCTGCCCCGTCCTCGGTCACTAAATGACAGCGACCGAAATGTGGGAACCTCGGATGTGAGCGGCGGCTTGACAAGGATGTTGTGCACCACATCTGCCACCAAGTTGCTCCCATGGGGAGCCAAACCCGGCCGCGACGGCCCTCGCAATGTGCGAACCTCCCCGCTGGCACATCAAACCGCCGGAGCTTCGCCGCAAAAGCAAGGTGCCCCTGCCTTCGATGGACGGCAGCGGCCGCAAACAAAGCTCCACGGCAAACGGCTCGTTGTTGTGGTCCCGAACCACACCAACCTCCAGCCTCTCGCTTTACCGCGCGACGCTTCTGATCTCAGGGGACCCCATTGGCTTGCAGCAAAACTCCTTCGGATTCAGAACCCGATGCCCTCCGCGAACTTTTCTGCGGCATCTCATCTCTCACCCGGCCTCGCCAGCAGCTGCTCTGCCGCATCCGCGCTCGAAGCGCTGGCCGCGCTGGCCGCGCTCGCCGCAAGCAGCCCCAGCGCAGAGGGCCGCAAGCGGCAAAGCAGCATCAGGAGACCCGAGTGGCTGGAAAGCGCCCAGAACTTCACCAGATCTGGTCAGGCCGAAAATTCAGTCTGTGCAGATTGAAATGCTGTACCGCCTGCTGCTTGACACGGCTTTGGTTGGCTTTGGCATGTGTGTGTGTGTGGGTGATTGCACGCAGCCACACCTGTGCTGCGAGAACAGCATCATTCTGGCCCAAACATCGAAGAAACCTGGTTGATTGCTTGCTTTGGGTTGCTCACGGCATGTAGGGCCTCTGGGGAATGAGGGCCGGCAAAAAGGTTCAAGCTGTGCTGCTGCGCGTGCGTTTCCATATTCCCATGCCGGCTATCGGAAAAAAGCAGCAGCATTCTGTCAAAATGACTCTTCTTGTGCTCGAGGCAAAACTCGAGGAGTTGCACCTTTCACCCCAGGCGCACATCACGTGCAGCTGCCGAGGTTGGTAGCAAGCTGCTAGCAAAACAAACAAAACAAAGGTCGAATAGCTCCTGTGCAAGTGCATTGTCACAATGTGCGGCCGCACCCTGCTCAAGGTTGTGATAGATACTTGCAATGGGAAACCCCGAGTTTTTCCACCCCAGCTTACTCATTGGGGGGGTTCGTGCCTGGGTTTGGTGACAAATCACTGGACGGGGGCGTTCCCCCATTCATAGGACCTGCATCCGGGGCCCCATCGCCTGGGCTCTCAAGGTTCCCAGTGCTGGGCCGGTGCTCCAGCGGCCTCGGCTCGACCGGTTTTTTTTCTCGGGGGCCTTCTTGGCTTTTCAAAGCACCGGATTCAGCGCCGGTGGTTTGGATACCCCCGTTTTTTTTGTGATTTGTTGATTTGTTTTTTTTCATCAGCTCCCTTTCCACCACCGGCTAGGCGAAACATATTTCACGCCAAACCTGCCTGGGATTAGCTGGTTTTTCCCCCCCCCCCTCCCTGACAGCTCCTTCTCCCTAGCAGCTCATCAGGCTCCATATGTTACCCAAAGCCCCTGGCACGAGTTTGGGCCTCCGGAGCTGCGCCTGTAGCCTTCTACCAGCGGGTTTGGAGTGGTCGTGGCTCATGCGGCTGTGGCTGTGGCGAATTCAAAAAACCGGGTAACCCCAAAATGGGTTGCCCGATCGGTAAGTGGAGACATGGATAAAACCTGCGGTTTCCCCCCCCCCCCCCATCGTTCAATTTTGATTGCCACACCCATGTGGCTCATGTGGCGTGTGCGCGCTGCTTTGCCTGGCATTTTCTCGGCGTCACCTCCAAGGCCCCCAGCCGCAGCGAGAGCTTCCGCTCCGCGGTCGGCAGGGCCGGCGCCTAGGAAACACCAGGAAACGCGGTGCCACGGCCGGCCACTTCGACGAAACACTGCAATGTGGATCCATCAACAACTGGAGGTGGCCCCTTTTTTTGGAGGACGCCAGGTTTGTGGTGTTCAAGGGAAACCCTAGTTTGTCTCTTTTTGCCCGCTTTCCCTTTTTCTCTCTGCTTGTTTTTTGGGGGGTCGGGCTTAGTTACGCACATAATGCATGCGTCTTCCAGCAGAAAAACAAGATGCACCTCTTTTACATCCCTCGTGTACTGTGAGTATCACCAACTTTGCGGACTGCGCCAGTCTTCGAGCAGACTGCTTCTGCGGAGATCCGATGTGTAAACCCAGCCGACTGGGAAAAACAACAACGCTCTTATTTGCAGGAGGTCAAGCTGTTCCTCACATCTCAGTTGAGCAGAGATGCAGGGCAAGAGTAAAGCATGATTTCTATCAAGTGGTTGGGAGATGAGCAAGTCAAGCCATGAATGAATTCTATCCACTGAAATGTCTGGTAGGAAAGCGAATATGCACCATGAAGTAGATTTGCTTGGAGGACTTTGTCAACTGCTAGGTCTAGTAAGCTTTCTCGAAACCAGCGACATTCGGGGGGTGGAAGACATTCCAGGGATCCTCACATTATACACCTGAACATTGCCTTGTAAATGGTAGTTTCGCTTAATTTTGGTGGAAAAAGCAATGTTTCAAATGGTTGCAAAATTTATCTTTTAAGGAGCCCTGCATTCCTTCGAGTAAATGAATCTCACTTGAAGCCTGCAGCGTGTGAAGTGCAACCGCTGGGACCATTCTCAGTGAAGCGCTGAGGAAGACTTGGGGAACTGCGGCCTTCGCAAACCTGAGCCGTCTGCAAGGAGTATTGCACTGAGGGTTGACATGCTGTGTCCAACCAAATGTCCCCACCCGTATCGTCGCCTGCCTGTGGCTGACAAAAATCCGCTGCCCAAAAAAATCCAAATGTTTGCCTCTTTCAGGAGGGAATCCCCTGAAATGCGGGAAACCCCACCATCAGCTCCCTTTCAAACGGCACCCCCACCTGGCAATGACGATTGTGACAGCACCGTGGGCGACAGGAGTGCCTGGCTGCAAATTGTCTGACCCCTGCGTCTCGCTAAATGCCTCCTCCACTACACCCCCTCCAGGGGCAAAAAGGCACAAAACCACGAGGCAGGCGATGCAATCGCCAGTGAACTGGCAACGGTCTTGACTTGAGGGTCAAAACCAAAGGTACCATTTTGGGGTAGGTGCACCACCCATTTTAGTCTATTGTAGTGATGATGTTCACCGGTACGTTGTTTTGACCCAGGGCCATGTCATAGCCTCCCCCTTGAGCAGCGGGTCGTCCAAGGACTTCAGCACGGCGGGCGGCGCTGTCCACACAGGCCTTGCCACATGCGCCACGTGGCGAATGGCCGGGCTGGCTGCACCAGCCAAAACCCCGCCTGCGCCGCGATCCCGGAACATTCACAGGCTCAGCCATGGCTATGGGTTGAAGGGCTAGGCTCGGCGTCCGCCCTAGGTTTTGACATTTTTGACCATCTTTGGCATGCTTGGGGTTGGGAGCAAAAGGTGCAACTTGGATGAGCTCTGCATAGCTCGGTGTAGGCTGTGGCAAGCATTTCCGCCGTCCCGCAACGCGGGGGGGGGTGCCGAAACCGAAAGGACAACGCCTTTGGCGGGTCCCTGTCAGTTCGCTGCACCTCGGAATGCGCGCGGGTCATGGCCAAAGCAACAGCTGCCTCATCCCGCCCTGCCCAAGCTGGAAGATTTGTTGGAGACGGAGGTTGCCAGCCTTCCGCTTGCCACGTGCGGTGAGGCAAGTCTCTGTGATAACTGTGATAACCGAAGGTTTTCGCAAGGAGCCTTGCATGAAAGGATTAAGTGCCATGGTTGCTGCAACAAGGGGCAGGCACGGCTCCAAGGAAAAATTTGATGATTTGCAGCTGAGGCACGTTGGCAGCAGGCTTCCGCCCCAGTGCCCGTCACAAAAGGTGGGCAGGCACTTATGCACTCGGCCGGGCGGAAAGGCAAGCATGGCTCATTGTCACACCCTCATCATTTACCCAAGCCCTGCAACAGTGCCAGGGAACACATGATTTTGTGCGTCATTGGGCGGGCCAGGACGCAACATGGACACGACAAATGATTGGGAGGCCACGCCAAGAAAGGCACAGGTGCCGGAAAATGTGAGTCTACTGCAACGGTCGGCGGCTCGCACCGACACATGTTGTCAATCTCCAAGGCCGCAAACCTCAGCCGATCGTTGCATCGGCTTCGCATGGTCTCGATTGAACATGTCCATGTTAATCAAGTGTGCCCCTTCAATGTTCTTGACACGACATGATTCATGATCATTGGAAATCTCTGTCAGCTTGCCTAGTGGATAGAAACACCGATTGCTCCATCACACCCATCATGCAACGATCATCAACAGGATGGATGCATGCAAGCGGACGGATGAGCTTGGGCAGGCTTGCAGCCTGCTATCACAGCCATGCCTCGGATGTTTGGCCTGTGTGTGTGTCCAACAAAACCTCGAATTCACGGCCGTACAAACCAGGAAGACGACCCCTACGTGCCCGGCGCCCAACGGGCGGCGGACGAGACATCGCAGCGTCTCCAACGTCAGTAGGCAGTTGGCAAAGGCTTTTGCAGTGTTTGTACGCGGCTGCGACAGCTCCGTGCTTCCAGTCCTCACACATGGCCAGTTCTTTCATTGCCTGACCTTTCCTGCTGCAGGCCAGTACAGGCGACGGCCCACCGCCTGGCAAGCAAACAATCACTCCGTGGCAGTACCAACAGAGTATCTCGTGCGATTGGCTGGATGCCACCCCAAGCACCGTGAGGCGATGCTGGGGTTCCCTTCGTGGGTTGGGGAGGCCTCCTCGCCCCGTCCCCCTCCCACCTTGAGGGCCAACACCATTAGGCAACACTGCCGAGGCACGCTGGAACTCTGGATGGGGAACCCGATGCTTGCGCTCGGCGGGCCCAAACATCACATCCACCGCGACCCGCACTCCAAAGACCAGAGGCCAATCGCTGCAACTGCGAGCCGGCGCCCGATGGTCAGCGGCACAAGCACAACCTGAACGAGCCGCACACATAGTGTTGCAAAATCTGTTCCATAAGTGAGTGGCGCCATTCTGCGGCTTGCCCTTGGGAAACAAAACAGTCGACACAACCATTGTGCCATGGTGCGGTTGGCTCCTTGAAGGTGCGGAAGGAGAAGGAGAAAAACAAAAACAAAAAAACTCGCGCGTTGGCAACGCCGTGAAGAAGAGGTCGCGGTCAAAAGGTCAGAGGCAAACTAAGCGTCGCCGAAGGCCGGCTGCAAGGACGGGGCCAGTGCGTCACGTCACTGACAATGGGGTCGACAGGGTGGCCGACTTCGTCGTCCAACACGGGCAACCGTCAACAGCAGCAGTAAAACCAGAAGGCCCAACACCTGCTTGCGCGGGCGCCGGAGGCCTGCGGCAGGCGGAGCAGGGGACTCTGGCTGAAACTTGGGCGGCCGACGCTCAGAGTCGCGAAGCTCGGCAAGGGTTGCTTCAGTGAGCGGGGCCAGCAGGCAGGCCACGAGGGCAGAGCTGGCGGGCGACAGCTCCTCCAGGCGGACGAAGGAAGTGGCTCGCTGGACGGCGAACGCGTTGGGCGGTGCAGCAGTTGGGCGGTGCAGCGGCTGACCGCGGGGCGGCATTGAAAGCGGTGGCGCCACGTAGGTTTGCTTGAGAAGAACATTGGCCCGGAAGGCGGCAAAGCAACATGCGGAGGAGCCAGAGCAAGAGAGCCCAGACAGGGGACCGCTGGGCCCGCGCGCGTGGGGGGTACTCCTGCAGCCCACTCAATCCCGACCCTCCCTCCGTGGACCACGCTTGGCCCCAACCTCTGCAGGTAGCGGTCCCCAGCAGGCAGCGGAAGTTGCCGAGACCGCTTTCCAGGTGTTCAAGAGGGCAGCCGCGACTGCACAAGGCACCCGTTGCACGATGTTGCACGATGGTCGGCTAAAGGGCAAAGGCAGGCGCAGGCGCCGCAACAGAAGCACGCCGCAGGAGGGTAGGCAAGCTTTGCGCAGCTCGGCACGCTGGTGACGAGTTGGCTGCTCTTGCCCACCTTCCCGGCACCAGCCCAGTTTTTGGTCCGGGCCGCCCAGGCCGTGGCACAAGCCCAAGTATCCCCGCTGCAGCCTCCGCTGCATCGTGGCCCTTCAGAAGCCAAACGGCCGGGTTCGAGGGATTGTGGTCAGAGACTTTTCGAGGCGCCACGTTACCGTTGCCGGATCCTTTGCGCAGCACTTTGCTACTACCTTGTGTTGTTTTTGTCGATGGCATTGAGGCTTTTGACACCATGCTGTCTTTCATCCTGTTGGTCGCTCGATGCCTTGTCTGCGCACTTGGAGACACACCACTGCCGGATCCGCCTGCATGCTGGTAAGGCACGCGAGCCGCCCCACATCTGGCAGCCCAACGCGGCCTCACTGTGTTGGGGGCGCCGCTGGCCCAGAGCGCCTATGAACCGTTCCGAGCGCTGCACACGTGTTATAAGATGTATGCACTGCTCCAACCGTAAACCCCCCCAAACCCTTCAACACTCGACATGGGCGCTCCTCTTTTGGCCGGGTTGCGCTGGAGTCCCTGGCTGACGATAGGAGGCTCTTCCTCAGACAAACCTGCCCAGGGTTGTTTTTTCGCACACGCCTTTTTGCACCAGCACGAGTCAAGTCTCCCGAAACCCTGCTTCAGGGGGTCCCCCAGGCACCAGGGGCACTCACGCTGTTTTTTTGGAGGCTAGCGTCCTCAAGCGGCTTGCAAGGGGCGGGGGGGCGGTGGCCTCCGCAAGGAGCTCACTGAGTGGCGGAGCGTCGCCGTCACAGTTGGACTGGCCAGGCGAGACAGAGCCAAGGAGGAGGGACTCCGTGAAAGCCAGGTGGGCGGCAGACGCGAGCAAGGCGGACCAACGGGCAACGAAAGCGGACACGACTGAAGGCTGAAGGAGGGCCGGCGTGGAGCGAGCTCGCGCACGAGCGAGGCTGCGGAGGAAGCTGCGCGCTTCAGGGCTCCACCGGCCCCCGACCTCGATGGCAAGCACGACAAGGCGGCACCGCTGGGATCGCAGCAGCTCCGGGTAGGTGCGCTCCTTCCGGCGCCGGGCCTCGCGCAGGGCGGCCCCGTCAACGCGGCCAGCATGTCTACGTGGCTCGCCGGAAGAGGAAAGAGGCGAGACCAACGTGGTAGCGACCGCTACCTGAGCGCCATTCTAAAAGGTTCGAGCCCCTCAGCTCAAGTTGAGGGGCGGTTGCCAGCGGGCGCCCTGTGCGTGCATCACAATTGACCTCTGGCAGCGAGTTGCAAGTTCATGGTGCGGCGCGGCACTGAGGACGGGGCAGTATCTGCGTGGGCCAACAAGAATTGCAGGGCGGTTGCGGCCACTCAGGCCAGCACTCGGTTGAGAAGGCAGGCTGAATTTAATGCAACGCACAGTACACTAGGGCAGTGCGAACAAGGCGGGTTTCAAAAAACAAAACAGTTAAGCTTGGAACAGTAGTGGTGTAGTTCCTGCAAGTCCCCCCCCCCTTTTGCGAAGGGGCAGCTGGACGAGTTGGTGCGGATGGCTTGCAACAAGGAATTTTGTTCGGCACGGAGCTGATGCATCAGCTAAGCAGGCTGGCGGGACAGGCCGGCGACAGGCCTATTGGGATTTTTTTCTCGCGCCTTTTTCCGCAGCGTCTCTGTCGCAATTAAGGGGGGCCCCGGGCACTAGGGTTCTGCAAGCTGTTTTTTCGGAGGCCAGCTTCCTCACCTGCACGCTGTTTTTACGGAGGGCAGCGTCCTCGCGTGCACACGACGGCTACCGGGCCGGCAGCCGCGACGCCCCAGGCGAAGATGGGCACGCCGCGAGAAGGTCACTCAAGTCCGGGCAAGGCCCATCAAGGTTGCTCAGGCCAGGGGAGGGCAAGGAAGTGAGGCTGTCAGCAAAGGCAAGCGAAGCTGCAGAGCACAACAAGCCGGACCATCGGTGGACATAAGCACTTCGAAGGGCAGGGCGAAGGGCCTCCGGCGCGGCTCGGGCTCTGGCACGCGCGAGGAGGCGGAGAAAAGAGGCGGCCTCTGACCCCCAGCGGCCTCCGACCTCTACACCGATCACAACCAGGCGGCAGCGGGCGCTGGCAAGAAGCTCGGGGTAGGTTGCTTCCTTGCGGCGCCGGGCCTCCAGAAGGGCGACGGGTCGGGCCGGGTCGCGCCGAGAACGGGCCTCCCCAGCGGCGGTGAGCGGGGACACAATGGTCGTGTCAACCGCGAGCTGGGCCCCATTCCACAAAGGGAGCCCGTTGGCGATGACCTCGATGCGACGGTCATCAAAGCGAGAGACCGCCACATTGAGGTCACGGACAAGGGTGTTCGTGGTCACTCGAGCCCCGGCCTCGCGGCACACGCGGGCTGCTGCACGCTCGAGCGGGCAGCCTCGACTCCGGAGTGCACCAGACCGGGAGCACGCTGCACGGTGGTCGCCAAGAGGGTCAAGAGGGCGACGACACCGACAGGTGCGGGCGGACAGGGGCAGGGGGAGGCGGAGGCGCCGCAGGAGGAGAGCACGCAAGGGTTCGGAGGGGAAGGTGAGCTCAGGGCAGGTCGGAACGGTGGTGAAAGGCCGACTGCTGAATGGGCCAGTCTGGGAAAACAGAAGGGCCTGCGAGGGCACATCCAACTGAGCCAGGAGCTCCGTCTGGAGATGCGCGGCGACTGCGGCCGCAGCTGGCGCCTGCCAGCCCCGCGCGCTGGGTTCGGGCAAGTGGTCGCCTGGCTCATTGGACTGGGGGGGGGCTTGGGCACCGAGGATCACGGCATCCCATGTGGGCAAGTCAAACCCGGCCGCAGCAAGCGCTGCCTGTGACTGAAGCACGCCTCGGAGGGTGGGGCCGACGGGCTCGCCGGCTCCAAGCCTGGCAACAACGTCGGCGGCGAAGCGCGGGAGCTGGCGGTGCAGCACGGGAAGAGTGTCGGCCCACGAGGCCCAATACGCGGCCGGAGCGAGGGCGACCGCAGACCGCAGGTTGAGGCCACCTTGCTGGAAAGGGAGCTGGGCAAGGCGGAGCGCGTGGTCCGGGAGCGGGCCGGCCCCCAACAAATCCGCAAGGCAGGCGGCGACAGCCGCGTCATGGGCTTCCGCAAAGGCGAGCGAAGCCACAGGTGGCAAGCTGAAGGTCGGGCAGCGAGCGGATGCCTTGAAGGAGCAAGTCCTGCTTGGCGCGTGTGGCTTGCAACTGGGTAGCAACATATGCAGGATGGCCACAAGGAACCCCAAGTGCAACGAGCCCCTGTTGCTCGGGCGGCAAGGCTGGGTCACCGACCCACACCGGGGCGTCAGTGGAGCCAAGCTCACGGATGCCTGGCGGCTCGAGCCAAGCCCTTGTTTTGGTGGACTTCGATGCGCGCATGCCGGAACAGGTGCTGGGACAGTAGGTCGAAAACCACACGGGCCCGGGCTGAGGGGACGATGACATAAATGTCATCGAGGTAGGCAAACACGAGCTCCCCGGGGCGAAGGTGGCGCTGGAGTTCTACCAGGGCCGGGTGCTGACCCAATGCATAGAGTGCTGGCATGAGCGGGTCGCCTTGTTCACCGCCTTCTGCCTGGTCGATCGCGTGCGGCCGACCTGCAGCATCATGCCACACAAACCGAGAGGGTGCCGTGTAAAACTGCCGCACGAAAGGGAGACAGGCGCTAGCACCGGGCACGCGGGAAAGACCGCGGAGCATTGCCAGGCGGCTGACGGTGTCAAAAGCCCCAACCCCATCCACGGACAGGATTGTGGCATCAGGATCTGCCTCCGTGGCGGCCTGGAGGGCGTGCGCAAGAGCTTCGGTGCCGGCACGTGTGGAGAGGGCGAACTGAAACGGCTGGCAGGCCTCCTGCAGGTTGGACGAAAAAATTTGGGCAAGGGAACGGGCCACAAGCCGACGAAGGAAGTCACCGACCACTATGCCCCTGACACGGCCATTTGGTTTCTGCAGCGCCACGATGCGGCCAAGGCCAATGGCGGCGGCGATGCCGGAGGGAACCTGCGCCCGTGCGAGATCAGTGGCTGCTCGGACGAAAGCAAGACCAGATGCTTCGTCATCCAAAACAAGGCGGCACAACTCCGAGGCGCTGCCGCTCCTTTACGGGCACGGCGCAGGTTTGCAAGGAGCGTGTGGGCGGAGAGCGCGACTGGGGCCTCAGGCTGGAATTCCAAAAGCGCCGGGTCCAGGGGCTCGTACGGCTGGGCGGGTCGCCTGGCTGGGTCGCGCAACTCGGCAAGGGTGTGCTCCGACAAAGGGGCCAAGGGGCCGGCGACGAGGGCTGAGCTGGCTGCGGAGAGCTCTCCCTGGCTGACCAGCCTGGCTGCACGCTCCGCGCGGCGGTTTTGCTCGGGAGGCGAAACCGGCGGTTGGGCGTCACCCTCAGTGGCTGGGATGCAACGGGCGGCACTCTGAAGGAGCAGCTCCCACCGGCCGGCTTGGAAGTCCAAAAGCCGCGAGCGCCACTCCGGTTTTGTGAGGCGGTGGGTGCCAGGGGGGCGGTGGAGCAACAAGCGGGGCAGGAGCAGCCACAGTGTCCAGGCCCGCACCTGAGCGGGGGCATCCCCGGGCCGCGCGACATCAATTGCCCGAAGAGCCAACGAGAGCGCTGCACGGAAATGTCCTCGGAGGAATTTGGGCGGGCACTGGAAAAAGAGACAGCGCTGTTGAAGGAGCACCTGCAAACGGTTGTTTTCTGTTTCGAGGAATTGTTTTCCAGTTTTTTGTGGTATTTTTTCCAGTTTCCTTTTCTAGACACTTGCACTACAGATTTTCTCCGCCTTTTTCTAGATCATCCCAGGTCACAATAGCCCCAGATTCAAGAATGGCAGCAAAAGCACCGCCGCTTGATTGGGTGCGCTTGACGCTTTTCAGTTGCTCCGGAACCTGGCTGCTGTCTCTGCCCCAGTCTGCCCATCTCCAGGTCACAACAGCCCCAGATTCAAGAATGGCAGCAAAAGCATCACCGGTAGTTGCTTAGATGCGCTTGAGGTTCTTCAGCTGCTCTTGCACTTGGCTGCTGTCTGCCCCAGTCTGCCCAACCCCAGGTCACAACAGCCCCAGATTCAAGAATGGCAGCAAAAGCACCACCGGTAGTTACTTAGATGCGCTTAAGGTTCTTCAGCTGCTCTTGCACCTGGCTGCTGTCTCCGCCACAGTCTGGATCGCCACAGGTGACAACATCCCCAGATTCAAGAATGGCAGCAAAAGCACCACCGGTAGTTGCTTAGATGCGCTTAAGGTTCTTCAGCTGCTCTTGCACCTGGCTGCTGTCTCCGCCATAGTCTGGATCGCCACAGGTGACAACATCCCCAGATTCAAGAATGGCCGCAAAAGCACTGCAAGTTGCTTGGATGTGCTTGACGTTCTGGAGCTGCTCTTGCACCTGGCTGCTGTCTCCGCCATCTTCTGGAACACCCCAGGTGACAACAGCCCCAGACTCAAGAATGACAGCAAGCGCACACTCAGCTGCTTGGATGCACTGGACGTTTCTCAACTGCCTTTGCACCCAGCTGCTGTCTCCGTCTTCGTCTGGATCATCCCAGGTCACAACAGCCTCAGATGCAAGAATGACAGCAAAAGCACGCTCAGCTGTGCGAATGTGCTGGACATTCTTCAGCTTCTCCCCAGGTGACAACCTCGCCTCCGTGGACGTGCCAAACGAATGCCTTGTAGGTGGCTGCCAATGTGCCCGGCTGCGCAACCGCGTCCACCACATCCCCATCCCGCAACCTGGCGTCCCTCAGCGTGGCTGTCAAGTCGAGCCACCGGTCCTTTGCAGTGAGCTTGAGGCGGCGCTGGATATGCTGCTGCGCTGCAGCCATCAGCTCGCTCATGGGCGTCGCCGGAGAGACTCCTATGCAGCAGCCATCTCCATTGGGCAGGTGAACATCCACTTTCATGGCGCAGGAAGGTGGGCGCGTTCTTAGTCAACTGGCCCCGCTTAACGTCTTTCAACTGGTTGCAAGGGTTTGAATCCTTGGACACATATATGCAAGAAAAGTTATTGGGTCTTGAACCTTTGAGCTATGCGTTAAAACAAGAGGCAGGAGACACTTTGGAGCAAACACACCCATGGAAATGGAGCTACGGGGTTGAAGTCTTGTTGCTCAGGTGAAAGAGGACGGTTGCTTGCCTCCCAAAGCTTGCCGTACCGAATTGCGGCAAGGCCATCACATCAAAATAAACGAAACAGCATCCAAAATACTTATGCAACAGCCAGCCCTAGCAAATTCTTGCATGGCAGCCGCATGTCGAAGCCAGCAAAATGAACCCCTTGGCGCAACGCAACCTAGCAAAACGGCTTGCCAAACACGGTGCGTCAGCGCGTCTTTCTGCACGCAGCAGAGGCGGAGCGAGACTTCGGAACTACGGCTTGTTGCCATAGACCTGGCGTAGAGCTACAAAAAAATCCGGATCGCGCTGTCTCGATGACTGCTCTTTTGGCCGTGGCTTTTGCGCGGCAGCTGATGACGGAGCTGCACACGCATCATCATTTTGCGTAGCTTCTGTCGCATCCTTCCAGTTTTGGAGCGCAGCCCGGAGAGCAAAAGCGTCCCCAAGGCTCATACCAAAAAACGTGCGGAAGTCAGTCAAAGAATCCATACTCCGCAACATGTGCAAAGTTGCCCCTGTTTGTCTAACTGTCGGCAAGTACGCGGACAGTCCGGCAGAACGCAGCAAAGCTTCAAGGGGGTCTGGGGCCGACGCTTGCGCGTCTGCAGCTGGCTTCACGTTGGGCGCGGCCTCGCGCGGCAAACTCGGACCGGGCACGAGCGCTGCGGTGGCGCCGGCTGCGCGTGGCTTTTTCCTGGGGCGCCCGCTTTGCTTGGGAACTGGAGGGGGCGTTGTCGAAATCAGCCCCGCGCACACCATTGCTGCGTAGGCGTGCTCGCACGGCCCACTTTTTGCTGCGTGCTCGCAGAAGAAACACAAAGCGTTGAAGTGCTTGTTGTGCGGCGCATCAGCTATTCCATGACTTTGCCACAGCTGTCGCACGAACGGCCCAATCACAACGTGACGCCAATCACATAGATAGCGCAGTAGCTGCGGCCAATTTGTGATCGTGTGCATCTCCGGGCTGTAGACCCCCAGCTGCGCTAGAGCCGACTCTGCATCAGCCACAGTGCGAGCCAGGGCGGCCCTGGCCATGCAGGCAGTCGCCTCTGGAGGCACTGGTCGCACGGGGCGATCGACGTACACCGGGCGGCGGCGGTCCTGCGGGTAGTCAGTCTCGTCGACAGTTGCGTTGCGCAAGCGCGATGCTGGAATCAGGTAGTGTGCATTGCCCGCTTCGTCCTGGTGGCTGTGGTGCAGGCCCCAAGCTAGCAAGGACGTTGCGCACGTGCGACCTTGCGCTCGCATTTCACCTTCGGAGTTCAGAACGCAAAGGTCTAAGCGTTGCCCAACTGCTGGCCACTCCTGGAAGTGATCGGCAGATGCTGCTCTTTTGCGCAAGTCTTGCAAAAGTGGTTGAACAATTTGCTCATTTAATGCCGTGGCCAAACCCCGGGGAGAATTGTGCTTAGGAATCAATTCTTTCAAAGTATGCCCATGCCACGCCTCTTGAGCGGCGGACCCAGTGGCGGTCCCAGGGGCTACGCGATCCGGACCAGCACGCCAGTACGCAGACCAGAGGTCATCTTGCTGATGGAAGTATTCGTGCTGTGTTGCAGAGAGCAGGCTGCGCCCGCGGACGTCCTCGCTAAGCTCACCGAAGAGGGACGACCACGCAAGATGGAACACATACTTCGGCGCAAAGCGAGATGAGTGGAAGAGGCGCATGACGGTCTTGCGCCAAGCGTGTTCTGCGGGCAAGTGCTGTCCACGGCGCCAGGAAATCCTGCCGGTCCCTTGTTTGTCGCGCCACAGCAATGCGCCCAGTCATGGAGCCTGATGGAGTTTGGTAGTATGCGGCGTCTCGCATTTTCTAACCCCTTGTGCAAGTCTCCATGAACCTGCCCAATACTGTCAGGGGCGAATGGCCTTCCATCTTCGCCCCGGACCATCCCAGCAACATGCAAAACGGCTTCTAGAAGCTTGGTGTAGCTGGGCCCAGACTCTACGTGCGCCAACGCAAACCCTAGCGGAACATACGTGCTGCTGTAGCCGTCCAGCTTTTGTGCCCCTGCTGGCGCGAACGTCTTGACATTGCAGCCAACGTTCAGCAGCACATAGTTGCGGAAGACTAGGAGCCTGTACGTGCCGTCCATGGATAACTTGAGGTACCATGGCTGCGGCACCATTCGCAAAACTGCGGCAATCAAAGCAGGACATACCATGGGTATGGACAGCTCGTCGCCATCCACTCGCACGTGGAGCGCGCGTAGTTGCCCGTCGTCCAGCCGCAAGCGGCGGTCGCCCAACTGCAGTTCTGTTGGCCCGCCTATCGATGCATTCAAGTGGTCCACAAGATCGTGGAAGTAGGAGTTGTTCGGCCTCTTGCTGACACGAACGTCGTCCTCACGCAAACTCTTGCGATACCGCGCCATATAGTCTCCTAGCATCTTCTGGCTTGGGGGCGTTACTTGTTCCTCATCTCTGTCGCCTCTGCGCAGCTTGCGTAGTTCGCGGTCGACCTGCTTTGTGCGAACAACTTTACTGCGACGAATGCACTCCCTCTGTTTCCATGTCAGGGTGCCGTACATGGTGCGCTCCGTCGGACGGTGGGCTTCGCAAGGCGAGTGGCGTAAACGAACTAGCCAAGAGGATTCGTTTCCGGGCTCTGCCGAGTGCGCAGGCACAAGCTTCGCAGTGCCGTGCCAAGGGCAGCGAAGGTGAGTCACACATTGGAACACAAGGCCAGCACCAGTGCTTGTTGTCTTCTTCGACCGACAGGCGACACAAATGGACTCCCTCAGTGGCTTCTCTCGAAAGAATCTGTGCACCCACTGCCGCAACGCCTTCTTCGTTCGCTCGCCAGTATATTCTACGGTCTGCTGCACGTGTGGCGTTTGCGTTGTCTTCTCCTTCCGACCGCTGTTTTTCTTGCGTTGCTTTAGTACGCCATGGCGCCGGCCGACGATTTCTTTGCCCTGCAGCGCTTTGCGTGCAGAGTCATACTGAGCCCGGCCGCTCCACGTGCACGTTTTCGGGTTGCATGTAAAGCACCGCAGCTGAAACCAGACGCCAGCTCGCTTATTGTAGCGTCGCGATGCCTTGACCTGCAAGTTTTGGCCATGTATTTTGACGCCGGACGCAGCCAGGCTGTCGTTGAGGAGCTTTTGGGCCTCCAGGTCATTCGGCGCGCGCAGCGCTGCAACTTCGCAGAACACTTGAAACTCCGTGGCTGCCCTGGCGGCGGGCTTCTTATGCACTGGCAGCGCTGCCGGCTTGCGGTCGCTTTTCGCCGGACTCTTTTGCGAGCGGGAGGGCGCCTTTCTTCCGACTTGTCGCAAGTCTCGTTCGTCCTCGCGGCCTCTTTTGCCCGCACCTTTGAGCTTCGGCACAGCCCTTGCCGAAAGAATATGCGAGAACAACATAGAGAACCTGCCTGACCTGCCCGTGCGCGGAGGCAGTTTCAACGCGCTGTAGGCATCGTTGACGACATGACGCAATCTTCCACTCTCGCTTGCTTTCACACCAGCACCTCGAAACAGCGGCGTCGCGCTCGCAGGATCCTGTCGCACAGCCGCAGCTGCGCCAGCTGCAGGTACATCAGATGTCTGGGGCCAGTTCTCCACGGGCACGCCCAGCGAGCGCAGCTTTGCCCGTACTGCGTCGTCCAACGGGTTCCTAACGAATTTAGCGGGACTGACCGTGAGCGAGCGGGCAGTTGGCCCGTGGACAGTGCTGGGCACGCACCTGCCCAAGCCCATGTCTTGCATGCGCTGAAACAATGCAAGTCGCTCTTGTCCACTGCGGTCTCTCCGGAACTGAGCCATGTGCTTTGACAGATCCGAAAAAGTCAACGGATTTTCCGGCGCACTGCGTAAAACCTGGCCCACAATATCTGTTTCCAAACTGCCAGGGCCACCCGCCTGCTTCACGTAGGTTGAGTTTGCGGTCGCGCGCGAGCGAGATATCTCAGTGTCGATAACTGCAGCACCCAGAACCATCCGGACATCCAGCGTTCGCAGCGCAGCTTTAAAAGCTGGGTCAGAAGTGTGCTGAGCATTGGCTGAGGGCTGGAGCGCTTGTTCCATAATGTGGACGAAAGCAGTGTGAGCAGCGACTACGTACTCGCATTTGCCTAGGAGTCCCCGACATGCCGTGCCCCACGCACTCTTTTCCAAAAGGACATCCACTTCGCGCACCAACTTCTCCAAGCACCAAGATTGGTGCGCAGAGAGCAATAGGGTGGGAGGTGAAGGGGTGCCATGCCCAAACGCGGCGGTGCCCGACCACATCTCAGTACACAGCGCGGTGTTCAGCTGAGCTCTCGCAGAAAGAAACGGGGCATCGGAAGCTGGCTCTGGCGCGACTGGCCGCTTACAGAACGCAAACAACATACGACTACAAATGCCCAGATTATGCAGCTTCTCCACTTGAACCCAAAATGACCGGACGACGGAAGCTTGCTGGAACATGCACATGTTGATGGAAGTTGACGCGAACTGCAGCAGCTGTGTGGTTGCTTTCTGTTCGGGCCTGGTGGGTTCTGCCACAGATTGCTTTTGGCCTCGGGCAGCACGCAGATCTGTTGCCGTAAGCCACTCGTAATCCCCACCTGTGGCGGCTTCCAGTAGATACAACATGTTCAAGAAGCTTTTTGCGTCGCATTGCAGCTTGTGTGGGAAGCTGGGGTCGAGGCAGCTGCGGCCCTCCGGCGTGGTTAGAAGTGCCACGCCGCCTGTGTCGCGTAGGATCTCATTGAGTCCAGCGTGCGACCCGCGTTGATATACGTGTGTCGTGTCAGCTTGGCGCGTCCACGGCAGGAGCTGGCGATTGCTCTTCAAGAACTCGCGAAACTGTTCCATGACCCATCGGAAAGTTGGCGACTTGCCTGCGCTAGGGTCCCCTACTGGGCAAGACCAAAAGCGTGGCCGCACGCGGAAAGAGTCATCACTACCCGGGTACGGAAGCAGCACCATATCTTTGTGCAACAGACTGGCAAAGCAAGCAAGAAACATGTCATGCACGAAGGCTGCGGGCTTTCGTGTTTTGTCGCAAGCGTACTGGGCCATTACAGCAACGGGAAGCACCGTGCACTTTGCTAGCTGCGGCTGCAAGTCTGAAGCTTGTTCTATGCTCATGCCTTGTTCTTGCCTATCAGCACAGCTTGATACGCAATCTTGGAGTACATCCGTCAATGGCGTGTGCAGCAGATATTGGGACCACGCTGGAACCTGCCTCCATGCTTCAGCCGAGGGCGCGGCTGCCATTTTGTCCACCCAATAGGCGACCTCTGATGCGGGCTGTAGCGTGAACTGGCGCACGACGGTCAAAGAGCATAGCACCGCAGGCGAGTGGACACGGCGTTCACCTAAGTCCTCTCGGCCTAAGTCCTCTCGGCTCTCGAGCGTGTTTCCCTCTATGCGCGACACATGCCAAATCATCCATTCGCGTATTGCCTCGGGGTCGTTCGGCTGGCGTGCCGCCGCTGTAGGTGCGCCAATCACATGTAGACGGCAACGCGCCGTCGATGCACGCGCCAGGCTGGGATCGCCAGGCGGTGAACTCTGGACACGCGCGGTCTGTGCATGCGCTGTGCTGGGGTCGCCGGGTTGCGTCGGCGCATTTGCTAGGTCAACATCGGGCATGGGGTTAGCCGTAACCGAGGGCATTTGCGCCCAACTAGCAGGCACGGCTGCTCGGAATGGCACAGGCGTGCGCAATGCTGCCTGGCTGTGATCGTTGGAAGAGGAGCTGACTACGAAGGGAGAGCTTTGATTGGGGTTGAGCATGCGACGTTGTCGGGGCCGTGGGTTGGGCGTGGCAACGTTCAGAAAAGCTGAGTCATTTGGAGCGCGGCGCATCCCGCCAACGAAGCCGTTGTAGGCGGCATCCGCATTCACTCCGCAGCGGGCGCAAGGACAGCTTCCACGTTGCGTGGCTAGCTGCGAGGAAGAGTTTGGCAGAACTTCGAAAGGCCTCAGTGAGGTGACCTCGCCGGTCCGCAAGAGCACCATGCATTCAGGCCGGCTCGGCCCGGCCTGCGCGAGCACGTTCAGACTCCGCGGGCATAAATTGCATGGCTCTTGCTGCGGTCGGAACCAAAGGCCCCCAGCCCCCAGTTCATGGTCCCCATGCAAAACAGCAAGCCCATGCGGGCAGTGAGTTTCCAGCGCGTTGACAGCATGGCGGATATGCAGCACGTTCGACTCACGCAACCGCGCCAAGCGGGAAAGATCTCTGGGGGATCCCAACTCGCACTCGGCGCAAGGTTGGCTAGCGTGCCGCGCGGCATGCTGCGGCCGAGACCATTGCATGTCCTCAAAATGGCCTATCGAATCTGCAGTGCTGGGTTGCGTATACCGCATGAAATGCGGTTGGCCTTGCCCTGCCTGCGCTAGCAAACTGATGCTCTGCGCGCACAAGTCATACGGCTCGCATTGCGGTCGAAACCAAACGCCTCGGACCCCAAGCGCGTGGTGCCAGTACACGACAACCAGTCCGTTGGGGCAGTCAGCTTCCAGCACATCCACGGCGCAGCGGATTTGCCTCGAATCAGTTGGGTTATCGAAGGAGCCTGGCCGAGAAAATGCTTTGCGTGTCTGCCGCGACATGCTGGCACAGCTTTGCACGCACTTGCGGCGGCCAGCAGCAGGCGACAGATCGTGCCATGTCCGGCCGGCGACCCACCAGCATTCCCCTTCTTCGTCGTTGCCGATGACATAGAAGCCGCGTGTGATCAGCCAGAGAGATAAGGGGTCAAGCTCGAAAGAAGGCTGGCGCCAGCTGCGCAGAACGCGCTGGCAACACAGCCAGAGCGCGGCAACAAGCGCAGCTCCAAATGGTGTCAGGCGCATGAGCATGGAGCTCACAAGCACCCCGAGCCCAAACGCGGCGGGCGACAGCAGCGTGGCCACCACCGCGCTGCTGGCCACCTGACGTGCGTTGCTACATGTTTGCATGCGCCGACAACAGCTCTGCGGGTAGCGCCTACGACGCACTACCATCGCTACGTACACTCGGCGAGGGCGACGCCGACGCGCCCCCGCGTCTAGGCGGAGGCAGCACACCAAAGCCAAAAGCAATAGCATGGACATGACCTTCTACGTGCCTATAAATAGATGGCACACGGTGCCAGCATCGCAGCTTGAGCCTCAACACTGGCAACGTCTCGCCAGCCGTTGGCCTCCATACTCAAGCCTGACCCATACTCAAGCCTGACAAGACCAAAACTCGAACCAATTGACTCGCCAACAACAGCAACGCAAGAAAAACAAAACAGTCACGCGCCCAAATAAAAACATAATGGGGGCACCTCTAGCCAACAACACAGAGGAGCATGGTGCGCTGTAGGCAAACTACAAAAAGCTCATCATGTCTTGCAAACTTCAAAAATGAGATGGGTGCAGGCAAGACAGCCTTTCTGAATGACATGCGCGCAGAAAGTGCGCAAGCAAATGTCGGCCAGCATTCGCCACCGATTCGAGGACAGTTGCTCTTTCAAAAATACAAGTTCACGTGAGTTCGGCCATGCCTGGTGGAAGCTACTAAAAACATGATATTCCCCGCTAAAAAAGGAAAAAAGTTAGTCATGGTCATTTGGGGTTAAGAATATTGATCAACTTCCCACATGGTACTCCGGGTAATATTTCAGAAGCTCTGCATAGCCTTTGCCAGACCTCGAAGCAAGTGTGACACCTCAATTAAACATCAACTATGACCAACAGCCGCCGTGCATGTAACTCACTCTTAGCGGTTCACACCAATAAGCATGACGTGTCACGCGCATTGGAAGTGCCGCTGTTGGAGAAGTCCCAACAATTCATGCCTCTCCATGCTCGCAACCTGCTCTGGCATCGTGTCGATAGATTTGACGGCCCGTTGCCATCTCGGTGGAAGTTAGCCGCCGACGGAGCGTACTAGTCGCACTTCTTGCTCCCAAATGTCCAAATTCAGTTCATCGCCTGTCGAAATAGGGGGGGTGCGAAATGGTAGTTTTCCCTAACCTTCACAAGGGCACCCCAATACCAATACCGAATACCCTCCATGCCCGAGGCTAGCGTCCGAAACAAGCCCTTGGCTGCTGAAGGTGGCGGGCGAAGAGAAAGGTCATATATCAGTTACTTCCATTTGATCCTTTCAGAGGAAACCAGCATGAATCCGAGGGAAACGGAAACGATGGTTGACAACTATCAGCCAGCTCATGCCTCATGGAGACACACCAAAGGAGTGCGTCTCAGCATGTGGCGGATTGGAACATCTTGCGAGGTGCAAGGATGCTTCGACATCCCTGCAAAAAAAATGATCAATTTCATGCGATGCATCACACATGTCTGGCACCCATGACAGAATGTCGGAAAGACCGAAATTCAGTTGAGCCATAAGCGCCCGACTCTTCAAACACTGCTTGCAAAGCACAAACATCCGTGCGCCTGTGCTGCCCTGAGCCAGGGTAGAAATGGCTGTGGCCAAAAAAAAACGTGGTCTGGATCAACCCGCAGTGATCCGGACTTCTGGGTCGCAGTGAGGAACGCTCAAACGAAAGTTCTGACCGCTCTGTCCGAGAAAGGTGTTGGGGGCGTGCGTGCAAAGGTGTTGGGGGCGTGCGTGCTTGAATCTGAGCTGCTGTAGAAGCGAGCCTTGTTTTCACGAGACGCGCGCTTGGTCGACAGTCAACCTTTCATGACTGTCTCAAGGGCAACTTTCAGCATATCCACTGCCAAGGCATGCCTTTGCACGCGGTCAGTGGCAGGTTGAGGTGATGATGCTACATCCGGCTGCTTTGGAGCGGCAGCTTTCTTGGGAGTGGCCGCAGGAGCAACTTCGTGGTCAGACTCAGTCTTATCGGTGTACACGGAGTCTGTGGATGCCCCGGACGAGAACCGGCTAGTCTTTTCACGGAGGGGCGCAACAAGCTGGGCTGGCGCTTTCTGCGAGGCGACTCGCTTCTTCTGGATTTCTGGAAGTCCGCGATTGTCTGTGGATGCCCCGGACGAGCGCCCAAGCTCTTGACCGAGAGGTGGGAGAGGGCGGGCTGGGTCTTCTTGCCACGTGGTCCGGTTCCTTTGGTTCTCTTCAAACTCCCGTTTGGCGAGGGACTCTGCCGCGCTCCAAGGCATGCGGTCGTAGTAGTGGTGCCGCCGCGCCAGGCAGTAGACTGAGGCTTCGTGCTGGGTCACGGCATTTCCCTCGATGGAGATCACCCGATAGCACCACTTACAACGCTGCTGGCCTCGGAGCACACGCTTGCGGCGATTGCCGCCTGCCCGAGTTCGCTGCCGCTCGCGCGGAGGCGAAGTAGAGCGCGGCCTTCTTTTGTGGGACGAAGGGGCTCGAGATCGGCTGCGGCCTCGTCGTCCCTCATCAGACGAAGAACTGAGAGGAACCTCACGGACCATCGCTGTACCTGCCGCCACGCGTCGCAAGAACTCTAATGTATCCTACAATGAATGAATAGTACGAGAGGGCCCTTGGGCCAAAACATTGCGTGGAAGCGAAGTGTGAAACAAAACGAGAACACCCCCTCCCCCCCGACCCACCCGTGAAGAAATTGAAACGCAACGAAGTAAGGAGTCCCCGTAGTCTGGGTGATCTAAGTTCGAACCGCTTTCACAGTACAACCAAGCGCAAGAGGAAAAAGGCATCCGCTGAATGTTGATGCAGAATAGATTTAGGGACCACGATCCTCATACCACGGTACTGGTTCCCTTTCTAGGGATAAGGTCACCCCGGCTGTGGGATACAGAGGGGTTGGGCGCTGCTTGTTTTTCTCATAAGGGTCATCCACACGCAACGCAGATTTTGTACTGACTTGGGCATCCTCTTTGTTCATTTTCTAGGTCTGAAGGAAATGCTGAGCTTGCAAGGACTTTAGAGGGAACGGACATGCGCCCAGTCTGCCGCCAGCCTGCCTACACTACTAGTAAAACCTGCAAAACCGGAGCCTAAACCCATTGTTGAGCAATCGAACGCATGAGCTGCCGTAGCTGGAGCTGGCCGTTCGGCACAGCTCAGAGATGACGAGAAGTGGGAGGCTTTCGGTGCAGCATGGCTGGCCATTGCGGCGCAGCCCGAGCTGATCGCTGGCCGTTCGGCACAGCGAAGCCTGCCACTGCCCGATTCGCGACCTGTGACCGCGCCGGAGGTCAGCTCGTTGTTGGCCCTTCGGCGAGGCCATGGTTGGAAGACTACCTCCTTACAGCCGCGGTCAAAACTGATTGCTGGCCATTCGGCGCAGCGACGTGCGTTGGACTTGCTTGATTCGGGGCTACAATGGCTTAGTGGGCGGGACGGTGTCTGAAGGGCACTACGAATCAAATCCTGCAGCCTTTGCCCCGCCTGTACTCGGCCTCGAGCGAGGCCGCTTGCAGGCCGCTGGGCCATCAGAGCACCGCAATGCAAGACAGGGAGCGTCCTTGTCCGCCCACAGCTTTGAGAAACTTCGGGAGCACGTTGGGAGTAAATAAGGACAGGCCACGCGTATGAAGCATGGCTTTCGTGACCATGCGTGAAGAAACAGTGTGACGTCAGCTCTGGTCATGTCCACCTACTCTACTCTCCACACAGTCTTACCAAGCGCAGCCCTGGCAACGCCAAGCGACACAAAAAACATGTTTGCTTGCATGCTTGCTTGCTTGCTTGCTTGCTTGTTGGCTAGCTTGCTTCCTTGTTTGCTTGCTTGCTTGCTTGCTTGCTTGCTTGCTTGCTTGTTCAGAAAAAAATGTTTGCTTGCATGCTTGCTTGCAAGCAAGCTTGCTGGCTGGCTGGCTTGCTTCCTTGTTTGCTTGCTTGCTTGCTTGCTTGCTTGCTCAAAAAAACATGTTTGCTTGCATGCTTGCTTGCTTGCTTGCTTGCTTGCTTGCTTGCTTGCTGGCTTGGTTCCTTGTTTGCTTGCTTGCTTGCTTGTTTGCGTGCTTGCTTTCCTTGCTTGCTGGCTTGCTTGCTTCCGCGTTTGCTTGCTTGCTTGCTTGTTTGCTTGCTTGCTTGCTTGCTTGCTTGCTGGCTTGGTTCCTTGTTTGCTTGCTTGCTTGCTTGTTTGCGTGCTTGCTTTCCTTGCTTGCTTGCTGGCTTGCTTCCTTGTTTGCTTGCTTGCTTGCTTGTTTGCTTGCTTGCTTGCTTGCTTGCTGGCTTGCTTGCTTCCTTGCTTGCTTGCTTGCTTGCTTGCTTCCTTGTTTGCTTGCTTGCTTGCTTGTTTGCTTGCTTGCTTGCTTGCTTGCTTGCTGGCTGGCTTGCTTCCTTGTTTGCTTGCTTGCTTGCTTGCTTGCTTGCTTGCTTCCGCGTTTTGGCTTGCTTGCTTGCGTGCTTGCTTGCTGGCTTGCTCCAGATGCAACTGGAAAAAAATACAGCAAAAAACTGGAAAAAAATTCCCTAGAAAATAGGGGAACCCCTGCAAACCCACCTGGTCCAAACGGGCAAGGGCAGAACGAATTGGGGGGCTGTCTAAGTCCGGCATGCGTGGCAAGCCCGCTGGAGGGGCTGTGTCCGAGTCGGCCTCGAAACGCGCACCTCCATCAGGGCGACCCGCGGAGTGAGCGGGGGAGCTGGGCGCGGGCGGGGCGCCGTCCGCCAGCGGCTGGGCGACGGGGACGGGGGTCGCGAGGCAAACGTCCTCCTCAGGAAAACGAAGAGGAGGCGGGCCTGCCGGCGGCTGGGCGACGGGGACGGGAGTCCCGAAGCCAACGTCCTCCTCCGGGAAGCAAAGAGGAGGCAGGCGTGCCGGCTGAGAGGCAGCAAGGGGTCTCGGCGCAGGTGGGGCGACTAGAGCAGGGGAGGGGTCACGCTCGGGTGCCGGAAGCGGCTGGTCCGGTACCGGCAGCGCAGCGGGCTGCAGCGGGACCACCGGTGGCGCGGGCTGAGCGCCCGAACGCAAACGATCAGCCAACACAGACAAGTCGGAAGACCTGCAGCAACGCTTCCTGAGCGGAGGCGGGGACATAGCCATGTGGTGCAAGGCATCGCTCCAAAACCCACCGAAAATGCACAAGCGTGTGGGTCGGCAAGGCAGCGCCCGCCTCACGGAGCGACGGCACCAGCAAGGCTTCGGCCGCAGGAACGCGTCGACCATCCAAGGCAGCAACATCCTGCAGGGCCTCAAGGACAGACAGGAACCGAGACAGAGGCACCGGCGGTGAACGACGGAGTTGAGACACAGCCGCCTGCCAACCGACGGCGAGAACGGGATGAGCCGACCATTGGCGTTCTGCATTTTGGACCAAAAGGCCTCCGCCGGCAAGAAGGAGCGGCACGAAAAACCAACTGTTGACCGGAGGCACTTGGCCCTCTGCAGGGGGGGGCCGGGCAGCTGTCCAGGTGTGAGGACCTACCGCTGGCTGAAGCGCGGGCTCAACAAGATCCTGGGTCGCAGGCGCAACGGGAGCTGAGGCAACAAAAGCATCAAGCTCGGGGGCCGCGGGGGCCATAGCAACGTCCGCGTCAACAGAAGCAACACCGGCAGAGGGCAGGGGCTGGACAGGCACAGGGTCATGCAGCTGCAGGGCGTGCCAATCAATTCCAAGCTGGCCACATAAGGCTTCAAGGTCGCTGTCAAAGGCCGGTCGCCAACCTTGCCTGCATAGGGCGCATTGCATGCGCTGCACGTGGGCACGGGAACGAGCAAGGCACAAGGCATGGTATGAATGCCCGCATACAGGCCAGCGGCATGCTGTTGCCGGGCCGGCCCCCTCCGGCACAACCGGGTCAAGGCAAGCAGGGCAAACATCTACATTTTGCGGCGGGCATGGCTGGAAGCCCGGGGTGACTTCCCCACTCGGGAAGGGAGGCGTAGCCACGGTGACCGCCTCGTGCGTGCCAACACGTGGGGTCTCAGAACGCAATTCCGGCGAGGAGGGCACAAACTCGGGCCCTGATGCAGCAGGCGCGGACATGGCACGGTTGACCGCTGTATTTTTTGGTTTTTTTTTTGTCGCTCCTTTTTCCGTGCAGCGAGGGTGAGACATGTTGTTTTTCGTGCAAGCAGGGTGGAGCGCTTTCGGCGACAAGGGCGGAGGAGCCTTCCCCGCCGTCGTGCCGCCACGGCCCGGGGCCCATCAGCCGGCCCGCAGCGGCAGCCGGCTGGCTTCCTCAGCCTCGCCGAGGCGTGCGGCCGCCAGCACCTCGGGCCAGGGCGGCGCGGTGCCATCCAAGGCGTCCAGGCCCGCTCCTGGCAGGCCAGCCAGAGTGGCAGCCAGCGCCCTCTGCGCCGCAACGGCAATAATGCCGGACCAGCGCTGGTGGAAGGCCTGCACAGCCGAGGCCCGCAGCCACTGAGGCCGCTCCCTCGCCTTGGCACGGGCTAGGGCGCGCAGCAACTCCCTCGCCTCGCCGTTCCACCTGCCACCAACCTCGACGCCGAAGACAACGAGGCGGCACCGCCGCGCAGCAAGCAGCTCCGGGTAAGTTGTCTCCCGCTTACGCCGGGCCGCCTGCTCCAGCACCCCCCCGGCTTCTCTGGCGCTGCGGCCCCTGGGCTGGCCGTCCCTCCCGATCGGGCTCACGAGCGTGGTGTCGATGGCCACCTGGGCGCCATGCCACACCGGCAATGCCGACGCCAGGATCTCGATGCACCGGGCATCGGACACCGGGACATCAACGTTCATCTCAGCCACGCGGACGTGCATGGCCACCCGCCCCCCCGCTGCGCGGCAGACGCGCGCGACCGCCCGCTCCAGGGGGACAGCCCTTGTCCGCAGCACACCAGACGTCGGGCAAGCAGTAACATGGTCCCCCAAAGCATCTGCGGGGCGCCCGCAGCGGCAGGCGCGGGCAGCTGCGGGCAGTGGCATGCGGAGGCGGCGAAGCAGGACAATGCGGAACAGGTCGCTCGGCAGCCGAAGCTCCGCGGCGGTTGGCAGAACATGCGGGGCTCTCCCCGCCTGTGGCCCCGCCTGCGACAACAGCAGCGCGCGCGACGCAAGGTCAAGGTCTGAAAACAGCGTATCGCGCGCCGCCTCGTCGGTCAGCGAGGTGGCCTGGTTTACACTGGAACGGTCCTGCGGTCCACGTCGGGTCCCCCAGGCTGTTGACCGTTGATCACGGGGCCGCCCCCCCAAGGCGGCTGACCGTTGATCACGGGGCCGGTCCCCCCAGGCAGTTGACCGATGGTCACGGGGACGGTCCCCCCGGGCCTTTTTTTTTTTCCTCCTTTTCTTTTCGACCCCCTCCTGGCCAGGGAGGAAGGCCGGGTGGGTTTGTTTATCCTGGGCTCACCACCCCAGCAGCGGTTTGTTTATACGGGGCCCGCCCCCCCAGCGGTGCACGACGGCTTGTTTATCCTGGGACCGTCCCCCAGCAGTGCAATCCGTGGCGCCCGCCGCGCAGCCCAAAACAGAAACAACAACCAGGGGGGGGCAGCCCAAATACCCAAAAAGAACAACAAACAAGGAGACCCAAAAGGGAGGGGCAGGCAGCCAGCCAACACAAACCTTGAGCCTTGAGCCAAAATGGCTTGAGCCAAAATGGCATTGGGAAGCACGGCGGCAATTATGGGGTCTGCTGAGGCGCCGGGGTGAGCAATGCAACATTCGCTGGCAAACATGAATCTCCAGGTCGATCGTGTCGACGACCGGCGGCTTGCGATCGTTGCCAACGGCTTGCCGTTGTAGGGCGGGCAGCAGCTCGTCGTGGACACCACGTTGGTATCTCCCTTGTCCGGCTCGGGGCAGCCCTGCCGCTGGGGTGGTCGTGTTCAAGGCGCCGCCCTTGCCTTGCACGCCGCCGGAGGTCGGGGGCCGGTGGAGTGACGAGGCAGCCTCCTTTGTGCGTGCCCTCGCGCGAGCCAAGGCGCGAGAGGTGCCGGTTCGTCTCCGGTCCAGCCTGGTCGCTGTGCTTGTTGCCCGCTGGCACGCACTCCTGTCCCACGCAGCCATGTCGGTTTTTGCTGCCACCTTCACCCAGCGGGCGGGAACACTCAGCGACGGTGCGCTCCCGCCCCTGGGTGAGCTTCTTGCAGATGCAGGTGAGGCGCCCCTCACCGCTAGCCGGCTGCCCGGCTAGCTGCACTTCGCACAGCCGGTGGCCCCCGGGGTACAAATGGCTTGTGCGCCTCCCGTGCCCGGCGGCTCCCTTTAAGCAGGGTTTTCGGGGGGATCTTGAGCAGCGCACCTTTCCAGGGATGAGAAGGTGCTCAGGGGCCGAGAAATGTAACAACCACACAAAAGAGCCGCGCCGCGTGCAGAGGCCGCGGACGGGAGAGGCGGCCGCAAGCCGACAGTGACACTGTGACCGGACAAGGCATGGGGGAGGGCACAGAGCCGCTGCAATTCCCCAACACAATGCTAAAATCCACTCACCCCGATGGTCTTGCTGCCACTCCTCTTCCGTGTGCAGGAGGCGAACTCCAGCCAACAACAAGTTACAAACATCCAGCTATGGGTCAGCGGGGTCTTCTGCAGGGGCGCAATCTCAATCAGGCGCGTGGGCAGGGAGGCGTGGGCACGACCCAGAGCTGGCATTTCCAACTGGCGCTACATAGCGGTAGGTGTGCGGGCTGGAGGCCGAGGCCTTCGCAACGCAACGAAGGATGCATGACATGAGGAGCGAGATCGAGCAAAAAAAAAATACGTTGTCGCAGCACATTGCAGGGAGACAAAGCATTCGGCACCTCGGCACTACGAGGGGGAACGCGCCAAAGGGCGGCCCTTGTTCCACGCACACGTGTGGATGAAATCGACAAGGTTTGTTTTTGCGGCACACCTTGTGCGCAGCGCTAATACGACATGCGACTCACGCATACCTGTGACGAGTGCTGTGTGTCTGCAGCCCAACTTTAAGAGTACACCAAGCTGCGTTCCGGAAAATGACTGCATGTGACCGGGGCTGGTCTGAGCGGGCTGGCCCTGGTGTGAACAGCCAGCCAGTGGGCCCTTCAAGCATCGAGTTCCACCAAGCCCTGAGACAGCCGTAGCTCTGCCACAACCCCAACGAAGGCGAGCGCGACCGCGTGGCGTTCGCCCAGGTAGCCTAGAATGTTTGCCAGTAGGGGCACCAATGTGCGCCTGCCAGTGAACGTCGAGGTCTTTATTGACGGCCGGCAGGCCGTCGCCACCCACAGCGCCACATTCCCACCCGCCGAGACAGCTCTGCCACGCACAGAGCACGCGTCCGCAAGAACACCATACATGCCGCAACAAGTGCAATCATGGAAACAGCTTGGCCAGGGCCGTGTGCTGACCGACTGAAAAAAAGAATGCTGCTAAAGCCATAGAACAGCTGATGGTCAATCAACGGACACCATGGTGGCATTAGAGCCGTCGCACAGGAGAAAGAAAAAAAAAAACGAACTGGAACGGCTGATGAGCCTCCAAGCCTGGAGGGTTTCAGGCGCGGATCATGCTTTGCCACGCGCGAGGCGGAGCCTCCACGACCTCCACTCCAGCCGGGGCCAGCGGGCGTTGGCAGGAAGTTCGCGGCAGGTTGCCCCGTCCGGCGCCGGACTTCAAGGAGGGCCACGGGTCGCCTTGTCGCGGCGCGGGCCTCGAGGCTCCGTTGGCCTCCGTCGCGCGACTCGCCGGCCGTGTCGGCTCGAGAAATGGTTTGGTCCTAGATGTTGTTTTTGCCAGGACCTTCGAGGCGCCCTCCCTTCCATGCGCGACACAAGGCCGGCGTCGCTTTAGAATGACGTGCCATGATCACATTGAAACAACAGAAAGCGTTTCGCCACAAACGAGCGCGAAGGGGGGTTCCTTCGCAGTTTGGCACCTAATGTCAAAAATGATTTTGTCTGCGCCGCTGTTTGCTGTGTTGCGTTTTGCACACAGCACGCTGTTTTGAAAAGGGCGGCGTCCTCGGGACATGCTCGCTTAGCCGTGGCCAGCTGCGGCGTTTGTTGTGTTGAATTCCGCACCATCGAACGCGACACAATAGCCGCGTCGATTGACGCGGCGCCACGTCCAAAGCCGCTCGCACCCGCCGGAACAAGAGCGCTCGTCGGGGAGCGGGGTCTTTGGCCAACAGCGAGACATGCCAAACGATCGAACAGTGTGCGACATGAGGAAGAGCACGATCAAGGGCATTGAAGCAAACAAACAAATCTAACACCTGAAGCTAGCGTCCGCGCAAGCAAAAGAAACCTTCGTGTGCCAACAACAAACTGGCGGTGGACGAGATACATACGTCGACGCCGCATGAAGCGCACAGCCCCAGGCAACGGTGACAAGGCACAGGTCAGCGTCATTGTCAGAGGCACTCGTCGGAGTGGTGTTCATTGTTTCGACGAACGACATGAACTTCGCGAGGCCTGATGGCCCACACAGGTCGATTCCATTTGGGTTGCTTTGCGTTCACAACTGACAGCCGCCGGCTGTCAAATGCGACATGCATTTGCGAATGCGGGCACTGGAAGCAGGCCGGCATTGGGAAGCGTCGCGGACAAGGCCAAGGAAGTTCATGTGCGTGCAGGAATAATGACGTCCCATGCCTCCGGTTAGGCATCATCCATCCAAATGATCAGCCCAGGCTTGCCTTGTCTACAGTTGCATTTTGCATAGTGTTCAAAACAAACAAGGATGGAAGCATGTTCGGGCTTCTATGAAGGCTTGCTTTCAAAATGATCCGCTCGAGGTTTCTCTTCTGCAACGTGCTTTTTGCAAGCACATGTTCGGGTTGGTTTTGTCTCACGTCTCGAGCTCCCAAAGTCTCGCTCGCAGTCAGCTCGGTGGGCTCTCACAGCCAAACGAGGTTTCAACAGAGGTACCGAATGACCGACATACATATGGGTGTGTCAACTTTTCGGGGACCCCCAACAAAAAATCCACCGAGCTAGGGCCTGGGCTTGTTGCGGATGTCCTTGCCGAGTTGTTCCCGCGCTTCGCGGAGTTTCCTCAAAATTTCGATGTCCTCGGCCACGGAGAGCATTGCAGGACGCCAAACGCCCGGGAAAACAAATAAAAATGAGTGATGGATGTCCTTTGCCCCTTTGAACCAAAAACAAGAATGCTGCCTCAAAAGAAGACACCCCCGAGCTCCGACCGGGCCAGGTTTGAAAGCTAAAGCCAACTCGCTCTGGCAGCCGCGGGCTATTTTCCTCTCTGCCCCAAAAGCCGCTGCAAGCAATCCGCTCCGCTCATGCAGCATCCTTCTGATCCTTCTTGCTCCTGAGGCAAAAGGCTACGTCGGGAGGCCAAGCCTCCAATCGGCCGCCGTGCAGTCATGGGAGCCAATCCCGTCACAGGTCGAAACGTGCTACTCTGCTGCTCAATGACTTGTCATCCACACAGTGCCCTTCTCAACCTTTCTCCCCCTTTCGGATTTATAACCCACCACTCTCTCGCAGGGAAAAGTTTGAGAAGTGTGAGGCTCTGACGCACGGGGTTTGGACTTCTTGAAGGACGTCTTGATCTTCTTGTACCTGAAGCTCTGCCCAGAGCTCTCTCTCCGATTCTCACACTTATCATGTTCAGCGCTCATCCCAAAACCTGTGCTGTGACCATGGCCACCCACAGATCGAGCTCCAGGCTTTGCAAGGAAAATAGACAACTGTGATGCATGCAAAGAGATGTGCATTTATTTGTCTTTGTTTCCACATGGTTGCCGCAGCCTTCAAGGTGGATATATCAAATTGAACACTTGCAGAACCATCCAGCACCGGCGTCTATAGCAAGCAGCAAACGGAAAGCATCCAACCTGGCTGAGACTTTGGTTGACAATTCACCCTATGTTCCAAGAGCAAGGTTGGGACTGATCAAAACAGTTGCAGCTAAAAGTGTCAAGCCGGTCAGCAACAAGGCGGTTTGAGCGCGCAAAGCGCCGTCGAAAAACACCGAAGAGCCGGTTGGCCTTCTTGACAAATGCCAAAACGCGATGGCGTCCTTTGGAAAAATCGATGGGTTTCGCTGGTAAATGGAACGCCCATCTAAACCAGTGGAACCCATCTATGTTTATATAACCTAGAAAGGCCAGGCCACCTATTAGCCTGAGTCTCAATTGTGGTCTAGTAGGAACCAATCTCAGCCAGGAAGCAAACTTTCAATTGCGACGGGATTGTCTAATTCTATGTGACTACAGCAATCCACGTTACGTTGAGCCTGAAAAGAGAATTTCTTACTTGCCAAAGGACCCAGAAATAAAAGATTAACTTTTTGGAGCCTTGACTAAATATGAGAACCCAAACCAATGAAACCAAGGAATTATCAGGGCCCTTCACAAGCAAGTGGATTGAAAATGTCAAGCCCAACAACCCCTGGAAAGTTATGGCTTTACAAATCCTACATTTCATAGGGAAAAACAACATAGTCTTCGCCCAAGATACTCGAGTCACATTCAAAACCTGGTGGGGTGGTCCACCCAGAACCATGCTTCAAGAGCTAAGAAGCCAGCCCGTTTACTGAAAATGCCCAAAAAAAAAAAAAAACTCCGACCCCCTGAAAGTGACGGTTTTACAAAAATCCCACCTTTTTGTTTAAAGGGACCTCTTCGGAAGTCCACCATTTTCCCTGGCCTCCCTCGCCTCCTTTCGATCCGGCGCCTCCCTTCGCCGGCTTCGCCCGGCTTGGGCCCCGGCTTCTTCAGGGCCAGGTCCAGGAGCTCCGGGCGGTTCCAGCTCTTCGCGATGATCTGCGGCGGCGTTTTGCTTTCTCCCGGCGGTAGATGGACATCGTCACGTGGGGTCCCCGGGCCCCGTTTTAGATGGACATTGCCATGTGGGGTCCCCGTTTTTGTTTTTTTTGGCGCCAACTTTGTGTGGCGGTGCTTGAAGGAAAACCAAAAGGAAAGCCATAAGAATTTAGGTTTTTTTTGGGGGGGTATACCCCTTTCTTGGCGGTGTTTAAAGGAAAACCAAAAGGAAAACTAGAATTTAGGGAACATACTGTGGATGGTTGCGAAATCCATTTCGCACCACCATTCATTCAAACCCAATCCGTTTCTGAGGATTCCCCAAAGTAAATACCAACAAACGCTATGGTTTCAACCAGGGCTTCATTTCGTGGTGCAGAGTTTCGTCCATCCACAGTATGGGTGCCCCGGCTTTTTTGGGGTACGGTACCTTATTCATGATGTTTGAAGGAAAACCAAAAGGGTCCCCGGAGAAAAAAAGAAAAAGAAAAAAAAACGTTGCCACACACTGGAAACCGAGCGGCATTAAAAATGAACGTAAAGAACCACAGAGTAGGCCTCGCCGAGTTCCGCTTGGGACCCTCCCTTACAACCCTTCACCTTTCTCGGCGCAATATGCTCTTTGATGATACCTTCATCAAATACAAAAGTATTTAATATACAAAAATTAAAAACCAAATGCAGAGAGCGTTCTAGCTGCTTTTGCTTTTGGCAGTTTACCTCGCCCCCCAAAACTCCTACCTGCGGCGTCCTTTTCGCCGACGCCACACGTCCCGGCGGGTCCGAATCGATCCTCCCCAGTCGCCTTCTTGAGCTGCTCCGGGCCCTGCTTCTTGCCTCACGCGGAAAGCAACGGCGACGGCCGGTCGATGAGCCGCGTGGAGCCCAAAACCCGCAATTTGTTTTGGCTTTGGCATCCGTTTTGGTGACATATGTTTGAGAAATGATGGTGTGGGGTTGGGGTGGGGGGGGGACATGCTTGGGTGGTTCAAGCAACAATCGATCCTCGCAAACACTGCCGCTGTCGAACATGCAAGCAATAAGTTGTCCAGCTGATGCAACCAACAAATTCCCCTCGCCCCTTGCCTTTCTTGATGCCAGTCTTGCTCAGCACTGTTCCCGGGCGGTATTGCCTGGTCAAAACTGGACGACCGCTCAGCGTCTCTGGTCGGCCAACCTGCGCCAACCGAAACACGCCTGGACGCTCTTTTGGCCCTGGTGGTGAGGACGATGGATTCCTGCGCGGGTGTCCGCACTCCTTCCCCAATGCCCTGGAAAGGGGAAACCAAAAAAAACGGAGAAAACAGTTGGTTCTTGAAAAGAACAATGGTTGAACAGAATGGGGAATCACCACCTGAGTCAAAACCAAAACCCGGTACTAAAATGGTCTACCCAGAACCATGCTTCAAGAAGTAAGAAGGCGGATATCCGCAGCTATTTATGGCAAGGGGATTGTCCCTTACTAACCTTCATGGACCTGAAGTCTTGAGCACGTGGCTCACCTGGAGAAAGGGGTGAACAAAAACATTTTAACGGGGGCCAGGCTTTTCACCCCGAGTCCACTTCTTGCCTTCTTGCCGCTCTTCGTGGACGACAGGTTCAGCACCTTCTTGGCAGCCAGGCCGCTGTACCTATCACCAGCGGGCAGGGGAGCAACTATGGGACCCGCTGACCCTTTGGGAAAAACGGGACCCTGGCAGGCACACGAAAGAACAGACATGCCACACACCCCGCGGGATGTTTTTCTTTTTGGGAGGCCGGCAAGTGGCCTTGCAAAGTAAAAACCTGAACAACACATGCGCGAGGTGTGTGATATGTTTCGCACATGGATCCAAAAAAAGACTAAGGCCACGACTTGAAGCAGTTCACGCCAGTGAGGTTGCCTGGCAACCAGATGGTTTGTCAAGCGAAAAAACCAAGCAAACTACGACGAGAACATGTCACGTCGCAAATCGTGAAACGCCAAATTTGTCAAGCACACAAGCAAGCGAGCCGACAGGGTCATGTCTCGCCTTTTGGCCCATCCACGAAAGCATCAATATGGCAAAGGACAGCTTCTGGCATTCGTCCATTCAACTGGAAACAATAATCATGTTTTATTTTTGTGTATATTGTCTATAGATATCTTGCAAGTTTAGATGACACGATAGATTAACATGTTTTTAGTCTGTTGATTCATGTTGTACTGGTTGTGATCGATACCCGTTTCTGGACGTCTGCTTGTGGACGTTGTTGGGTGTCCAACAAAAACCAAAACTGGTTGCGTCTTGGTTTAAACAAAGATCATCTCGAAATACCCGCACAGCAAAATGCCTGGCTCCGTGGTCATGACGGGGAAATTCTTGTTCTTCTTGATGAAGCACGACTGGTTCCTGGGCGAATCAGGTTTCCAAGCGGAAGAGTCAATGCCATGTCAAGAATGATCTGAGCACGCGGCTTCACGCAAAGCCACAACAGGTCAGGGGCAGCCATGGCGAAAGATGATCAGGTGGCGCGGCGATTCGAGGCAAAAATCCCTGAAGCCAACGCCCACAGAATGCATCCCAAACCGTTCCATTTGCCTGGGATGTCCATAAACAAGTGCAACCTACCACCTGTCATTACATTGCAAGGATGAAAAAAGTCGGCGTTGGTTTGTTGAAGATGACACACAATTTGTGTCCGCCCTGCCCCCCCCCCCCCCCGCCCAAAGCAAAAAACATCTCAGCACATGGCGGATTGGAACTTCTCGACTTTCTTCGCGTCTTTCGTGTCGAGTCTGACACGCCAGCACATGATTGTGATCGTGTAGCAATTGAAAAGTTGCCAAAACATAATAAGATCAGCCCACACAAATATCATGCCATGGTCGGCGAAAGGAAAACATGTCTTTGTTGCCTCTATTAGTGAACCCTATAAACAGAACATGGCTCAAACATGTTGCTCGCTCATCATAAGGTTGCACAGTTTTGGATTTTGGATCCCCACTTCCTCAATGCTGGCTTTGATCTTTGGATTTGCCATCTGGCCTGCGCTCCGTCTTCTCCAACGAGCGCTCTGCCCGCAAAATGGCGGCCTGCGTGCATTTTGCGGCCAGGACAACAACTGCCCGAACGACGCGCTTCCCCAGCATCGGTCCATCCATCTACCAAATGGTGGGAGATCTGCATCCCCCGTTGGTCAGGCGCCTCCACATCCAAGGCGTGTTTCTCCAGCTGCTTCTTCATCTCAGCCAACTCGGCAGTGCGCCTCGAGTCAGGGAGAGCCTAGGGTGACTTGGGTGTCCCTCCAAATGTCCCTCTTGGCTTCCCTTTGACCCAACCGTTGAGATGTTTGAGGTGAGGCCTCTGTTTCAAACAGCATTTCCGAACTGCAGTTACCAAATGTTTTCGCGTCCGCCCGACACAGCGCCCAAGAATCCCCACCCCCCCCCGGAACCCCTCCCCCCCCCACCTGGAAAGGCAGTCCTCTACTCTGTGGCTGGCCCTGTTGGTGTCCTCAGAATAACACTGAATGCTGCAAAAGGCCGGCAGCGTGCCGGACTGCGCAAAACTCCCAAAACTCTCTTTCAGCAAGTCTGGTTTGAGCCCCAGAAGTGTTTTCGCTGGAACTCCGGCACACGCTCCTGCTTGACCTTGTGAATGGTCTCCAGGCTCTTATTCCGATGGCAGCTGCACTTCTCCAGCAGCTTGAGGGTGTCCTGCCCCATGCACGGCCCATCGGCATCTGGACATCTTAAGGAACTGTTGCCAACTTTTCCAACTTAGTAGGTACAGTGGCTACTTGACATCTCCAGCCCATGTCGCAGTCAAAACATACAACCAGATCGTGCTTTGACAGAATGAGGATTCCACCGAAAATAGGGTAACCCCGAAATGGGCTGCCCGGGTAAACGGAAAGGACTCAAGCTGGCTTCATTTCAACCCATGCCAGATCGATATCTTTTGGAAGAAAAAAGAAGAAGAAAAAAAAAGAAGAAGAAAAAAAAAGGAAAAACGGGCACCCAAGGCGTCCTCTGTTAAACGTCATGCCCGCAATCGCCTTTTCGTTTGGCTGCCTCTGAGGTTTCCCTTCGAAAACCCCATGAAAAACCCGCCACCAACTCGCCAAACCCCCACTCGCTCGTGGCGAGCGGCCGGACTCGCCTGGATCAGCTGCTTGGAGGCCTCCTCCGCCTTCTTCTTCTCCTCCGCTCGGACTCGGACTACTCGGACTCGGAGGAGAAAACGGGCGCAAGGGCGAAACCGAAGGGAAGAACTTGAGGAGCGGGTGAACGAAAGCTAGCAGTTGTTGCATGAGATGGGTCGGTGACAGAGTGGATTCATAGGTAGCTTGTGTACAACGAGAGGCCCGGCAAGATTCGTAGGATGCGACACGCAAACGCACATGGTGGCGTGGCAAACCTTGAAAAATGAAAACAATGAGAGGCGTCAGAAGCTGTCTTAAAGCACCTCTGGGTTCTGCATGCAGCGTGTGCCAAGATTCTTGCGAGGTGGTTTACCGAGAAGACTGAGGTCTCAAATGAACAAGCTGAATCGGTGGAACATGTAAAAGTTCGTAGCACCAAGTCCAAAACGGGCAAACCGAGACTGCTGAACACTGAGCCACTGCCCGGGGGGGGATGGACCAGGGAGGAATCGAGCCTGAGACCGGGGGGGGGGGGGAGGGGGGGGGGTCTAAATAATTGATGTTTTTCAATCTTTTCGGCTCAAATAATTGAAAAAATCAATCTTTCGGCATTTGAGCCCCTTACCTTGCTTACGCAAGGAGAAACTTCAGCTAGCTAAAGCTAGCTTTCGTGAAAAGGAAGCGAAGGTGGGCCAAGGTGACCGAAGTGGCGGGTTGCGATTCCAAGCCGAAACCGAAACCGAGTACCTGGCGCGTGCCAAATACGCGGCATATATATATATATATATATATATATATATCTATGTATATGTATATATACATATATGTGTGTATTTATCGATATATAAACATACTATATATCTATGTGACATGGAAAAAAGCGGAAACCAAGGAGAAACCGAAACCGACACACCAGCTGCGTAAGCAGAACTCTCGGCTCCGAAAGGCGCTTTCTCCTTGAGTGCAAATGCCAGTCGGTCGCAGGGCGCAGCAGCAACAGCCGCAAGCAGTAGCAGCAGCAGTCATATTCTGAGTGGATTGGTCGGAAAAAGGCCGAAAATTATGTGTACCACTAAAATGGCAAAGTAAATATTAAGTCCAGGAACTCAAGGAAGCGAGTCAACCACCAAAACCATGGGGAAACGCGCCAAATCAGAGAATCAAGTCATTTCTGTCTCCCTTTTCCCACTGACATGCAATAGGGCATGTGTCAGTGGAGAGTACCCCGAATCCCTGGCAAACTCCGTCTGCAAACTCCCAGATCATCCCGGGATGAGCCCTGGTTCGATGTTTGATTGTTGAAAACGTCACCTCGTTCTGGAGAACGGTCGGAACACGCCTCCGCGGTCATAGGCACTGCCGGTGCTGAAGTTGGGGACTGAGCCCCGTCTTTCTCCTATCGTGGACATGCGAACCTCCAGTCGCATAGTAAATTGCAGAAAGCTTATAGGAAATTTCACATGGACAGCGCTTGATTTCACACATGTGGTGGGCCCCTACCTTCATTTGCGCCTGCCAGTTTCGTGGAAACAAGTTCCAAGTGTTTGAATTGTGTCCGGTCTCGATCGCTGGAGTCAGAACCTGGCACGCCAAGCAAGAAGCGCCGGCCTCTTCTTTTGGCACCTGCATCAGGCGCGAAGAAAAACAACACAGTCACCAACATGCAAAACAAGCAAAGCGCCTGCGAAGCAGCTCGAAAAATGCACGCCAGCATGGATCCCAGACTGACCAGCACAGCAACCTGACTGCATCGCACCCCAAACACCCTGACCAGCACCTGCAAGACTAACCTGGCCACTCGCAAAACAGCCTGCCACTCTTTAAGCAAGACCCCCCATGAAGTTTTCAGCTAACTGGAGGAGAAACCAACAAAAGGAAAACAGAGAGAATGAACCTGGAGGTGCCCTCGAAAAAACCGACAAGGGATGGTTGATTGGGTCATTCCATGGCAGAAAAAGAAGAAAAAAATGAAAGCGCTCTCGTTGGGCGGCAAGCCCTCTGTCCCCTCGTTGGGCGGCCTCCTTCCCTTCAGTAGCTTCCTTTGGCTTGGCATTGCCATCTTTTGTCTCCTGCATCAGACCAATCAACCCTTGACCCTGGAAGAATGAGCACTGTGCGATTGTGTCTCCATCTTCTGTCTCCTTTGTCTCCTTTGTCTCCTTCGTCTCCTTCGTCTCCTTGGCCTCCTTGGTCTCCTTGGTCTCTTTCGTCTCCTTCGGCTCTTTCGCCTCTTTCGTCTCCTTCGTCTCCTTCGTCTCCTTGGTCTCCTTGGTCTCCTTGGTCTCTTTCGTCTCCTTCGGCTCTTTCGCCTCTTTCGTCGCCTCCTTTCCCTCCTTTGCCTCCTTGTTCCCCTCTTTGGGTGCGGCGTCTTTGGATGCGGCCTCGCAAGGCGCTTGGGCGTCACGGCCCGTGGGCCTGCATAACTCTGTTGGCTTAAAGCTGCCAATATCAGCGGCCACATCTGGCCGCAACTTGCTTTGAAGCTTCGCACCCTAAACTTCTCTGGGCAAGAGCCATTCGCGGAAACTCTGCATCCCGCCTCCTTGGTCTCCTTGGCATTCTCTTCAAACGGCTTCGCCTGGTTGCTTCCGGGTCGCTTCGCTCAAGCAAGGCGTTGGAAACCGAACCGCGCGGCGAGCGCTTGCGCAAGCCCCCCGTCTTCGGACACGGGGCTTGACGTCAACGCGAGCGAGTTCTCGCCTCGAAGAACTGGTCGTTGGTCTTGCCGTCCTTCGGGCTACTCGCCTGTCGCGGCTTAGGCACAGGGTTCAACCCTGGCCGCTGGTCAACCCGGTCGGCTGATCAGCCGAAAGGGCAGGAATAGGCCAAATCAACCCTGGATTGCGCACCAGGAACGCTAAAACGGAAGGTCCCAACTGATGTCAATGCACGCGTCCAAAAAAAATGTAGCGGCAGCGGGTCGTGCATGTGGCGCGGGAGTTGAACCCCCCTGCCAGGCTCCCCTCACCCCCTCCTCCCTTTACAACCTCAACCAAGCCCTCTTCATGAACTGCTGACATGATGAGAGCGTTGGACTGCCTCAGGCCAAAAGCGGAACTCAACCAGCCCCGCACCAATCCTGTGCAACATCCTCTCGACACACCTCAACGCACATCTGAAGCCAACATACAATCAGCACATTCGGCCCGCACAAGCTCAAAACAAGCCCGAAACCAAACCCGACATCCGAATCAACGTCCAAAAAACAACACATCAACTCGAAGCCAACCCAGGACCAAGACCAAGCCAACACAACCTCTTCGATTGCAGGGCACCTTGTTCGACGGAGACTTCACCGGTGGAA
>CAUJNA010000657.1:0-25000 GCA_963377175.1 Effrenium voratum | reverse complement strand
TCCAAACCACAAACCAATCCACGAAACATACCAGGTGACCATGCCTTGCTGGGAGCTTGAAAAACGACAAAACGCAGAAACAAGGCGAGAGAAGGTGCGCCGCTGCTAAGGTGAGTTTGCTTGTAGTGTGGCACCACTGGCCCAATCTGGGTGCTCCGGGAGAGGGTCGAAGTTTGCCCTGAGCTCATTTCATAGAAAACAAAACGGCTCACATTTAACATTGATATTTCATATATATATATATGTGTATATATATATATATAAACAAAGGATGTTGAGCCAGTTGTTGCCTAGCAAAAAAGCCCGTGGTTTTGCAGCCCCTTACTGAAACTGAAGAAAAAAGCGCCAACGTTGAGGAGGGGGAGAAAAAAACACCCACATCTTCTCACCTCCTGGACCTCGTTGTTCCGCACGGTGGTGAGCATGTCGCGTATCAGGTTCCGGGCCTCGCTCGGGGATGGGCCGCAGGACGTGAGACTGCTCAGATCCAAAGCTTATTGCCCGGCCAGCGGCCAGGTGACCAACCCCAATGAAGATCGGGACCTATTGCGCTGCGACCAAAGTGGTAAACGTGGGATTGAACTACAGGGATGAGGATCTGACCCCTTTCACATTCGCGAGTAGGGGCTGCCCGCTTCTGGGGACAAGAGCCTAACCATTTCGGAAAAGCGGCTAGGGCGAAAGATTGGCGAAAACCTGCTAGAGCCGTTGGCTTTCGTGAAAGCCCGGATATGGAACCGGAACCACCAAGGGTAGCTTGATTGCTTGGCCTGGCAACTGGAAAAAGCAATTGTGGCCATGTCGACCTCTCAGGGCTCAAGCCGCAAGCTTCGCTTTGTTGCGGCTCATGCGGCCGGCAGGAACTGCACCCAGCCTGCATCATGTTCTTCTCTGATTTTGCTTCCCAGCCGGCCTGGCCAGGCATCCAGGGCTATGGGCATTGTGGCTACGGAAAAGGACATCGCAGTGGTCTGTAGGCCCCTTCCCGCGCGCACGCAAGCAACGCCTCTATATAAGACTATAGTAAGTTAGGTTCAAACTAACATGGACATTCTATTTCTACCCTCTGACAATGGCAGCCTTGCCCACAAGAGCTGCGTCAAACTCGCAAAGGCCCGCCTGGCCCTTTGGTGACAGTGTTTCGGCTTCCTCCTCAGTCGCAGTTCCGCAAACTGCGGGTCGCAAAGAGCCGCCCCCACCATGGGTACCTTTCCCCGCTTATTTGCTGATAGTCATCCCTTTTGGTGGTTTCCCTAATGGCCACCCCATGTAAAGGACCTTTTGATCAACCTCCACGTCTTGCCCAGGCGTGTCACCCCGGCACAACATTCTAAGGAGAATGCTGGCGGCGGATCCTCCTTGGCCTGCCATATTCCCCAACAGCTGGCGTTCTCAGCTTCAAATCAGAGCCACTCCAGGCATGGAAAAAGCGCAACAAATCTGGATTTACCCCTTTTGCAATCCAGCAATTCGGCCGTTTCGGACTTCATGGGGACACCTCCCCCCCTGAAAAGCAAAAACAAACTGGGGTTGACTAGTATGGGGTCAACATTGGCGGCATCGGCCGAAACGCATTGGCCGCACCTCCATCTTTGGGGACTTCTTCGGGTCCTTGTCCTGGGCTCCAGCTGCGTAGAAACCGCACTCCGCACCCATTACTTGGTTGCTTCCCTGCGCCCCTGCTGATTTGTTTTTTTTAACTTTTGGCGGTTACACGCGGAAAACCCACGAGTTGGCGCAAAAAAAGCGGCTCAGTTCTAGCAACTAAGCAAAGTGCACGCACTCAGTAGGCTACCTGAGGTTGGGGGATCTTGCGGGTTGCCTTGGAACCCGAGGGTTGCAAACGTGGGAAGGCAAAGCTCCCTTGGACTTGGAGGCCACGCAGGACGACTGGAACTAAGACCACGGCGCCCATGGTTCTGAGCTCCCGATCGGAGGCACGTTTTAGGGGATGGCCCTTGGGCCAACTGAACCGTGCAGCAATCCCCCGCAGCTCGGAGACAAGTCCCTTGGCCTTCAGCAGATCAAACCAGCCCCAGAGCGAGATTCCTGCGCACAATGCCTCATCACCTACAAACTCAGCCTGAGCCCATGGCCGGCGGTCTACGCCCACTCTCTTGCGCGATCCTTTTCCGCGGCACGGCACCGCCTCTACGCCTAGAAGAAGTCCACCGCAGCCTTGGCCTCCATCTCCTGAGCGCGGCCGTCAGGGGGCCGCCAGGGCCCCAAGTCTCCGGGAAAGCTGTCGCGAGTCGCCCGCCACCAACCCTGCGATTCAAAGAATGCTGCTCCAAACGACGCGACTCGGCACTGGATCCCAAGGTCTCACCGGGCCGAGGCCACTGGGGCCATGCTTGGACCCTGAAGCTCCCAACAGCTCCTCGAGGCCCGTGGGCTCCTCAAGCCGACAGCCCTCTCACTCGGGGACAGGCAAAGGAGAAGCACTGGGCCACCGAAAATGCCTTGACCCGCCAACGACCCAGACAAATGGGTGTTTGGCCCCAGAAAAAGGGGAACCACCCAAAAATATGGGGGGGGGGGGGGGAATTCCATTTTTTAGGGTACTTTGAGGGTGCAGTTACTCTCCCTGGCTCCACTCCTCCTCCGGCGGCGAGGCGCTGCCAGCATCCGGCAGCGGGGCATCCGGGGGCGTGGCATCGCCCGCCGCAAGCTCCGGATCAGGCGCGTCAGCGCCTGTCCAAGCGGAGGAGGAGTCGGGCCCGGGGGGCAGCATGGTTTCTCCGTCTTGGCCCCCGCGACCAAGTGAAGCAACGAGTTCCACTCGCCGCTGACACTCCAAGAGTTCGGTTTTCTACCGTATCGTAGGCGATCCAAGAGTTCGGTTTAGCCCTCTTACAATGCGCCGTTTTCCTTGGCTCTGTTGATTCTCATGTTGCAACGGATCCCTGTGGCGCTTGCACATCCGGAGCCGCCTCCCTCCTTGGCCGGCTTGGCGCGCGCCGCCTTCTGGGCGGCCTTCGCCTCTTTCAGGGCTCGCTTCTTCTGATTTCGCTCCTCCGGAGTCACAATCAAAACCGATCGGCATGAACATGGTCTACCCATGTAAGGAAATGACAAGGCGGATATCCGCACCCGTTACTGGCTGGAACTGGCCCTTACTAACTTTCCTCCACCCGTGATTTGATTCTGGCTCAGGTGTTGCAACCTAACGTTCTCTGACTCATGTGACACACACAAGCCGCCAACCAGGAAAAATCCAGCTTGGCAGCTAGAGACACGGCAAGTTGATCTTTTGTCGGCGCGCGCTACAGGGGATTCTTGTCAGGGGCCACGACCGTTGGAAGCAGGCTGGCACCTGCGCGTGAGCAGTGCCAAAGGCCCAGGCTGCAATGAATTTTGAATTATCTCACCACTTCAAAGGTGGTGCCGGGCAAAGGTGCACCAAACAACAACTGAGCGGCAAGCCCAAAGCCCCAAGCCGCCAAGCCCCAAGCCCGAAGCCCGAAGCCGGCGTCACTCAGCGCGCGGGCGTGTCGCCCTCCCTACGGCGAATTGGCGACAGCCCGAAGTCCCGCACGAAGCGCTCGGGGCGCTCGCGCTTGGGCGTGGCCGCGCGCTCGAAGGCCTCCCGGATTTGCCGCACGCAGCCGCTCGGGGGCGCCTCCTCAGCCGACGCCAGAGACGGCGGCAGGGAAGGCGGGCGGGGCGCGAGATGCGCCGCGGCTGAGGCGACCGGGACCGGGGCGGTGCTGGGGGGGGCTGGGGGCAGAGCAGTGGCAGCTGCGGAACCTGCCGGAGCCAGGGCAGTCGCTGGGCTCGTGACCTTGGAGTTCAGCTGTTGCTGGAGTCGCAGGTTCTCCTCCAGCAGCTCGCTCTTCTGCTCCTGCTCAGCCTTAAGCTTCTTGTCCAGCGCCTCCTTCTTTGCCTTCACATCCTCCAAGGTCGGGGGGACCAAACAAAAAACATGATGCTTGAAACGCCTCGCGCCTCACAGGGCCTCACACCTGTCCTGAAGAGCCTTCTGCAGCTGCTCGTTCTGCGCCCTCAGCTCGCTGATCTGCTCCTTCTCAGCCTTCAGCCTGGCTTCCTTCTCTCGGGCTTGGGCCTCCAACTTCTCCATCGAAGCCCTCAGCTGAGAGGAGCTCTTCCTCTCTGCATCGCTGCGCCTGAGGGCAACTCCGACGGACCTCTGGATTGATGTGCAAAGTGCCAGCAGAATGTGCGGCCATTGGCTGAACCTGATTTACACCGGCTGGGAGTGGGGGGCTGTGTCCAAGATACATGTCAGGTCACAGAAGGCAAACCTCGTCGCCCTTCCCAACACGACTGTCTTTCCCGTCCTCTGCTCTTTCTGCAGTTCTTCTTCCAAGCTGCTCTTCTCCTTCTTCAGCTGCTCGTTCTCAGTGAGGAGGTGCCGGCCATTGCCGCCATTGCTGCCGTTGCCAGCGTTGACGCCGTTGCCCGGCGTCTCTGGGATGCTGAACCCGGTGCCAAGCCCGCGGCTGCCGCGCTGTGGGGATGCCACGGAGTAGCTGTGGCGCATGGGGCTGGGAGTGGTGGTCTCCAAAATGCTTGAGTCCTGGGCGAAGATTCTGTTAGACAACTCAAGCTCAACAACTTGGTCAAGCAACACTGGTACATGCCCCGTCCTTCAGGCCATCTTTCACGGAATCCTTGCAATTGCTCTCCGGCTTCTTCTGCTCGCTTTGGCGCTTGGCTTGGGGGATGCTGCGTACGCAACTGCCCGGAAACCAGCCCGTCTTGTCGTCATTCTCCTTGTGGCCGCCCCACCACCCAGTCTCGTCCTTCTCCAACACGATGATAATGTCATTGACCTTCAGGTTCAGCTGGGACTCGTCGGTGGCTTCGTGCTTCTTCACGGCCACGGTTCGGATGCACTCACAGTCGTCCGCGAAATACGTCTCCGCAGGGGCTTCCATGTCGGCTCGAGAACGAGAAGCTACGGCTTGCAATCCAAACACAGTCTTGCTGAAACAAGTGATGCCCTCAATGGCGTGACGGGCCCTTCCCAAACTCAAAGCGACGGACACCTCTCTTCGAGCCACATAGCGGGTCGGAAAAAAACAGGCAGCCGGCTGCGAACACGCACACCACAGAATCATGCAGGATGTTACCAAAATACTCGTTCGTTTTACCTTTGAATCTGAGCTGCTCTTGAGCGTCGTCTTCAGCTCCCGTCCTGCTTCTTCTTCCGCTCCTCCTCCTTCTTCTTCCGCTCCTCCTCCTTTTTGGCGGCCATCTGCACCTTTTCAGCCGCCTCCGCAGCCCGCCGCTCCTGGCAAAACCGCCCAAAAGCCCCCGCCGAAAACCCATGCGGAACGATTCACAGGAAGTCCCACGCGTCAGGAGCATGGAACACCCGCAATTCGGTGCAAATGAAATATGCTGATGGCTGTGTGGACCCGGAGTATGCTTCATGTCGTCATATCTCTCGTAAGTTTGTGCGACGTAGCAAAGCCGACACATTTGCTGAATGGTGGCCGAGAACCATTCTCATGGTTGGTTCGATCTCCCCACATCGTCAAGGCTCAGGATCTATTCGCCTCTGGTTCAAACGGTGGCGTCCCATTTTAGAGAGATCTTTCGCAAGCCCTTGAAAAGGGAGTATCCGATTTAGAGAAGATCCTTGACTTCAGGGAGGGAACTTCAATGCATCTGCCCGAGCTTGCACCAGGTCCTCACGACCCTCTCCACCCAACCGAAGCTCCCCCAAGCTCCGCCTGCTGATGTTGTAATGAGGGCAAGTCTTGGGTTTTGGGGTTCATTTGGGCTCGACAAAGGGCTGATATCCAGGATGCTGTTGGGAGGGTTTAAAGTTGACTTTGATTCGGTTTGGGCCTCCAATCTCCACCCAACCCCAAGCTCCCCCAAGCTCCTCCCCCCCCCAGTCTTCCCATCCAAACAGCTCTTGCTGGGGTTATTATTCTGACCGTTTCTAGGGGTTATCAAAATCAGAAATGGGGGTTCTTTCCTTTACCCTACCACTGAACAGGGGTGACTTTGACAACGAAAAGTCATGGGGCCAGTCCTGACTCGGTTTCCTTCTTCCCCTCCCCTCTGGCTCCCCCAAGCTCCCGCTCCCAGTCTTCCCATCCAAAACCAACCCTAAATCAACCCTAAACCAAACAACCCCAAGCCAACCCTAAACCAACCCTAAGTCAGCCAACCCTAAACCAACCCTAAGTCAACCATCCGAAACCAACAGGCTCCTGCCGCTTCTGCTGGATGCGCCGAACCCGCGCTTCGTCCTCCTCCGCCGCCTGCGCCTGCTGCGCCGCGCAGGCCGCCGCCGCCGCCTCCGCATCGATCTCCGGCGCCGGGGCCGGCGTGGGCGGCGGCAAGGGCTCCGACTGGGCAAGATGACTTCTGCTCCCTCTGATGTTGACCCCATATTCTCTCTCGCGGTAAATTCTGACTGTCGTGTACTACAAGTACAAATGCTATAATGTTGTTCACACAAACAAACCTGTAGTCTGCACAGCTCCTATTTAGCATGGGCTCTTGATGTAGCGAACAGGTAAGCTCAAGGCCTGCGGTCATGTACAAGCTATGTAGCACAACACTGAAGGTCCTACAGTGATTGGACCGTTGCGGGTTCGCGCGTTCTGTTGTAGTCCTTTATTGGGTGACAGGCATCATGATGCGTAGTTGCCTGAGTGCGTGTAGGAGTTAGGAGCCGCGCGCGTTGGTCAACAAGTAGTGACCGTAGTATTCTGTGGTCTTGGTGAGAATGCAGTGTGTAGCACGGTGTACCGTGTTGTCGTCGTGGTGTAGGCTGTAGCGTTTCAGTAGTTGCTGGGTGTTGCGTAGTACAAGTAGGTGGCAATCCCAAATGTAGCCGTTGGACAAGGTGTAGTGAAGGGTGAAGTCGCTGAAGTAAGTTGATAAGTGAAGCTCCCTGGCAGGTGTAGTGGCCTTGACTTGAAGTTGAGTAACTGATGTAGTCACGGACAAAATAGTCTAGAGGAACGTAGTCGGTGGGATTTGAGACTGTGACGAGAACGTAGTCGTTGATGTGGTTGATGGAGGTGTGGAGATCGGTCAAGCTGTAGTAATGCCACAAATGGGCATCTGCTGCTGAGTGCAACACTTGTAGTTGGTTGTACGCTGGCTCACGCAGCTTCCCCCGTAGTGAGTGGTGGTAGGAAGGGTGTTGCTGGTTCTGCAGTGGCCGTGCTGTAGAGCAAGTTGATTGTAGTGTCCTGCAGTGAGAAAGCAGTAGTTCTCAATTGTCAAGGGGGTGTAGAATTTAGTGTACTGTGGTGAAGTTGGTAGTGCAGGCATGGCCCGTAGTAGGATGGTCTGGTTGATGTGTAGATGTCCTGTAGGTGTGCGTTGAGTGGCAGTGGTGTTCAGGTGGTCCGTAGTCGTAGGTCGTAGCGCGCCAGTAGTTGGGCGAAGTTGTGAACTGGTAATTGAACAGTTGTAGTCGTCTCTGGTGTAGATGACACGCCAGCCTCGTCCTCAGCGATTGTAGTCGCAAGGTGGTCCATGGCTGTAGTCCTAAAAACGAATTGAAACTGGGGTGCGTAAAGTGAGCCTGTAGTCGCGCACAGGAAGCGCCAGACGTGCAAAACAAACAATGAGCCAAACATGCCGCCAAAAGTGCAAATGACCTTACATGTAGTTACTTACTGTGGCTTGCATACAAAAAGTGTCATGCGACATGTAGCTGCTATATACAAAATGTTTGAAGTCGTTGGTGTTGTTGTGAAACAGCTGCGCTGGTCGTTCGTAGTGCTACATGCGTATCCCAATGCTCTGGATGAGCCGGTGTAGTGCTTCCTTGCTGATGTATTTGGTAAAAAATCTGCGCTGTTGTGATGTGTGTTGATCTCGAGGATTCTGACGATGTCGTGTTTGATGAGGTCTCGTGCGTAGAGGAATTTGAGGTCGATGTGTTTTGCTTGTTTGCTTGTGCCTTGTCATGTAGCAATGCTCTTGCCTGCTGCGAAGTCTGTGTGAATGCGTAGATTTAGCCTGCTGCAAACGTTTGTTTCAAGTAGGATGTTTCTGGTGTAGTCCCTCATTACAAATTGCGTAGAGCTCAGATTCTGCTGAACTGAGTGCTATTGTAGCTTGTGTTCTGCTGCCAAGAGTCATTGGGCCAACTTTGGTAGCTTTTAGAAGTGCGTTGAGTGTGTGTCCGTTGTCGCTTTGTGCTATGCCCTGTGTTCTTCCGCTCCGGGGTGCCTGCTTGTAGGTTGTTGACCATGTAGTCCATCATTGATGGTTTGTCCGGAAACCGCCATACACAGTTGTGTAGTAACATCAACTGCTGTTAAGTCTGGTATGGTCTTTGGGTCTTGTTGTGGTTTGATGTAGGCGACATCTACTTGAATGATGGGTTGTCGCGCTTGTTGTTTCTTGTAGTTGTCTTGGCGTCCCTTGTTTTGCACGCAAATTGGACACCAATTTCTGCATGGTAGATGTGTCAAGTTGCGTTCTGCTGTTTGTTGTGGAGTTGTGTGGAGTTGGTTGCTGTGGTTGGCGTAGTCCTCTTGCTCTGTGTGCTTCATGGTGTTCGTGTTGTTGCTCCTCGTCGTAGTTCCCCTGGATGTGTCTGTGGTCTTTTGTATGGTGAACCTTGTTGCACCTTTCCATTCAAATGGCGTTGCGAAACGTCTCCAAAGTTGTTGGTGATTGTGAGGTTCGAGTGTGTTGCTTGGTGGATGTCCTGGTCCATCTGTAGGAGTGAACAATGTAGTTCTAAGTGATATGTTGTGTCTTATCCAGTGTTCACCTTGTCTTTCCCAGCAATCTTGGTTGTCTTCTTGCGCTGTAAGTGGTCTGTGTGCGGTTGCCTGTGATTGTGTGGTATCAAGCTCTGTAGAAGGCGCTGCTTTGGTCTCCACATCTTTTGTGGAGCTCGTAGTTGCATCTTTGGCTTTGTTGGTGGTGTCTCCATTAATTGTGGCGGTTGTGAACTCTGTCTTGTTGGTGTGGTCTTTGATGTTGTTCTGCGTACAGGTGTGATCTTTCTTCTGAATCTGGTTTCTCTAGCCCAGTTGTCACCTTCTCATCTTCTTTGTAGCTCTTGCTTGCAAAGTTTGTTTGGGGTTCTCTTGTAGTTGTTCTCGCTCTTGCCCTTGTCTGTTGAAGATTGTTAGTCGCCAATCATCTAGTTCTTCTTCTGGTGTTGGGCAGCCGGTATTGCGTGGTGTGAAAAGTGCTTCGTGCGGTCGTTTGTGGACTCTGATGGCGCAGCCACCATCGAGTTTCCAGTAGTCAGTATTTCCACCAAGGATCTGTTGCAGTCCTTGATCTGTGTGTGTTAGTGGTACAATTTGTTATTGTTGTTGTTTTGCTTTCTCTGTAGGTTGAATTGGATTTTCCATTGTCTGTACGTCATTGGAAAGATGTCGTGCCCTGTAGGGATGTTGATCTTTTCTGCTCGTAGGTAGAAGAGCTCTGAGTGTCTGATGAGGTGTGCTTGTTGTTGTCCATGTGTGATGGCAGCGTCGTGGATTGAAGTCGAGTCCATATCCTCTATCACGTAGTCTTGATGCACTGAGGGTAGGATACTTCACATCACAAACGTAGTAGGGCATCATGATCCTGAAGTTGTCCTTGCTTGTAGGGAACATACTTGATGCCGTAGACAGGGATCTTCTTGGCGGTAACCGTGTAGAGTTGTGGAACTGGTCGTGGTGGTAGATCCGGCGCATAGTCCTTTGAACAAACATATGTAGATGCTCCTGGCTCGATCAGCAGGCGGTGGTATGACTTGAAGTTGGAGTACATGATGTAGTGTGTGATGTTGTCATCAATCTGCTTTTGTCTTTGCTTCTGTGTTGCTGCTGCTATGTCGAAGCGCAGTTGTGTTGTGTCCTCTTGTTGGAATTGTTGAAAACGATTGCTGCGGTCGTTCCATGATGTTGTATGTGATGCTTTCTTTCCAAGTAGTGATTCGGGTTTGTGCTTGTGTGGCAACGACTTTGCTTGTCTGATGTGTCCAATGGTGCGGTGTGACGCGTGGATGTGTGTCTTAATAGGTGTTGTTTCCAACTCTCCTCCATGTAGTTCACCTCATGTCCATGAGCAGGAACAGAGCAACACAACGATGTTCAGAGACTACACAAATACAAACTGCCACCACCCTTCTTCACTGGTGACTGCTCCCAGTATGAAGAATTGCTGTTCAAACTACAAGCACATCTCGGACTCATAGACCGAGACTTCGACCTGGCGCTACAACTGGCACAAGTAGCTACACGACAAATGTAAGATGAGAGCACACATACGCGACCCTACACAAGCAAGCAAAGCAGTAGACCTTGCCAGAGGTTACACTACACCCTCATCAACTTATGTCAGGGACCAGCAACTACAATAAAAAGGCGAAATCGCTACAACGCAAATGGATGTGAAACACTACGACTCTTGCCAACAGGTTCAGCCTACCAGTAGGAACACGAAGCGCTGGCTACCTTACCAAACTACTGGAACATACATTCAATGAAGCACAGTTTGAAGCGCAATTCCTACAATGGAATTCGACATCAACCGCTACGAGAAAGACTTGAGTAAAGATTGCAATACTACTCAACAAAACCAAAGGAGCACTGCAACAACATCTCCAACTGCGAGCTGGACAGATCACGAACTACAACGAGATCAGAGCAGTCATCCTGGACTAGTACAAGACCATCTCTGCTTTCTCAAGAGCTACTTCAGCTGTAGGCACAAACTACAATGGAGGACCTGCCCCAATTGGAGGACAGGAAGAAACTACAAAGGCAAAGGAAAAGGCAAAGGCCGCTACAAAGGAAGCAAAGGTAAAGTCAGTGGGAGCCACGACTACGGGTCCTTCTTCCCCTTCGTAGTACCAGTCCCAAGTGTCGTTCAGATCCTGAGGTAGTTCCTCATTGTTGTCCTTGCTCTTGGTCTGGTGGATGTAGTTCTTCTCCTCCTCCTATGTGCCACACAGGCACTCTGCAGTCTTGGGCCCAATTGGCCAGGCTTGCCGCGTCGGTGGCGTGTCATGTAGCTGTTGCTTCCTTTTCCTTGTGGTTTGCTGTAATTTTCTTGGTCTGCGTAGCCTTTGTTTGATCCATAGCCTTTAGATCCTGAGTAGCCTTTTCCTTCGCTGGGTTGTACCTTCCTTTGTTGTAGCTTCCTTTGTCGCCTTCGTCAAATGCTGGTGGTCTGTTCCTGTAGTTTGATGCGCTGAAACTGACGCTGCTTCTTTTGACATGTCGTAGTAGTTTGGCATGTGACTGCTGTTGCGGCTGTTTGTAGCACTTACTGCTGGATACTGGATTTAGGATCTCAGCTCCGCTACCACGTGAATTTCTGACTATCGTTTACTACAAGTGCAAGTGCTGTAATGTTGTTAACACAAACAAACCTGTAGTCTGCACAGCTCCTATTTTGCATGGGCTCTTGATGTAGTGAACAGGTACAAGCTATGTAGTACAACACCGCATGTACATTGACATCTCTGCCGTTGCGTCCAGAGGGTCTTGACTCAGCAAGGCAACGAAAAAGGTGCCCACTGATCCCATATTCATCAACACCAGTTTAGTAGGTCTTGCTGGGTTTTTTTTCGCAGTTGGAATCACATTCCACTTTTGGAGGCCCCCCCACCCCCCTGCTAGTAAACGGGGATTGACTAACATTGGGTGGGTTGGATTTCTGGGTTTGGAGGCGAAGGGCAGTTTGTGGAGGGCCCCCGTTTCTCAAATGCCGCAGTTTGGAAGCCGCGCCTGAGGGGGCGGCAAGTCTGCGAAGTCCTCAGCCATGGCCATGCCCGAGACCTGCCGCATGTCAAGACACGGGGGGCTGAACTCCGAGCCTCAAACCTGAGGCGGGCGTAGGTCTAAATTGCACCAGGACATGGACCGCAGGCTTTGGTCCTTGGCCCCAGGGCAACAGGGCAAGCCATGTGGGGTTTTCCTATTTCTGACCCACGCCAACACAGCCAAGGCAGTGGGGAAAAAATGAGAATCATTTCAACCAGAAAGAGCGCAATTCTCTCTCAACGCAGCGCTTCTGAGCCTTTCTCCTACGAACAATGCCACAATGCCTCCCCGCAGGCAGGACGCAGGCAGAGGACTTCCCCCGGCCCGGCGCGCCTCTGCCTCCACCGGGGGGGAGGAGGGCTCCTCCTCCTCCTCCGCCGGCTCCCGGTAGACGTAGAGCTCCGGCAGCCCGCCGAAGCGGAACCTGCGCACAGCTCTGGACTCGCCCGGTGCGGAGCTTGGAGCAACATGTTGCTGTGGCTCAAAACACCGGAATTCCAATATGGGTTGCCCTGGCAAGTGGAAACATGGACCAAAACCTGCGGTTTGCCCCTCCTGTGTAATTTTGAGCCACACCCACATGCCAAAAGGGAAAGAGGAGGACCCTGGGGCGTGGCTGACTTTAGAGTCTTACCCTTCCTGTCCCCGCGGCCGGTGCGAGCGACTCGGTCTTCAAGACCCCAACCTGTTGCCAGGCCTTGCACCGTTGGTCAACTCCACCGGGGATTTTGCCTCGATCTTCTCCCCGTTCATGGCCTGGATTTACAAACCCAGCCTCTCGAATCCTGGCAAGATTTGCCATAGCCCTCGCGCACAGCGTGTTATGTCCTTGTCAGTTGGCCCACGCATCCAAGCCCATCGAAAACTTATCCAGCAAACATTGCCGTGAGCACGGGATCACTCCACACGGCCGGCAAGGAAAAGGAAACTCCGTCACACTCAGCAAACCCAGATCTAAGCAGGCTTCAACACAGACAGCCTCTCAACGGCGCGAGTGGTATTCTCTGCCACGGCACGCTGCCATAGGTCGAGCCCATGTCATTCAGAAACATCAGCGGACCCTGGCTGGTCACTTCGGCCTCAAACGGCTAGCCCATGGCTCGGGAAACTTCCTTGATTCCTTGCTTCTACTGAGGAGCCCGCTTTGTTCCACAGCGGTACTGTATTCGGTTTTACCTTTGGGTCTCCCCCCCCCTTCTGCTGGGATACCCTGTGAAGTGTGAAGGGGCAAAGGAGACATGTGGACCATTTTCTCGCTGAAAGGCGTGTGAAAGGGTTCACCGCCATCATCGCCCAGGGGCGTGCTTCCGTGAGATACGAGCGTTGCTTATGACGACGTCCACGCCAGCAGGCCCGCGACCTGCCAGCGAAAGATCGCGGAAGCACAGTGCGGAACATCAAAAAAAACACCGCTCACCAGTCCAGGGGTGATTGTACATACCCCCTTTACATAGCCCTTGGGCGAATGAACAAGGGGTTATGTACTTCCACCCTTAGAACTAGACTAGCTCACCACCCGCACAAGCTTGCTGGAAGCCAGAAAACCCGCAGTGTACAAGCCGGAAGAAACATGCCAACACTAGGCCCTGGCTGAGCTTTTTTTTACAGGCGTCAGCTTCACCTAGCCTATGATCCAGCTGGATTTGTCTCCGCTGAAGAGATGGGTTCGCTGGTGCTTGCCCATCTTGTAGACTTCGAAGCAGGCGGTGGTGATGGGCTCGCTTGGATCTGGAATTCGCTGCTTCCAGATCTGGCCGGGGCCGGGCGGGCAAGTCACAAAGCGCCGCTTCCCGTTTGGCTCAGCAATGCGAATTCCCGAAAGCTCCCACCCTTCCCTCTGTCGCCGGGACCCACCAAAAAAAAAAAAAAACGTGCCTTGGCATCTAGCTTCTCTGCTCTCGCCTTCCGCGCTGCCTCATCTTCTTCCGTCTTCTTCTGATCCTGCACGGTTCAAGCAGGGCAGCCGGCGCACCTGCTGACCTGAAACAACATGATTCGGCCTTCGGATCCTTGGAATCCTTGGGATCCTTGGGCTGGGTCTTCTGCGTCTTCTGCTGCTCCTTCTCCTCCGCCGCCCTCTTGCGCTTCTCCTCCTCCTCCTCAGCCTGCTTCTTCCGCGCATCCTCCGCCAGCTTGCGCTGCAGGATGGAGTGCTGCTCGAAGACCATGGCCTGCGGCCCCACGTCCGGACTTCGAATTGGGATCCGTCCCATGCCTTCAAAGGAGTGTCCACTTGCAACTCTGAGGAACAAGACAAGCAATCTTCCTTTTGGCTCCTGGGCCCTGAACACCATCGCCAAACGCCCAGCCTTCCGCCTTTGAGCTTCGTGCTCCTGGCTTCACAACAAAAACAGCGGCGATGGCTTCTCATTTGCGACCTCGTTGCGCCCTGAGAATCGCCAGCCCACGTGCCTGATATATGAGGGACATGGGGGGGTTGATAAAAAGGTCTTTCAAATAAGATGACCATTGAGGAAAACCACTAAAAAAATGATATGTCCCACTAAACAGGAACAGTTACCCATGATCATGTGGGTGCCAGGAATATTGATCAATCCCCATATCCCAAATGCAAAGTGGTGGCAACTGCCCCCCACTACGACACATGACCGTCTGACCACGCCAGCCCCCCCCCCACTGGCCCACCCAGCTCCTTGTGGCGGGCCTCCGCCTCCTTCCTGCGCTTCTCCTCGGCCAGCGCTTCCAGCTCTTGCCTAAGAACCCAAGCAAGCTGCGATTTTGCCATGCTCGCTTGCCCAAAGGACCCAGAAATGAAAGGTGATCACCTTTTGGGGCCATGACTAAAACTAGAAAGGAGAAACCAAAAGGTCAAAAGGTCGGCTTTGGGCAACAGAGCATGGGTCAAAATCCAAATCGTAGCTGCAGCGAACATCCCAACCCTCACTAAAACAGGTTCTAAAATGGGTGGTGAACCTACCAACCAAAATGAGATCCCATTGGTTTTGACCAGCCATTCGTTTCAGCACCCTTTGCACAACCCACCTCTGGCCCATCGCACCTCTGGACTCACCATGCGGAATCAGGAAGACCACGAGTCATGGAACTGCCATTTCTGGGACCGTCCCGGCCCCTTCAAATCTGCCCGGCAATTTGTCCAGCTGCAAAAAAAAACGGCGGTCTCCACTAAAACGACTCCTTTTGGAGGCTCCGAAAAGGGCCATGGCCCAAAACCCCCCCCCCCCCCCGATTTACCAACTCCCACTCCTCGGAGCTCGCAGCTTGCGTCCGAAGCGCTGCCGCTTGCGCTCCTCCGCCTCCCGCTGCAGCCGCTCCTTCTCGAGCTGCGCCTCCCGCTCCTTCCTGGGTCACACCCCGCCCCCCCCCCCCTGACGCGCTGGGTGTCGTTTTTGTTGGAGTGAATTAAATGGAGACACCGTTGCCGTTTTGGTGTCCGCGCCAAGTTTGAATTCGCGAAGCTGAACTTGAGAGAGCCGAGGGTTCCCACCCAGCAGCCCTCGTCCAATCCGCTTCGCTGAGAATGATGGACAAAAGCTACTTTGCCCCAGTTGGTAGGTGCTTTATCCCACTGTAGGGCTTCATCTCTCCCAAGTGCCGAATTTCGTCCACCCACGGTACCCCTTGGATACCTACTGCCAAACCGCTCTGGACAATATTATGAACTACGCCCACTCCAAAGAACTGAAAAAGACAAGAAAAGGAGAAGGGGAGAAAAAACGGAGCGCGGAAAAAAGTCCCAGAAGGGCGAAGAAAAAACACGAAAACACGAGCGGAATTGTCACCCGGCCGTTTGAATCGATCGCCGCGAGAATTTTTCCGGGTCCGAGGCGCCGCTCCTTCTCCCGGCGCGCCTGCTCCTCCGCGCGCTTCTTCGCCTCCAGCTCCTTGGCCTGGCAGAGAAGAAAAAATTCCCCCCGCTGCTTCGAGCGCGGCTTCCCGGGTCGAGGGGTCGACTCGAGAACTCGAGAACCCAAATTTTATTTAGAGTGCCAGTGAAGATCGGCCTGGTGCGGAGGCTGGATTTTTCTCGGCCTTTCAACCCCTTGGGCTTTTGAACTCTTCTCTTGGGCTGTTGCGCTTCGGACCGCCCGGCAGAATCGCCCAAGGCCCGTTCGGTGAATGGATGGCATGGCTGGTGGACACCATCGCAACCAGAGTGAGGATGCGGGAATTGGGCCCAGGGGAAATTAAGGGGCGTTGCGGAAAAAAGCAGAATAGAAAAGTAGGCACTTTCCCCTCCATGGTGAATCACCCTTCGCTGCAATGTCTCTGGGTCCAAGACAGCTACAACACTCAAGTAAATACATCCGGAAGTCCTATGTATGCTTCTGGAGCTCAAACGGAGTCTTTCTTGCTGAAGTGGCACTCATCCACCAATTGAATACGGCTTCCTCGAAGGTGGACAAAGCCAATGTTCGAAGAAGGGAAACGAAATCGGCGTCGCCCTGGAACCTGCAGATGCAACACGCAGGTTGGCGAGGAGCATGTTGGCTGGCAGTAGGCTAAGTACTCTCACGGAAGATGTCATTGCCGGGGCAATTGCAGACCCTCAACGTGATCTGAACAAGGCACGCCGTCATTTCCACAATGGGCCCGCACAGATTCAAAGGCAAAAGCTCTAGCAAAGCCCACCAGGGGTTTAGATAAACAGGTCATGATCAACGAGAGGGTGTGCTCAAAGGGTTACACAGCCTGGCGTCAGGCCTTCTTGGCGGCTTTGATGCGCTTGAGCTCTTCTTCTACCATCTCCTGGCACCCCTCGGGTGTTTGTTCTGGGCCAACATGGTTGCACGTCCGCGCGCGAAGAACTATCAGGTCCAGAGTGTTCACTCAGGATTTGCTGTATTTCAGGGAGGATTTGCTGTATTTCAGGAGTCTGTTTGAATTTCACTTCTGGTGCTACCATGCCGCATGTTACGGCTTCAACAACATGCACTCGCTTTGCACTGTCAGCCTCCCCTCAACTCCCGCATCACCAACGGGCTGCTCGGGCTGCTCGGGCTTCGGCGTCGGCTGGGTTCCCTTGGCTCGGGTGGTGCTTTGGTATAGGGTTTGTTTTAGGGGGGGTGTAGGTGTTTTAGGTGGGCATAGGGCGGTTTAAGGTTGGTTATAAGGTCTCTGTCAAGTAATGAAGCATCGAGAAGGCAAGACCAAAACAAATTGGCCCTCCAAAGCCAGTTGATGCCAATCTGCACAAATGCGGCTTTGGGACATTCCCTTACAATGAAGCCATGGCAAAGCATCTCAAGCTCTGCACTGGAACACGGGGTTGCACCCTTGCATCGGCTGACCGACGTGCTGGTAAGGTTTTTTAGGATCAAGGCATTGAATGGCAAGCTTCCGTGCCTTGTTTGCTTACGGGTTTGAGCCTACGGGCAGATCTACGTCTCTCCTGTGTGTCCAGTGCACATGTCTCTTTCGCAGCCCGCTTCTGACGGAAAAAATCGCAAGCCAGCGGAAGCGCGTCCTGCTCCGCTTCGGCCTCCTCCTCCACCTGCTTGAACTTCCGCTTCCTCTCCGTGTCCTCGCTGCGAAAGTTGCCGCGGGACTCGGAGGCTCACAGCCACCGCAAGCCAACCCAACTCTTGCTCGGGTCCGGCCTTGTCCGGCTCCACTTGCGCCATCTTGGCCTCCTGCGCGGGTGCCTGCCGCTTCATCCCATCCTCATCTCCCCCCCCCCCGGGCAAGCAGTTCCGAATCACAGGAACGGGAGATCAAGAGGAAAGAGCTCAACGGGACGAACCAACCGCCGATTCGCCGGACGCACGAACCTCAGCGTCCAGCTGCTTGGTGCCTGTGGGCGGCTGCACCTCAAAAGGGGTTCTGCAAAAACGGGGACGTATCCCCAGCCCGACACCAGCCTGTGTGCGATTCGTTGCTGGATGAGCGTAGTAAAAGGTGCCTCGACTCGGCATGCAGCAACTCACATGGTTTGTGGGCAAACTGCTGGCGGGTGCGCCAGAAATCCCCTTGCTTACGCCGAGTTGCCCGGCTTGGTGCGGGACTCCACGCGTTTCCAACCGCTGGGAAGCTCTTCCCGGAACGGGGCGCTCCGCGGCAGTGGGTTCCTCTTCAGGCTCTCAGAGACAAAGTCGATCCTCACGAGTGGGCAGGCGATACCGATACGAGGTGAGATACTTCCCCATCAAGGGACCAACTAGAGAGCCAATGCCAACAACCCAATGCCCACCACATGCAGGTGGCTCGCTGCCAAATAAAACCAAGCGGCACCGACGACATGGCTCAACTGCACAGCACAAACCGGTCATAGCTGAAGTCATCCGGAGCTTGCTGTCTGGCTGATCAGTGTCTGAACCAGCTATGGAGTGACAGTCTCAGGCTGGCGTGGTGTTTCATGTGCTTGGCATGGGCATGGCACGCCAAAGAAAGGCGGTAAAAGCTTGGACCCCGACAGCCGCACCGTCTAATACTGCCCAGCATCTCTCAACACACACACCTCCAGTTGTGTTGCACCAAAAGCCGCAGCCAGTCACCCACAAAGCTCACCTGGCGCCAAACAAAAAACATGGTGCTATTTGGCTGTGGCTCAAAAAATAAGATGTACCCAATTTGTTTGGCCCCTGGGTAAGTGGAGGTAAATGGAAACAAAGACCAACACCTGCGTAACCCTAGCTCTGAAATTTGAGCCACGCCCATTTGTACGCGCCTGCGCAGGCACTCGCTTGCCCCTTCTGTTGTCTTTAAATGCCCCGCTCCCAGCCCGCTCGCTGGCCGCGGGCGAAAAAGAGCTGCTCCCTACGGGACGCTCGCAGCTCTCAGCGCAAGCCGCGCTGGAATCGGGCGACCAAAAACGCCCCGGCGCCAGCCTGCCCCTGCTTCGCAGGCGCGGGCAAAGCGGCATAAGTATCTAACCTGGGCTACGCCAACCTAGGCTAGGCCCAGGAGACTCATGTCCAAACCTTGGTGGCGAAAGCCGGCCAGAAAGACCCAACATATCCTTCCGACTTTTGGGAACGAACAGGTCGGGTTTCCCTTAAACTGAAAGGGTGGCCTTTCCGGGGGATTCTCATTCCCCGCAGGCAAAAAAGAAGAGGCTGCCTCGCTCGCGCTGAGAGCTGGGCGCTGCGGCGGGGAGAGGTCCACCCCCAAGCCACGCGGATGGCTCTTGGACCTCGGGGCGCTTTTTGGGGCTTCCGGTTGGCTTCCCTTACTCACTTGCCCAAAGGACCCAGAAATAAAAGGTGATCACCTTTTGGGGCCATGACTAAAACTAGACCAAGAAGGAGAAACCAAAAGGTCAAAAGGTCGGCTTTGGGCAACAGATATTCCGCATCTACTAACCTAGAACCAACCAAAAAAAGCGTGTGGTAGTTCTATAATTCTGGAAGAGAGTGTACTATACCCTTCCCCCCCCAAAAAAAAAAAGAACCTTGTGGTGCCAGATGTGGCTGCGAGATGCTGGGGCTGTTGCGAGCAGTTTGGGGAGTTTTGACCATGCTGCAAGCAGCTTTGGATGGCTGCGTGTTGCGGCTGATCTGGGCCATGCGACGTACCCAGTTTTCAGACCTGCAAAAAGGGTCCAAGCTTTCTGCCAAGCAAACAAACAAAACCTGCAAGCAGACAAACATCCCCAGAGATTCTCTACGATTCTCTCTCGCAATTCGTGCCACCATGCCACCAATATGAAGCCACATTGATGAAACCACGACTTCTAAGCCTCGACTCAGTCTAGTCCTTAGGTCTCGCTTCACCCTGAAGGGCACGGAGGCTTTCATCCGAAGCCAACCTGTCCAACCCTTGGCATCTCAGCCCCCCCAAAAAAAATCGACAGAACCAAAACAAATTAGCCTCCAAGAGAAGATTCATCTTCCAGGTAATGTCCAAATGGGATTAAAAAATGCACGCGCTATAGGGGGGCCCAAAAGAATTAGTAAATGCACCTGAAATAAAGACACCCCCACCCCCCCGCCGATGAAAAAAACATGTCCCAAAAAAAGCATTAAAAAAAAAAAAGTCACAAAAAAGAAGAGAGAAAGAGAGAAAGGACAGGAAGGAGAGGAGAGATAGCCACCCCTGGTCCTTGGATCTTTGGCACCTTGCTCGCGGCACCTGCTTCTTTCCTCAACCACCAAAGCAAAGGGGGTAGTACTTCAAGCCCCCAAATTTTAAGCCCAAGACTTTATTCCAGGGGCCCCTATAGTAAAGTCTTGATGCGTGGTCCCCCTGGAAAATGCAACTTCCTAAATGCAGTTACCTCTTGGCTAACAACCTAGCCAACTTCACACACAATCCCAGCTGATGCTGATGCTGATGGTGAAGCTTGTTGCTTTCTCCCCATCATCAAACCCACAAAGGGGGTAGTACCTCAAGCCCCCAAATTTTAAGCCCAAGACTTTATTCCAGGGGCCCCTATGATAAAGTCTTGATGCGTGGTCCCCCCTGAAACATGCAACTTCCTAAATGCAGTTACCTCTTGGCTAACTACCTAGCCAACTTCAATCCCAGGTGATGCTGGTGAAGCTTCGTGCGTTCTCCCAAACAAACCAAACTGCAGACCTTGCCCAAACCCAAGTTTTCTTACATGTCTCTTGTTTGAAAACTGCCCACCATCAAACCCACAAAGGGGGTAGGTAGTACTTCAAGCCCCCAAATTTTAAGCCCAAGACTTTCTTCCAGGGGGCCCTATAATAAAGTCTTGCTGCATGCCCCCCCCCCCCTGAAAAATGCAACTTCCTAAATGCAGTTACCTCTTGGCTAACAACCTAGCCAACTTCACACACAATCCCAGCTGATGCTGATGCTGATGCTGGTGAAGCTTGTTGCTTTCTCTCCAAAATCCAAACTGCAGACCTTGCCCAAACCCAAGTTTTCTTACATGTCTCTTGTTTAAAAACTGCCCACCATCAAACCCACAAAGGGGGTAAGTACTTCAAGCCCCCAAATTTTGAGCCCAAGACTTTTTACAGGGGCCCTTACAATAAAGTCAAATGCAAACTCAGTTCCAAATCTGAAAAGGAAGCTCCAGCAATACTAAATCAAATGCAAACTCAGTTCCAAATCTGAAAAGGAAGCTCCAGCAATACTAAATCAAATGGAAACTCAAGTCTACCAATACTAAATCAAATGGAAACTCAGTGCCAAATCTCAAAAGGAAGCTCCAGCAATACTAAAGTTCCAAATCTCAAAAGGAAGCTCCAGCAATACTAAAGTTCCAAATCTCAAAAGGAAGCTCCAGCAATACTAAATCAAATGGAAACTTAAGTCTACCATTACTACATCTAACGGAAACCCACCTCAAGATACTATTCCCCATCCCCCATTGTTGAGGCGGGGGGGGGTCCCGTTTACTAATCCACATTGGACATTACCTCCCCAGTGCCTTCGGTTAGTGGGAGCAAGGGTATCCAAAATGGGCTGACCCATATGAACATGGACTCAAAATCTGCTGTCTGGTGGTTAATTTTGACCCTTAACCAAATGTGAAGAACTGAGAGCCCGAACTCCTGGCGTGTGGGCGCCACATGCTTCCCCATCCACTCGTCGAACCTGTGCCGTTTCGGGCAATCGCTTTCCACCTGGTTTTTTCAACGGGCACGGAAACACGGACTTCCGGGGAGTTTTGGGAACACCCGCCGGGATCAACCACCCCAGATCAATCCGTGGCAGCTCGGCACAAAGAGGTCCCCTTCCAGCTCTTCTAGCAGCTCCTCCCCCGTCCCCTCTGCCAGCTGGCTCAGCATGCTTGCCGCCTCGGCGAGCGAGCGAGCGAGCGAGAAAACAATTGTGGCGCCAGAGCCCGGAGACCACCAGAAAGACAAGTCACGCTTCAAGGGGCTCATGGGGCCCTCAAAATTACGACACGCAGTTCAGAAGATGTCACCGTGGCCGCGTTTGGGTTCATAGCCATGTCTACAAGAACTGGGGAACCGTTCAATGCCAAATCCAAACCACCGGGCTCCAGACCACCAATCAAGGGGCTGCCTCTAAAACAGAAGGAAAAAATGAAAACATGTGAGCACCTCGGCACTAAGTCCCTGGCAGAAGCCCGGCGCAGCGAGGTTCGGCGGTCGACCGGGGCGCCAGGCGCCCTTTGCGCCGGGATCTTGGCTCGCGTGGAGACCAAGCGGATCCCAAATGAAGCCCAGGTGATACGCAAACCATTGGAGTTTTGGATCTGTAGATTGCGTCAGTGTTGGCAATGTCTTCCTCTGCCTTAAACAATGGATCAGCCTTCCCGTTTACCCTCAGCTTACAGCCCCGCACCCCCTCTCTCTCTCCCTCTATCTGTCGTTGCATCCAGAGGGTGCTGACTCAGCAAGGCAACGAAAAGACAATGCCCTAAATGATGTTGCATTAATTGGCAAGCCTCAATGTGGAAGATTGCTGGATTGATGGTTACCCATTTGGACACGAACCGGGACGTATTCTCCGATGTACAAGCAGTAAAGGGTGATGATTCTACGGCGAAACTGGTAGAAACCAGGGCCTATGAGACTTTAGCACTTTGACACGCTCAAAGGCAACCCCAACCTCGCTCAGATTTCGTCCAAAAGAGATCAGCCTGCGGCGTTCCAAATGCTCAGAGTCCTGCAAAAACTGAAGGTCGCTGGCTTTTACGCGGAGGGGCCTGCCGGCGGTTCTCTCTCTCGCTCTCTCTCTCTCTCTCTCTCTCTCTCTCTCTCTCTCTCTCTCTCTCTCTCTCGCTCTCTCTCTCTCTCTCCCTCCCTCCCTCTCTCCTGCTCTCTCTGCGTGTATATATATATATATGTGTGTGTGTGTGCGGGTGTATGTGTACTTACATTTCATCTCACATGTCCCGAAAAGGATGCCATTTGGCTGCCATATCTTGCTGCCTGCGGCTGCGGTGGATCCTGAGCAAGCATGCGGGATGCACCGGCTGCACACTGTGGCATGCTCAGGGCCACGGTCCTTCACAAGGACGCGCTTGTGTCCGAAAAGGGCATGGTTCGCGACTGGCCGGAGCGACAAGTCAGGCCAGGGGTTCCATGGTGACAGCTGGTGTGTATGTGTGCGCACAAATTCAGAGTCAAACGATATGTCAGTTGATATGTGATGCACTTGGCCTTTGTTGAGATTGAGCTGCGCATTCCTTGGAAAAACGAACTGGCGGCTTCACGTGCGCCCGCGCCGCTTCCTGCACTCCCTGCAACAACCTCTCGATCCACGCAGTTGCATGACCAAGTTGCGCTTGCTTTACCGTGTGATGAGCCTTCACGTCTTCCCTGCCAGGCCGTGAATGCAAAATGGCCCTCATCGCACCAGGCCTAAACTCCCCACTGGATCCATTCCACAATCTCAATGACAATTGGTTTGGCAAAAAGAGCCCGTGGTGCCTGTAGAGCAAACCCAAAAACACCGTCTGTCTTTCAAGCACCTCAACCCTTTGGAAGCACGTCTCCCACAAGGCAAGATGCCGATTGCTTGCAGCGAACAGGCCCCCCAAAGAGCGACCCACATGGGCGAGACTTTTTTCCCCCCGAAAAATGGCTTCGGTCTTGCTTTGGCTTCCCCCCCCACAAAAAAAGGGGGGTACCAACCCCAATCAAAACAAATCCCTTTGGCATCCTCACGCACTGAGCGCTCACGCCACTCCCGCCTGAGCTCGCTCCAGCGCAAGAACGCCGTCATGTAGCTGGCGCTGGACCTCGGGGCCCAGCCATGTGTCGTGTTGGTGAAAAAATATGTAGATGTATAAATATCTACATATATATATATATGTATACATGTAATAATATATATATATATATAATATAATTTAATATAATATAATATAATATGTGTATATATATATACATATAAAAAAGTCCACATACCGGGTTCTACTTTTTGACTACCCCAGGCTTAAACCCAGTGGTGCATGCCCCCCAACAGGAGAACCCCTGTGTTTAAGTCTGTCTTTGGGTAGCCAAAAAGTGGAACCCTGTCTACATATATATATATATATGTGTGTGTGTGTGGGTGCGCGTGTGCGTGTGCGTGTGCGTGTGCGTGTGCGTGTGTGTGTGTGTGTGTGCGTTGCGTGCGCGTGCGCGTGCGCGTGCGCGTGCGCGTGCGCGTGCGCGTGCGCGTGCGCGTGCGCGTGCGCGTGCGCGTGCGTGCGCGTGCGCGTGCGCGTGGGCAGCGCGCGTGGGCAGCGTGTGCGTGTGCGTGCACAGAAGTAAAAGTGTGTGTAAAAGTGTGTGTGAAAGTGTGTGTGTGGGTGTGTAAAAGTGTGTGTAAAAGTGTGTGTAAAAGTGTGTGTAAAAGTGTGTGTAAAAGTGTGTGTGTAAAAGTGTGTGTGTAAAAGTGTGAGTAAAAGTGTGTGTAAAAAAGTGTGTGTAAAAGTGTGTAACAGTGTGTGTACAAGTGTGTGTAAATGCGTGTGTGTACATGTGTGTGTAAATGCGTGTAAAAGTGTGTGTAAAAGTGTGTGTAAAAGTGTGTGTAAAAGTGTGTGTAAAAGTGTGTGTGTAAAAGTGTGTGTAAAAGTGTGTGTGTAAAAGTGTGAGTAAAAGTGTGTGTAAAAAAGTGTGTGTAAAAGTGTGTAAAAGTGTGTGTACAAGTGTGTGTAAATGCGTGTGTGTACATGTGTGTGTAAATGCGTGTAAAAGTGTGTGTAAAAGTGTGTGTAAAAGTGTGTGTAAAAGTGTGTGTAAAAGTGTGTGTGTAAAAGTGTGTGTAAAAGTGTGTGTGTAAAAGTGTGAGTAAAAGTGTGTGTAAAAAAGTGTGTGTAAAAGTGTGTAAAAGTGTGTGTACAAGTGTGTGTAAATGCGTGTGTGTACATGTGTGTGTAAATGCGTGTAAAAGTGTGTGTAAAAGTGTGTGTAAAAGTGTGTGTAAAAGTGTGTGTAAAAGTGTGTGTAAAAGTGTGTGTAAAAGTGTGTGTAAAAGTGTGTGTAAAAGTTTGTGTAAAAGTGTGTGTAAAAGTGTGTAAAAGTGTGTGTAAAAGTGTGTGTAAAAGTGTGTGTAAAAGTGTGTAAAAGTGTGCGTGTGTAAATGTATGCGCGTGCGCGTGCGCGTGCGCGTGCGCGTGCGCGTGCGCGTGCGCGTGCGCGTGCGCGTGCGCGTGCGCGTGTGCGGGCGACGCGCGTGCGCGTGCGCCTGCGCGTGCGGGTGTGCGGGTGCGGGTGCGTGTGCGTGTGCGTGTGCGTGTGCGTGTGCGTGTGCGTGCGTGTGCGTGTGCGTGGGCGTGTGCGTGGGCGTGTGCGTGGAAGTGTGCGTGTGCGTGTGCGGGCGCGTGTGTGGGCGTGTGTGGGCGTGTGTGGGTGTGTGTGTGTGTGTGGGCGTGTGTAGGCGTGTGTGTGGGCGTGTGTGTGGGCGTGTGTGTGGGCGTG
>CAUJNA010000656.1:106734-176932 GCA_963377175.1 Effrenium voratum | reverse complement strand
CGCAGGAAAACGAGCGAATTTGGAGGCCCGGGCTGCACTTTTGACGCAGGACACGAAAAAAACGCACTTTTCGGAGTTCGCCGTTTTCAGCGCTTTTTGCACCAAAAACGGAGTGGTGACATTGACCGGTGACATCGGAAAAACGTTCAGCGGGTTGAAGAATTTGGCTGTTTTGCAGGGTTTTTGGCCAAATAATTATGATACTATAAGCCTTCTTTCCTTACTACTGCCAGCTAGCTGTGAGGGCCCTGCCCGCTGTGCTTCGGTGCGTGCTACCTTGTGTGAACGCGCTTCCATGGCTTCTTGGCTGCCATGGAATCCACTTGAAGTGCTTGGACTTGGTCATGTCATAGACCATGCTTAATAGGCGAATGCTGGGCATGCTGTCTGGACCTAAAAGCTCGCCAGGATAGTTCTTCTGGAACTTGTCTACAAGTCCTGCGCGACTTCTGGGCTCAGCTTGGGGGGCAGATGTTCTGCCCATGCGATTGCGGGTGATGCCTGGCCCGGGCAACGCCTGTCCTGCGTGCGACACGGATGCTGTTGGCGTCAGGGCCAGGGATTCCTGCGAAGCGGAGGCCTTGGCCATGACAAAAGCTCTTCTAATGCGTGCCGCAGGTATTGAGTGTTCTGGATCTGTGACGCCCATGGAGGTCCACGTTTCGGACGGCACGCCATCCAAAAGCTTGCTGAGATCGGATGCATCTGCGTATGCGTATGCGAAATCTGCGATGTCTTCGAATCCCAGGCCAAGGATATACTCAATCAGCATGTCTGGCACCCGAGCGCTTGACAGCAAATTGCTCATGGCCTCGGCCGATGTCACTTGTTCCTCTAAGTCCGCCATGCTGGGGCCGGAGAGGAGGATTGGGTTGAGATACTGGCAATCAGCAAGAAAATAGCTGGCGGCAGCATGCAACAAGCAAGTGTGTGTCAAGTGTGTCAAGCCAGAGAAGCTGAAAAGCTTGCACTCAGCTGAGGTGCGGGCCTGCTGGCCTTGGCAATGGTCGCGTTGTGGGCGTCCCGGCCTGGGGGGGAGGGACCGCAACCTCTGCAAACACGCATGGTGACCACTTGCTGGTGAAACTCTTTTATGCCATGGCATGAGCGAGAACGCGTACTGGCACGCGTTGTGCTTGCACAAATGCTCTTGGCCTAAGTAATCAACGCGATGCACTGGGGCCTGGATCCCCAGGCCGCACGCTGTACACAAGGCGGACTGCAGGTGCTCCAGGGAGCTGTAGACTGCATGCGCAGCTGCCCCTGTAGTGACTTGAACCAAGCAGAGTGCTAACGATGACCGTGGAAGAGGTGCTTCCTCGGGGCACTCCTCGCCTGATTCGGGTGCGCTGGAGCTGTCTGATGACTGAATGTCCTGCACGGCCCATGCTTCTGGGTCTGCCATGCTTGGTTGAGTTTGCTGTTCTCTCACGTAGGTGAACATGCGGAGCGGTGCGGGAAGGTCCTGCAGATTTATGCTTTCTGGGATGGGCAGCGCGTCAACACGGAAAAGCGGCTCGAAGACTGGATGCTGACCTCCCCTGGACTGCGGGCGAGTGGGCCTCGGATGAGTGCGGCTGCGATCCGTGCTTGCACCCAGAGGCTTTCGATTGTGTCGTCGCGGCTGTACAGTTGCACTGAATTAATGCGATGATGCCCTTGCTGGCGTCTTGACTCCTCTGGCAGGCGGAGTTGGGCGGATGCGCTCAAGAGTGCCACTTTTAGGCATGCAGTGTGTATGCATGGGCCTCGTCTGAGTTGAGGCATGCTGAAGTGCGAGGCTCCCAAGGGACCTGCACCGCCCAGCGCAGCAACGACAAGGCCTGCGTGTATGGCAGCGATTTAGGGTGCGTAGTGTCGTCTATGCGTGCGAACACGGGCATGATGAAATCTGGCTCTGGCAAGCTGAAGGGCTGTGAAATGCTTTGCGTGACCGCTTCGCTAAGGCTTTCGAGCCACTTGATCACCCAAGAGGATTGTACACCGCGTCCTGTGAGGCCGAACAGTGTACACGCCCACGGCTGTCCTAGTTTTGTAGTTTTTGTTGCCCAGCATGATCCTCGCAGAGCATGCTGAGTAAGGCTGATCTCTTTGATTTTGATGCGCTGAATGTCTCCAAACCGCATGCTTGTGTGGGCCGCCAAGAGAAACGAGCCTAGCGTGATGCGCAGGTTATGCGTGCAGTCGGCTGCACAAACTTTGCGCTCCCAGGATGCTAGAATTGCCAGGGGCAGAGGCAGAGCCTCCTTCCTTTCCTGAGGTTGCTGAGGGGATGCGAAGGCTCTCGCCAGCGGGTTGGAGAGCAGAGATGCTAATGATTCAATTTGACCTATGCGGGCAAGCCAAGAGAGTGCTTTGAAGGTGCTATGCGTACGCTGCTGCGGTCTTCCAGCTTGGAGCTTTCGCAAGCATGCAAGAGGTCCACTAGGTGCACGAGAAGCAAGTCTCCCACGCCGGCGCCGAGTGCTTTGATGAATGCCAAAAATGCGCGGACGCACCTGAAGTACTGGGCAATGGTGGACGGTGTGTATGCACGGAGCGATGCCTCGAAGGCCGCGTACGGGTCCTGTGATGCAGCTGCTGCAACAAAGGTTATCGAGCAGGATCCAATCTGTGCCAGCAGGTCCTGCCAATCCTGAATGCACTTTTCCCGCTGAGTTGCTTGGCTCTGTGCTCGAGTTTGGCCTGTCGGAAACGAGGGGCCACGGCTCTTCCTGGCTGGGGCTTCGGCCTGCGGTCTAAAGGACCGGAGCTGAGGGGTGCCGCAGTTTGTTCGTGCCTGAGTGTTAAATACGGTTTGGATGCCTGGGAAATGCTGCGGGGCTGCGGCCTGCAGGGCGGTCGTAATGCTCTGCAAACCATGGGAAGAGAGGTGACGGCTGCGTCGCTGGCAGGCCTCCCCGGGCGAGGATTGGTGCAGGCTGAGCTCTGGGCTGGTTAAGTGGGTGCGGAGGCCGGAGTTGATGCGTCAACATGTGCACGCCTACCGGAGCACTGGTTTCCAGCGTTGGTGCATGTTCTGCGGAACGTGGCTGGGCAGCAAGCGGGTGTGGTGCACTGCTTGCTCTTGCGTGCGGACCTGAATGCAAGTCTTGAATGCTATGACGGGGCCTCAATTTTGGCACCGGCTTTGGTTTTGCGGTTGGCTTCACGAAGGGGTGCTCTGAGTTGTGGGACCCCTGCGCTTCACTGTCGGCAGCCTGTTCGAGCGGCCTTTTCACTGACCATGCTGACCCCCAGTAGGGGAACCTTGTGTTTGTGGAAATGATTGATCCTGTGCAACGGGGCATTGGCAGAGATGCCGTGGCATGGCATGCAAACGCGTCACTTGAATGCCTGCTGCATGTAGGTGCGTGACGCGGCGTCGTGGATGCCTGGATGCGGACCTGGAAGTCGGTCTGTGCGTACCTGGAGGGTCGGATGCATGCGACCCTGGTTTCGAGAGGCCTTGCTGGAGGCATGACCTAACTTGCACGAAGAATGTCCTTTTTTCCGGCTGATGCCATGCTGTTGGGCTGATGCAAAATGCGATGGAATGCGTGCAATGCATCAGCGGTTGAGATCGCGGGCGTCCGCGACACAACCGCTGCAGCGATGCCTGTCATGCGTGTCCGTGGCCGTGTCGACCACGTACTGACCGCACACTGCATCATAGGGGCATGCAGAATTTGCACAAGGCAGGCAGCAGCTGATGCGGTTGTTGTCATCGAGATAAAGCATGCGTAGTCCGCGGCCCTGCATCTCCATGCGACGCATGGTGCGGGGCAGACGCACCGAGGGGATGCGTATGCATGCTTCTAGCTGCTGGACAAATGCGGCCCGCTGTTGCCTTTTTGGCATCTCGGGCAGTGGCGTTGGGCGGGATCCTGCACCTGGGTTTCCGGGGTGGTGCATGTTGTATGCCGCAATGCGTTGGTTGGCGGCATATGCCGGGTCGGTGCTGTAGGCATGCGTAGCGGGGTGCCAGCGAGTAGCCTCCGCCGAGGTGCCAGTAGTTTGCCCAGTAGGACCCGTCGTGTGACCACGGGAACCCATGCAGAGGAGGCTGATGGCGAGGGTCTCCTTCTTGCGGTGGCCAATTATGCGGCGTGTCGAGCGGTCGGCATGCAGGGAATTTGGCCCCCGTTGGCGGTGCTTTATACATGCATGGTGCGGGTCCTGGCTCTGGTTCCGCAGCAGGCTTTGGTTCCGGGACCATCCGGTTGCGGCGCAAAGCGTCCGGGTGCCATCTATGCGGTCATGCCAGGGGTGCTCAGGCTGCTCCTCTCTGGCGAGCTGCTCTTCTCACTCTTCTTCCGTGAGCTGTGCGGGGGCTCAAACATGCTGTTTTCCTCTGGAGCCGGCTCCAGCGGCTCGGCTTCCTCATGCGCGGGGATGAGTCCTCTGGGAGCTCCGGGGGGTCCGGGCGGAGCAAACTGGCTGGTTTGGCCTTGCACTTGGGTTCCGCTGTTGCGGAAGCCTGCTCGGAGGTCGGTGCAACATGCGGCTCGGAAAAATCGAGGAGGTCGGTGTTGGATGGACCCGGTGCGTTGGATGCGTCCTCTGGATGCACCGACCCCGCATCGGACTGCGACTGCGCCAGCATGCGGATGATTTCCTGCAGGAATGCGGGGTTGTTCTGGTTCTCCGCCACCATGCGCTGCAAGTCCATTGCGAGGGATGCTGGACAAAGCAAGCGGAGGAAGCGGGCACTGTTGCTGTATGGCAGAAAAAGGCTAATTCGGGCCACGCATGAGCTGTGCGGCCGTGACAGCTGGACATGCTGCAACACATGCGATGCAATCAGCGTAACAATGAGGAGGTCGACGTCTGCATGCCGCGGAGTGTCCACGCCTTGGTTGCGTGTGTTTAGAGCACTCAGTGCTCAGTGTGAGAGCAGAAAAAACAATCTGCACAATCTGCGGCGCACATTTTTAGTCCTGATTCCCAGTGCAATCTGGCACGCTGCACACGTGGGTCGCCTTGCATGCTTTATCATAAAAATTGTCGGCCTGGAACCTGATGCAGTACGGCGCATGGCGTTGTGAGGCTGGCTGAGGCAGGCCTGGCGGAAAAGCGGATGCTGAGCTGGGCTCAGGTTGCGAGGGGCTAGGCATGCACTGCGTCCACTCGTCGGCCAGCTCTGCCAACTCGTGGTGCCTGTCTGACCACTGCAGGAAATGCGCGCTGCGGGGCATTGGAAGCATGTGGACGTAGGAGTTGATGCTCTCCAGCAACGCGATGCTGGAGCGGATGGTGAGTGCTATGTCTTCCATCATCAGGCATGCCTCCCACTCGCAAAGCAATTCCAAGCATGGCTGCATGTTTGCATGCATGCTGTGCCTAGAGCGAAATTTGACATTCGACAACAGTGCGGAGAAAGGCTGGATAATGGCCAGGTACTTTCCGGCCATGCGATAACCTGCCGAAATGCCTTTGCGATTTTGAAGCATGCGATCCATGTCCAAATGGGGATCGATGCGAAGGTAGTCGACAAAGAAAGTTGACAGGGAGTGCATGCGTGCTATGCAAAAAGTCATGCCGTGCACTCCCAAAATGCAGAGGATGTCAAGCAGGAAGTTGCAAAGATGCCCCATGCGATTGATGCACTTGAGTCGAATGCGATGCTCTGGGTGGCGCATCCACTTGTCGAGCAGCTGTGCAAAACCTTCCTGCACCTCGATGTCCTCGATGGAATCAATGCATGCATCAGCTTCTGCAACCAGCGACATGCTAGTGAGCGGAAATGGAGGGTGGCCAGAATTAGAACCTTGAGTCTGTCTGCGGAGACCGCATGTTTGACACGCATGGCTTGCGACCCTGGCATGCGACTGAGACTGGTGCGTATGCAGGTGGTCACCTTGGCACAACATGTGGATGGACATGCCACTCGGTCGGTGCGCTTACATCGCAATCGGCAAGATTGTTTTGATGCGGCAAGGCATGGTCATCCGGCGTGCAATGCCGCGGCATGCTGATGCGCTCGCAGCAGTGATGCTCTTAAAAAGTCTTCTGTCTGAAAGACAGATGGCAGGGTTTGCAAGTATGCCGCAAATGCAAACAGGGTCACCAGGACCATGCAGAACGCCACAATGCGTATATAGAAGCGTATGCTCAATAAGACGAGGATAAGGTCTTCGAGGACTATTTCCAAGTCCAAGTAGCTCCTTGCTATGGTAGCATGCATCGCGTCCAATATCTCATGCTGTTCCATGAGCTGCAGGCGCGTGTGGACTGGCAATCCCGACTCCGGGCTGGTTGGCTGCGGGTTGTGCATACACTGAAAACATGCTTTAAGGCATGCGCAGCAGCGAATGCGGCGCACTATGCGTGCAGAGTCTGGGATTCTGGCCCACGGGTGGCATGCGACTCTGTGGGCGGCACCTGCGGGATGGCCAAGTTGGCGAGGTCTCCGGAGGAGCCTTGCCTTGGCGTTGGAAAAACATGCAAGGTGTTGTTGACCCTGAGGACAAGCAACAGACTGCAAAGCCTGCGGGCTAAGCTTTGAGGCAAGGTGTCGGAACCTTGATTGCCGTGCAGTGCTAACTGGTACACGCGTGCACCAGCGCTCACTGCTCAATGCCTGGCACCGCAAACATTGGAGAGCGCGTTTGCTGATATGGGCTAACCGCTCCCTGAGCCTGCGGGCTGAGGGGGGAGTCGGATGGCCGATTATGCGCGCACCTTGGATGCAACAGCGGTGCAACAAGGTCCGACGGCGGCGGCACACATGCAATGGACGCAGCCGCGGTGCCACGTATTTAAGGTCGGTGCCGGCTGGTGCTTGCAAACGGCATGGTGAGCATTTAAGTGGCATTGCGCCTAGACTGCAAACGCGTTGCAGTCAGGCTGCAGGATGCAGGCATGCGATGTGTGTCCCTGGCAAGCTCCTGTGAGCTGGGGCACATGCGGTGCGACCGACTGCGCCTGGAAAGCCGCTGCGGGGCATCTAGGTCCTGGGCAGCGTGGCATGCTCTTGCAAGGGCGTGCGGCCTTGCGCGTGCGCCTGGGCTGCAAACGCGATGCAGCCAGGCCCGAATGAGGTTGGCATGCAACTGCGCCTCAGACGGATACGTCGCTCGGGGCACATGCGGTGCGACCGAGGATCGAGTCGTCTTGCATGCCTCTGCGGGGCAAACGGCCCGGATGAGGTTGGCACGCATCTGCGCCTCACACATGCTGCTAGCAAAGGCATGCGGCCTTGCTTGAACAATGCAAAACGGGCATGGGAGCAACAGCGGTGCGTCCCATGCGTCTGAGGTCGGTGCCTGAAAAATGACAGCGGACATGGGTGCAAACGTGGGCTTGGTAAGCCAGGCCGGCAGCAAACCAAGTCCGAAAAAACATGCATGCGTGATGCTGCCTTCTTGAAAAGTGGAAATGGCGCGATGCAGCAACAACTGGTACGAACAATTGCAGGCACGCAGAAGGTGTTTTGCCCGGCGATTGGCCGCCTGACTGCTCGGAAAGCGAAAGCCTAGGCATGCCATGCGGTGTGTCAAGTGCTGTCACAGGCCAGTAATGCTGGGATTTTGGAAGCATCTGTACTGCCATCTGTACTGCCAGTGAGACATCAATGCTGCTGGCTACCCCGCACGTCTGGGGCGGTTCAAATGCCTTGCTTCGTTTTCTGATGTCTCAACGGATGCGGAGTCCGAGTCGGATGCTGGGACCACGCCGAGGCCTTGCGTGAACCACCGCAGATCCGAGTGGTTCCACCATTCCGTGGCCTGGAATGCGATGCGGTCGCTGGGGGTCAGGCAACCCCATATGCCCACTGCGATGTTGGGTGTCAGAAATGGAGTATTCTGAATGCACGCTTTGATGCAGGTGACTCGGCTGCTGGTGTGTCGTCGGGCACCGCGGTGTGCGCGATCCATGCCACGGCGTGCAAGGCATGCGTGGCCCGTGTATCCAGGAACTGCCAGATCAAGACGGATGCAAAGTGCATGCAAAGCTCAAATGCAGTAAAGGCCATGGCGACGCGGCAGTTCCGAGTTCAAAAAAGAACGAAAGAGGGGTCAAACCCTCAAGGCATGTCCCTTACCAAAAGGCTTGAAGCAGAAACAGCCGCGCGGCCGAAGATTCAACCAAGATTAAAACACAGGGGAAAAGACAAACCCCTAGCGTCAATCAGGTAGTATACATCATACATCCGCTCAACTGTCTTAAAGATAAACCTCCTATTTCCTAAATTCGTTCAATATGTCAAGTCGCTGTAACATGACGAGCCTACAAATCTCGCTCGCAAAGCCAAAAGACCCTCCGGCAAGAACTGATACCATAATATACTGATACTACACCTCAAGTATTACATGACACCTGGCATGGCACCGTGGCTAGGGTCACTCACATCTGAAATCTGAAACGCGAAAATGCACATCTGCTGGCTGCTGGCAGCCTGCTGCAGTTGAATCTGAAGTCGCATCGCCTCGTGATCTAATCAGCTCATCATAGTTCCCTTCTCGCACATTGTAAGAAAGGTCTGAATCCACAGGAACGGTTGGCTCAGGCTCTGATCCTTCTTCTTCTTCTTCTCCACTTTGATTGCTTCCCATAAACTTGGCCCTTGGCTTCGATTATCCTCATCAACAAAGCAAACCGATCTCGCATCTCATGGTCATGTACCGTTCCATTACAATTCTCATCAATTTCGTGCATCAAGATGAATCTTCATGCGGTCAAACAAGCTCTCAGCGCTCATCTCTGCCTCAAACAGAATCTTCTTTGCAATGCTCTTCACCCTATGCACACTCAGCACTCATGCCAGAATTTAGTGAAATGCGCATCATCCAAACACAAATCCAAATCGCGCCAAAGAACGCACACGCAAGAATCATATCTTCATACATCTGGTTCGGCTGCAAAACGTCCTCATCTGAATCTGAACCATCATAATCAAAATCTGCAATATCTTTCCCCGCGCCGCGCCATGAAGAAAAGATCTGCTGCCAATTTCAAATCCGCAATGATATACATATGTATATATATATATACATATAGCGTCTCAAAGTCTCAAATATGAAAGTCCGGTCCAGAATGATATTTTCTTTTTATCCAGTATCTTCCAAGGTGCGGCAAGACAAAAATCAAGTGACTTTCACTGTCACTCTTGGGTACCTAATGCGGGCCTACATTTGCTACACACATGTCACAACTCAAGTCAAGTGAATCACAGTCAAAACCCGTCATCTGCAATCTGCAACTGCATCTGCATCTGCGTCTACCCGGGTTTTGACTGTGGCTCAGTGGCTCAAGTGGCTTTCCTGCGCCGCTTGTTCGGCGCAAACAGGTCAGGCAGAGTCTGCGGCGGGGGCGCGTCGGCGTCAGCCGCCGTCTTCATCTTGGCCTTCTTCTTGGCGGCTGCCTCACAAATCACAAGCGCCACGGCCGCCACAGTGCCACAGTGGCACAGTATGGCGCGGTTTGGAAATTGACAGGGGAGCAATTCGGCTTTGGGCATCCACCAGTCCATCAAAGTCAACTACAGGACTCCAGGGCCTTCAGGGAGGGGTCTTTTGGTATCTTACAAACTCCAGAAGTCAGAATCATGAAGCCAGACTCGCACGAAAACAACAAATACTGGCCCTGTCAAAGTCACGACCCGCGAGCCGCAAGCCAGTAAAAACCTAAAAACATGGACAGTGACTGCGCCAGGCCTTAGACTCAGCACCAGCCCCATCATGATTATCGCCAGCTGCAGCCCCGCCGGCGCCAACGTCCTTGCGCCAACGCTTCGCCTTTACCGCTTGGCGCTCCGTGAGAGCAACGGCAAAGGGACGTGTCGGACATGTGAATGTGATGGCAACTGAATAGAAACCAAAAAAAACATGGACAGTGATGAGATGAGGCCTTATTATCGCCAGCTGCAGCCCCGCCGGCGCCAACGTCGTTGCGCCAACTCTTCGCCTTTAGCACCATGGCCGCCTCCGCCGCCTCCGCCTGGCACTCCGTGAGGGCAAAAGGGCGGTCACAAGGGGCCACAGGGCCAGAAGGGGGGGAGAAAATTGGGCGGCGTGGGGCGGCGTGGGGCGTGGGGCGTGGGGCGTGGGGCTTGGGCGTGGGGCGGCGTGGGGCTCAAGTACGTTGATTTACATGACATGTTCAGCTTTCGGAAAAAGCTCGGTCGGCTTTGGGCAACGGAGCCTCCATGACCGCCGCGGTGGCCGCCGTGGCAGCGGACTCGGTGTGGAGCAATCCTGTTGTCAACGCAGGATTGCGTGGAGCAATCCTGTTGTCAACGCAGGATTGAGTGGAGCAGTTGTCAACGCAGGAGTGGCCCGCACCAGGCCCGCGCCAGGCCCGCACCAGGCCCGCGCCAGCAGGTCCGCGCCAGGCCCGCGCCAGGCCCGCACCAGGGTTTTTCGGGCTAAAAACCATCTCCGTCAGTGATGTGATTCCCATCGCATCAAAGGATTTTTCGGGCAAAATCGGAAGCTTGGAGCAAAGTTGGAATTCCGACCTTGGTGGAAGAGCAAAGTCGGAATTCCGACCTTGGTGGACTTTTAGACTAAAGCCGCGGAGCTGGTCTTGCTTTTCCAAGTGTTCTGGCTGCCCCCTGCCTTGAAATCAAAAGATGCCTCTTACAGACTCTTACCCGTCACGTCTTGCCCTTTTCCTCCGCGGAACTGACAACGTTTTCTGTGCGTGATATCTGAATCTGTCAGTCAGAACGGCGGCCACGGCGGCGGTCATGGAGGCGCGGTCGCCCAAAGTTCCAAAGCTGACCTTTTGACTTCTTTGTTTTTCTTCTTTGGTCCATGTGTGCAAAGTGCAAATTGCAAAGGTTAACTTTTTATATATCCAAGCCCAAGCCCTTTGCAACTGACGATGAGGTCACCAATGAGGTCAAGGCCAAGCCGGCCAAGCCCACCGAGTCCGCTGCCACGGCGGAAACTGCGGCGGTCATGGAGGCTCGGTCGCCCAAAGCCGACCTTTTGATTTTTTTGTTTTTCTTCTTTGGTCTGTGTGCGCAAAGTGCAAAGGGTAACTTTTTATATCCAAGTCCTTTGCAACTGATAAGGTCAAGGCCAAGCCGGCCAAGCCCACCGAGTCCGCTGCCACGGCGGAAACCGCGGCGGTCATGGAGGCTCGGTCGCCCAAAGCCGACCTTTTGACTTTTTTTGTTTTTCTTCTTTGGTCCGTGTGTGCAAAGTGCAAAGGGTAACTTGTTATATCCAAGTCCTTTGCAACTGACGATGAGGTCAAGGCCAAGCCGGCCAAGCCTCTAGGGGTCGTTATTTTGCAGCCACACGCCTCCACGCAGCGTTTTAGGTTTCGAATCCTTCGCAGGACAAGGTCGTTTCCTGGACGGACGAGTGCTAGAAGCCTGTCAGGTTGAATAGAATCCATTTGGAAAACCCCTCTAAAGAGAGAGCTGCTCTGCAGAGGAGAGTGCTCTGCACAGAAGCGTGCTCTGCAAAGGAGCGTGCTCTGCAGAGGAGCGTGCTCTGCAGATGAGCGTGTTCTGCAGAGGAGAGTGCTCTGCAAAGAAGCGTGCTCTGCAGAGGAGAGTGCTCTGCAAAGGAGCGTGCTCTGCAAAGAAGCGTGCTCTGCAAAGAAGCGTGCTCTGCAAAGAAGCGTGCTCTGCAAAGAAGCGTGCTCTGCAAAGGAAGAGTGCTCTGCAAAGAAGCGTGCTCTGCAAAGAAGCGTGCTCTGCAAAGAAACGTGCTCTGCAAAGGAGAGTGCTCTGCAAAGGAGAGTGCTCTGCAAAGAAGCGTGCTCTGCAAAGGAGCGTGCTCTGCAGAGGAGCGTGCTCTGCAAAGGAGCGTGCTGTGAAAAGAAGCGTGCTCTGCAAAGAAGCGTACTCTGCAAATTTCTATCACCAGGTTCAGCTGCGGCCGCAGCGCAGGATGCCCACCATGGTGGGGCGCAGCAGCACGCCGCGTAGCCGCCCTGGTGCACCGCGCGGGCGATGCGGGTCGTTCTCCTTGAAACCCTCCATGGCCTTGTTGCGGTTGTACTCGCGGCCCTTCAGCAGGTTGTGCACGGCCACGGTGCGGCCGTAGTAGTTGATGTTGTCGCCGTTGGCGAAGACCTGGACGCGCTGCGGGGTTGGGCGTGGCTGGGGCCAGCGGGTTGGTGCCGTCGTGTTCCTGACGCGGAAGGCGATCTTGATTGACTCGGGGTTGAGGAAGGACGTGCCGCTGGTCAGCGGGATGCGGCAGACCCGAGAGGTGGTGGGGGAGAACGAGCTCAGCGAGCTGGGGAAGCACTGCACGTCGTGCCGCGCCGTGACGTAGCTGGTGTTGCTTGTTTTCAGCTTGTAGTCCAGGCTCTGCATCAGCTCATCCTGGGCTCCGGCGGTGACTACCTCCATGCTTGTTTATATACACGCATTTTGAGTCGTACGGCGAAGGAAAACTATTCTTCCAGTGCCTATATTGATGTAGGCGCTGGAAGAATAGCGTTTTGTGGCGCAAAACCGTGCAAATGCTATTAGTCTAGTGCCTACATTTATGTAGGCACTGGACTAATAGCATTTTGTAGCGCAAAAACCGTGCAAAAGCTATTCTTGTAGTCCGTATATCTATATACGGACAAGAAGAATGGCGTTTTGTGGCGCAAAACCGTGCAAAACGAGCTTTTGTGGCGCAAAACCGTGCAAAACGAGCTATGAGTCTAGTCCGTATATCTATATACGGACTAGACTAATAGCATTTTGTAGCGCAAAGCCGTGCAAAACCGTGCAGTCTAGTCCGTACATCTATGTACGGACGACACTAATAGCATTTTGCAGCGCAAAACCGTGCAAAAACCGTGCATTTTTTAAGCAGCCTCAATGTCTCGTGCCAGCTGGTCAAAGCTGGGCGGAGGCAGGCTCCGGCGTGACTGCCCGGAACTGGAGCTTGCCCGCGAGCTCGGCTGAGACTGGGGCAGGGCCACGGGGTTCAGGCCCCAGGAGAAGGGGCGCGGCGTGTTGCACTGCGCCTGAACACGGAAGCCGGACTGCGAGGAGGCGCGGCTGCTTGCGGGGCTGCCGGACGTGCTGCTGCCTCGCTGCCCTGCTGAGGCCGGAAGAGCGTGTTCTCCAGCACCCAGCCCGTGCCGCGCGCGAGGCCGTAGGCTGCGCCGCCCGCGATGCCCACGGCCAGCCCCGCCGTTGCCGCCGCGCCGACTCCTGCCGCGCCAGCCAGCGTTCCAGCAACGGTGGGCGCCAGGGCAGCGGCCCCCTCGGCCAGGCCCCCCAGGTTCCCGAAGGCTCCGCCCACGCGCTCGGCGGCAACGGCAACCTCACCCTCCTCCGCAGCCACGGCCGCCGTCTCCTCAACAGCTTGCGCTGCGCCGCGCTCCACCTCCTGCGCGCGCTGCACCGCCTCGTCCAGGAGGCGCTCCACGTCACTGGGCCGGCCTAGAGACGGGCTCCGACGACGGGCGCTTCATGGCCCTCAGGGGCCCGGTTACCCTGAGGCACATGCGCTTCCGGCTGACCAACCTGGACGGCAACGTTGTCCGGCTTCGCGGGTCGTCTTTGTCGTTCGTGTTATATCTTGACCACGTATAATAAGTGGAGCCGACCGAACAAGAGGCGGAGGCGCACGCTGCGCTGGACGCTGCGCCGGACGCTGCGCCGGAGGCACCGGAGCCGAAACGGCGGGGTAGGCCCCCTGGGAGCAAAAACAAACCGAAGCAGGACGTGCCTACTGAGCCGGCTGCCCCAAAGCGCAAGCCAAAGCCGCCTCCGGTTGAGATGACACCAGCGGAGGCACCGGTTGACGCACCGGCGGAGGCACCGCCGGAGGCACCACTGGTTGAGGCACCGGCCAAGGCGCCTCAGCTCACAAGAGAGCAGCAGCGCGCCCTGCGCATGCTGGAGAGGCAGTCCGCCTATGACCGGTTGACCACAGGCGCAAGCGTACTAGTGTAAAAGCATGATGTCGATTGAACCCCGCAACGAGCCTCAGATGCTCCAGTGGTTCCGCAAGACGTACCCCAGCTATAACCTGCAACCGCTGCTGCTGAAGCGCTACCAAGAACTGGAGGAGGCGCGGGCCTTCAACTCCTGGCTGGGGGAGCGCAGGCAGGCCCAGGAGGGGCAGCGGCACCTGGACGACGTGAGCCGGCTGACGGAGGCCGTGCACCGCCAGGTACCCCAGCTGCGCTACGCGCGGGCCGAGCGCCGGGGCGTGGAACCGGCGGACGAAGTTGCGCAACAGTAAATGAAGACGCTTCGGGCGCACGGCTTCAATCAGCGCCCGCGCTTTGAGCAGGTGGTGGGCTACCTTGAGCGGAATGAGCCGCTGCTGGATCAGCCGGGCCGCAAGGCCACCTCATTCGTCACAAGCCACTTCTACTTGGACGATTTCGTACAGTCCAGCGAGGACCCCAACCCCCGGCCCCTGCAGCACACGCCTCTGCAGGCAATTCCCAAGGACGGCTTCCGCACTCCCGCCGAGGCCACGGACGAGGACGTGGAGGCCGGCGCCCTGGCAAGCAACGGGCAGGGGCCGCCCTCCATCACGGACCGTCTGCGCAGCACTGCAGACGGCGCGCAGGCGGCAGCGGACCTCATAGGCGCAGGAACGGCGGGGCTCGCAGCCGCGCAGGCCTTCCGCTCTCAGCTGCCCCAGGACGCAGCCGAGTACGTGCGGCTAAACGTGCTGCCAGGCGCAGCCACCTCCGCAGATCACACAATAATGCCCACGCCGCTCTTCAGAGGATGTCGTCGCCCAGGTTGCCCAGCACTCGGCTGGCGTTGGCCAGCTGGGCGCAGCGCAGGTAAACCTCGTTGTGCGCCATCATACGGACAAATTCGAAGACCTGCTGAGACGAAGCCCAGCATGTGGTCCACGCTGAAGGGCTTCGTCGGAGAGGCGGCCGGCGCGGCGGGGTAGTCCGCTGCATCTGGGAATTGCTGACGCAGCTCCAGGTCGTTCAGGATCAGCCGGTTGCCGTCGTAGGCAGCGCTCAGGCTGTTTGTGGTCTCGCTATAGGTGGCGGTGGCAAAGTTGGAGCTGACCCAGACGGCCAGCCGGGCGCCCGTCTTCGGCTTCAGATAGTAGACGAGCTCACCCAGGTGCTGATCTGCATGTGCCGGCCCCTGATGAACAGCGTATCCAGGGCGCCGTTGGGTTTGTGGAGCTGAGGCATATCAGCCATATCGTCACAGATTATCAGGACCTGATACAGTTTCTTCATCTCCAACTTCTTGGATGCCTCCGTGATCTTGCGCTGCTGCAGGATGATGCGGCGCAGCGCCGCCTCGTCCCACTCGTCCCAGTACGCTTGCTCCCGTTCGGTGTTCACCCCCAGGTCCTCCTCGATGTACTTCTTGACGGGAATCCAGCCGTCATCGATGTCGATGGACGGGCTAAAGATGTAGATTCTCTCAAACACGCCGCGATACTGCTCCAGAATCAGGCTGATCAGAGTCACGGTGTTGCCCGATTTTGATGGCCCGAGGAAAATGCCCGTGCACGGAACCAGGGGCACCACGGGATCAGAGGATTGTTTGCTGCTGTATTCAGGCACAGGAAACAGCTTGATCTTCCCCATCCCTTTGTTTCACCTGCCAAATTCGAAGCCGGGAAGCCGGGCGGCGAGTCCGGGAGCGCATCGCTATCCGACGACCCTCTCCCAGGAAGCCGGGCGGCGAGTCCGGGAGCGCCCTGCTGTATAGCAGTGCGCTCCCAGAGTTTTCCGGGATAAAACCTAAAGGAAGCCGGGCGGCGAGTCCGTCAGCGCGTCACTGTGTAGCGACGCTCACGGAGTTTTCCGGGATAAACTAAAGGGCTGGTATGCAGCTGAAGTACATGGGGAGCAAGGCGTGGCTTGCACCACACCTGGGGGACGTCGCTGTGCTTCACTCTCCCTTCTTCGGTTCCGGAAAGCTGGAGTACTACGGCGCCCGGGCCTGGAGGTGCGCGGCGTCGACACCTTCGAACCCGTCGCAAACCTGCACCGCTGCTACTTGAGGCAAGACCCGGTCTTCCTGCGCTCCTTGCTGCGCCTGGTGGGGCGCAGGGTGGACAGGCGCTCCCACTTCGGGCACCTCCTGCCGGGCACTCAGCTCATACGTCCTGCTGCGCAACAGCTTCTTGGGAAAGTGGGGCTCCTTCGCACAGCAGCGGCCACTGGCGCTGAGCAGCGTGCGGCGTCTGCAGCAGCCACCGTGCAATGTGACCGTGCGGCGCCAGGACGCACTGGCCTATCTACGCGCTCTGCCCTGCCCGGCGCACCAGTGCATCTACGCCGACCCTCCTTACATTTTCCCCGGCCGCAGCATGAACTACTATGGTACGAGAGGGGAGGGCCACGACCTGGTCTTTCACACGGAGCTGCGAGACGCACTCTTCGCGAGCGGCCTGCCCTTCGTCCTGAGCATCAACAACGTGCCGGAGGCCCGGGAGCTCTACAGCCGGGCCGACTCCATCACGAGCCGGGCAAGAACAGTTCCAAGCCCGAGCTGCTCGTAGTGCACCGGGGCAATCCTGTTTTCAGAGCAGGAATGGGTGGAGCAATCCTGTTGCCACAGCAAGATTGAAGGGGCAATCCTGTGCTCACGACAGGATTGACGGCAGGGCGAGTGAAGGGTGAAAAAAACACTCCGGAAGCGATGCTGCGAGGACGGCATCACTGCCGGACCTTCGGCGCTGGCCCGGTGATGGGTTTTTCGGGCAAAAAAGCGAGGTCGGAATTCCGACCTCGGTGGAAGAATCCCGACCTCGGGTGGCGCGGGCTCGGCAGGCTGGAGGCTTCTATGCCGGGCAGGGATGTGGCGCGCTCGGTATCGAAGCCTCCACGTTGGGCGAGCACACTCCTTCGCAGAGCACTCTCCTTTGCAGAGCACTCTCCTTTGCAGAGTACTCTCCTTTGCAAAACACGCTCCTTTGCAGAGCACGCTCCTTTGCAGAGCACTCTCCTTTGAGTTTGCGGACGCGACGACTGCGCTGTGGTCTGAGAACGCCGGGGCGCACCCGGCGGGAGCCACGCTGAGCACCGACTTCGAGATCCAGAACGTCCGAGTTCTGGCCTCCAGGTCGTCCTGGACTCTGCGCTGGTAGAGTCCTTCAACCGCGTGCTCCTCTCAGGAAGGTCGCTCGTGTCCACGGTGCACACGCAGCAGTCCAGCGTCCACTTCCTCTCGGTCCTCGCGGGCACTTACGACAACACGGTGCGCAACATCGACATCGGCCGCGTGGGCTACCTGCGCCACAGCTTCATTGCCGGCTTTCCCACCGAGCGCGTGCCCAAGATGCCGCTGAGTGGTGTCAGCACCCGCTCGGGCGACCTTGCCCGGTTCACCTTCAAGGGCCTGGACTGCCGTGTTCACCGCCAGGTCTGTCACTTGCGCGTAGGGCGTCAGAGCGAGGGCCAGCTGCCCTGCGGTGACGTGCGTGCCGTCTGTTACCTCTCCGTTGTCCAGGACAACCGGGATGTTGCCGGTGACAGGTCCTTCAAACATGTTTTCCTTAGGAGTCGTTGCGCAAAGTCGGCCCCTGGAAAAAGCTTCTCCGCAAGTACGTGTCACCCCGCGACACAGTCCGGAAAGCGAGGCCGGCTCCGCGGCTTCGGTCTTGGAGCGAGGCCGGCTCCGCGGCTTCGGTCTTGGAGCCCGCACCAGGCCCGTTTCAACAGTTTACCGAAAAATTCGCCTCGAGACCGTCCTTGGGTGGCGCGGGCTCGGCAGGCTGGTGCACTTGCCGCCACATAGCATGTGCTCGGCTACCAGGACATGAAGTGAAGGACAACATCCTTCATTTCTGACACCTATAGTGTACCGCAGAAACTATGCACGGCGTACATAGTTTCACCGGCCAAATAAAAAGCGTGCTACAGTCGTCGTCCCACGCGACAACTGGAAAAATTGTTCCGTACAGTCGTCCCCCCACGGGACAACTGGATTTTTTTTCCTGGACCTCGGGTGGCGCAAGCGCGGCCGGGTTGAGGCTTCTATGCCGGGCAGGTGTTGCGGCAGCGGAGGCTTCTATGCCAGGCAGGGATGTGGCGCGGCAGGGGGCTCGCTTGAAATGCAGCCTGGAGCCAGTGTCCGATATAATCGGACACTGCTTCGTAGTTGGTGATAACATATGAGACATCATCAGCTGCGTGCCTGGCACGCTAGGTATCGAAGCCACGTCGGCGGGCTGGCGCGGCTCACAGAAATGTGACGCTTGAAAGCATAAGTGGCACTTATGCTTTCGAAGCGGCCGGGTGGTGGAACGCATTGAAACGAACCCACTTCGAAAGCATAAGTGGCACTTATGCTTTCGAGCGGCGCGCTTGGTATCGAAGCCACGTCGGCGGGCTGGCGTGGCCAGGGTCGCGCCTCTGCAGAAAGTGCCTGACATCCTCACAAAAAATGTCGAGTGGCGCCTTGAGCCAATTAACATGCCACCGCCGGGTGGCGCGGCCGGGAGGCTTCTATGCCGGGCAGGTAGCGCGGCAGGAATGTGGCGCGCTAGGTATCGAAGCCTCGGCGGGCTGGCGCGGCTCCGATGCCGGGCAGGAATGTGACTCGAAAGCACAAGTGGCACTTGTGCTTTCGAAGTGCCTCGGAACTGGAAACAGGCACCAACCATTTTTTGGGTGGTGCCCGTGTGGAGTTCCGCTGCAGACTGCGCCGCGCGAAGACACACAACTAGAGAAATCAATGAGTCAGCTTCGGTGAGTCAGCTTCGGTGAGTCAGCTTCGGGCGCGGTGAAGACACGCTTCTTTGCAGAGCACGCTCCTCTGCAGAGCACTCTCATTTGCAGAGCACGCTTCTTTGCAGAGCACTCTCCTTTGCAGAGCACGCTTCTTTGCAGAGCAGGCAGGCGGCTCTGGCGTGACTGCCCTGAGCTGCGGGAGCTTGCCCGGGAGTTCGGCTGGGACTGACACAGAGTCACAGGGTTCAGGCCCTAGGAGAAGGGGCGCGGCGTGTGATTGGCCTGCGCCTGGTGGCTGCTTGCGGGGCTGCCTGAAGTGCTGCTGCCGGAGCGTCCTTTGCAGAGCACTCTCCTCTGCAGAGCACGCTTCTTTGCAGAGCACGCTCCTCTGCAGAGCACGCTCCTTTGCGGGGATGGAGACGAGTCAGCTTCGGGCGCGAAGTCAAATATTTTCTGTTTGTGAAGACACACAACTAGAGAAACACATGAGTCAGCTTCGGTGAGTCAGCTTCGGGCGCGGTGAAGACAGAGATATCCTTTGCAGAGCACGCTCCTGTGCAGAGCACGGATCCTTTGCAGAGCACGCTTCTTTGCAGAGCACGCTCCTTTGCAGAGCACGCTCCTTTGCAGAGCGCGCTCCTTTGCAGAGCACGCTCCTTTGCAGAGCACGCTCCTTTGCAGAGCACGCTCCTTTGCAGAGCACGCTCCTTTGCAGAGCACGCTCCTTTGCACAGAAAGCTTCTTTGCAGAGCACGCTCCTTTGCAGAGAACGCTTCTTTGCAGAGCACGCTCCTTTGCAGAGCACGCTCCTTTGCAGAGCACGCTTCTTTGCAGAGCACGCTCCTGTGCAGAGCACGCTTCTTTGCAGAGCATTCTTCTCTGCAGAGCACGCTTCTTTGCAGAGCGCGCTCCTTTGCAGAGCAGGCCAAGCTCTCTCTTTAGAGGGGGTTTCCCAAATGGATTCTATTCTACCTGAGAGGCTCCTAGCACTCGTCCGTCCAGGAAACGACCTCGTCCTGCGAAGGCTTCAAAGTCTAAAACGCTGCGTGGAGGCGTGTGGCTGCAAAATAATGACCCCTAGATATGCGCAGCAATTTGGCTCCAGGTTGCATTTCAAGCGATGTCAAGCTTTGCCAAAGGAAACCCCTTTTCCCTTTTTTTGGGACCCCTTTTTTTGGGACCCCTTGTTTTCTTTTTTTTGTTTTTTTCTTAGCCCTGCAAAGGTTGGCTCGCTTGAAATGCAACCTGGCGCCAAATTGCAAGCATATCTAGGGGTCATTATTTTGCAGCCACACGCCTCCACGCAGCGTTTTAGACTTCGAATCCTTCGCAGGACGAGGTCGTTTCCTGGACGGACGAGTGCTAGGAGCCTCTCAGGTAGAATAGAATCCATTTAGGAAACCCCCTCTAAAGAGAGAGTCAGATCCACGTGGCCACCACGTCCAGTGAAGGCCGACTGGTCTGCCTTGTTGGAGAGACCCGTGGTTAGCAAGCTCTGCAGTGCGGCAATGGCCGGCGCTATTGCCGGTGCCCGCCTCTCTCTTTAGAGGGGGTTTTCCAATTCTATTCTACCTGACAGGCTTCTAGCACTTGTCCGTCCAGGAAACGACCTTGTTCTGCGAAGGATTCAAAACCTAAAACGCTGCGTGCAGGCGTGTAATAACAACCCCAGATATCTGCGTTTCTGCAAGGCGAGCTAAAAAAAACAGGGAAAAAAAGAAAGCCAGCCAGAAGCCAGCCAAACCAGCCAGAAGCCAGCCAGAAAACAGCCAAACCCAGCCAACCCAGCCAAAAGCAGCCAAAAGCCAGCTAGAAGCCAGCCAAAAAGCCAGCCAAGGTTAGGGGCTCGCCTCTCTCTTTCAAATGGATTCTATTCTACCTGACAGGCTCCTAGCACTCGTCCGTCCAGGAAACGACCTCGTCCTGCGAAGGATTCGAAACCTAAAACGCTGCGTGGAGGCGTGTGGCTGCAAAATAATAGGTTGCGTTTCAAGCGAGCCAACCTTTGCAGGGCTAAGAAAAAATCAAAAAAAGAAAAAAAGGGGTCCCAAAAAAAGGGGTCCCCAAAAAAAAGGGAAAAGGGGTTTCCTTTGGCAAGCTTGACCTCGCTTGAAATGTCTGCAAAGAAGCGTGCTCTGCAAAGGAGAGTGCTCTGCAAAGGAGAGTGCTCTGCAAAGAAGCGTGCTCTGCAAAGGAGCGTGCTCTGCAGAGGAGCGTGCTCTGCAAAGGAGCGTGCTGTGAAAAGAAGCGTGCTCTGCAAAGAAGCGTGCTCTGCAAACAATGCGGCCATGCCACATACCACGGCAAGTCTGCATGCACCCACCGCTCGGCGGCTTGTAGTCAATGCTCGCTCGCCAAGGGTCAGGAAAGGCCACAAGGCTTCGGCCGCTGCGGGCGTAAGAAAATAAGCTCCCCCAAAGTGGCTGCAATGCTGGGGATGCCGGCGGCGTGTCGTCAGGCACCAAGCAACACAATGCAGTGAGTGCAGGCTGGTCTCCAAGCATGCGCAAAGCGGGGCATGCACAAAGTGGATGCGAAATGCAAAGTGTTAAAACCCTCCTGGCCCCGTGCCTAAATTGGGAAGCAGTTCTGAGGTCCGTGTTTGTGTTGCTTACAAGGTTCCATTGATTGCCATTTGGCTCAAGTCACAAGTGAGGTTCAAGATCTTATGTGAAGCTGCGTTCATACGTGATCGGCAATTGAGAGCGGAAAACACTTCGCTTGCGCTGCATTTGTCAGGACCACTGTTGTAACTATTATTCCTTCTCCCTTACAACAGTTACACGGGTTCGGCTATAACGGTTTGACCGTATACACCTTTCTACGTGGTTGGTATTTACAGCTGGAGGGTTCGGTGGACAGCGTCCCACGGGACGTCACCTTGCCGTCTCTTGACAGGTTATCAGCCGTAACGACAAGCTCTACACTGGACAGAGAGACAGCTGGTTTATTGCGGGTACAGGGACAATAAAGGAACAATAACCTACACGGTACAATGGCATCTTCAGCGAGCCCAAGTACTGCAACTTTTGGGAACAGCAGCTCAGAGGGATCCAATGGATTGATGGCTCTTCCTGCGGTGATCGCAGATTCAGGAGCTATTCAGCGACATATCCACTCCCACAAGATCATGGAAGCAGATCGATGTTCGTCAGGAGTCGAGGCAAAGAGAATCCCCGCCGAGAAGATCATCATCTTCGCCTGCGACACCACGGACGTCGCAGAAGGGCGTGAGGTCAACATCAAAAGGTGGGAGGTCTAAATCACCCACCAGTGCGGAGTTTCGCGCCGCAATTAAAGAAAAGAACAAGATGGAGATGGAGATCGGGGAATATCAAAAGACACTTGATGAAATGTCGGCAGCGATGGCGAATCTTCATCAAGAAGACTATGGGAGCACCATCCGGATCCAGGAGCTGGAGAGACGATGCGAGATTGCCAGCAAGCAGTCGGGGCATCTTGTGAGTCACCACCAACACCACATGGCTGAGGCATGGCGCAAGTTTGAGGAGGAAGCCCAACAGATGCGCAAGGTGGAAATGAACGCATATCAGTACGGGGAAAAGAAAGACATGGAGTCGAATGTTATAATACAACAGATGAGACAAGCTGAAGGAACTATTATGGAGCAGAAGCGGGAGATTGCAGTGATGAAATCCTACATGGCAAGCGAGAAGTCAGCCGCGCAGGAATCAGCTATACGTGCAAATCAGATACACCGTGAGGCTTCACAACAAATATCAGTTTATCAGCAACAGATCAGAGGTATTGAATCGTCTACATCTGTCGAGAAGTTCAACGAGGAGGAGATGGTCCAAAGTCTAAGATCACAGTTGGAGCATGCACTCGTCAAACGCCCCGAGACGTACTCTATGGAGGACTCCAAGGAGCAGCTGATGGCGAGACTGAACGACGTTACAACATTCGCGGAGCAAGAATCGAAGAGAGCAGAGTGCTGACTTCGCAAGAAAGAAGAGATCGTCAAACAGTATGAATCCGACGTGTTGAAGAAGGACCAGATGATTGCTATCGAGGGTGGTCATCGTCAAGATGCGATCTTGGAGTTAGCCCAGGTCAGAGAAGCAAAACAAGAAGAGCGGTGCACGATGGACGAGAAGTCGAAGGAGGCCGAGTACTGGAGATTGACAGCTAAGGGAGTGTATGATGAGTACCTTGAGGAGATGCGTGAACTTCAGGGACAACTGAAGGATCGGGAGGCGACGCTCAAGCAAGAAGAGAGTTTTGTTCGTCAACTCGATGCTGACAATGAGGAACTACGAGCACTCAAGAAGCTGGAGACACAGGAAGCCTCTAGCAGTAAAGATGGACATCGTGAACGAGCAGTAGTGAAACGCGCTGAGGGAGGACCCCAAGCTAATTCGACTAGGGTAGACAAGAGGGTGACTGGGTTATTCCCGTCATCATCATCGAATCTGATCCCTAATTCGTCACTAATGCCAGGTTCGATTCTCTTTCCGTCTTTTGGTGATCCAATGATCGATGTGCACCTATCCCAGATGCAAGGGGTTGTTGGGCATGTCCCACAATCCGCTACTACAACTGGTGGTAATGGTGATGGAGGGGGAACAACGGTACTACACCCCCATTGGATTACGGTGGATTCTCGCCCAATGGAAATAGACAAGGGGCAAGTCGACGTCAGTTGAGCCTCACAGGTGGCGGAGGAGGACCTCCGGATGATCCACCCGGTGATGAGGACGAGGATGACGACGACGAAGAGGACGAAGAGGACGAGGAAGAAGAAGAGGAAGAAGATGACAATCGGACACGGAGGAGGCGCAGAAGATCGAGGGATGATCGAGAAATCAAGAACGAAAGACCGAGGATTTCGAGGAAAGAAGCCGAGAGGGTGTCTATTCCTGCTTGGCCAAAGATACATCAACTCGATAACTGGAAGATGCAACTGCTGATGAATGTTCTGAGCGCATGCGCAGATCCAGATACTGACACATGGACGAAATGGTTGGAACAGGCTCTTGGGTTAAACCCAGACCTGAATCTGCTGAGCGACTCCGGCGACAGATTCGCTACGATAGATATCAAAATGGCCATGGGCATGCAGAACATGTTGAAACAAGCACCTGACGAAGCCAAAGACGTGTACCTCGACGCTACGCGACATTCGGAACTACGACATCAACAAGGGGTGATCGTGAAGGGACGAGAGTTGGTGGCATTGGTTATGCAATCATTCAGGACGTCTGATCGAACGGATCTTGTCTACCACATCGAGCACCTATTCAACCTTGACTTTCCTGGAGACAAGAATTTGGTTATATTCAGGAACAAGTGGTATGATTTGTTGCTAAAGATGAGGAGCGAAGACAGACCCAGCAAGTTGGCTCTCAGAGATATTCTCTACAGGAAGATCAAAGGGAGCAAGAAGATGGAGTTCGGCCTCAACGCCTACCATAGATTGCCGGACAAGCATCCTCAAAAGACGTACGAATTCTTGTTGGCATTGATCGACCATCAGATCAAGGCGGATCGGGAGGACCTCGATGATGAAGTCGGGCGGCAGAGATGCAGCCCCGGCCACTGGCAAACAGGAGAACCAGGGTGGCAAAGGCGAGGAAGGGGAAACCCAGTGGGCCTGATGCTGCTCCTGTACTCCCAAAGGCCAAAGCAAAGGGTCACGCTGGCAAGAACGGCAAGTCCGACGGTGCCAGCAACCGAGGCAAGAGTCCGGGCGGAAGTAAAGATAACCCATGTTGGTATCACTTCAAGTCAGCGAAGGGATGCGTAAAAGGGAATGAATGCACATTTTCCCACAGCAAGAAGACGGAGCACAAGCTGGAGAACATGTCCAAAGGGAAAGGAAAAGGTAAGTCCAAATCCAGATCATCGTCACCAAAGAGGGATGATGGAGCATGCTTCGCGTTTCAGAAGGGAAAGTGCGACAAGGGGAGTGCTTGCAAGTATAGGCACGAGCTCATCAAGAACAATTCAGCTCCGGCAACGTCAAGCGACAAAGCACAGGCCAAGTCGAAGGCTGCCGCCAAGGCCGCAGCGCCAGCTATTGCAAGAAGGGCCATCGCGATGCCTGCGATAGTCTTGAAGCAATCGGCTCCTGCGGGAAAGGTCAGCCTCAAGAAGGACGTTGACCAGGTCGAACCGGATGAAGCCGAGACTGTCTACCACGAGCATGATGACGACGCAATGAGCGAATCATCAAGATGGTCTGGCGAGTCCGAGATCCCCGAGAAAATGGTATGGTTCAAGGACGTACTCGATGTCGACGAGAATGGGGAGATCATCTATCTCGAAGACGAGAGAAGGCAATGGGAACGAAAAGGGGAGTGGTACGGCTATGAGGACAGTGAGAATGAGCCTTATCAGTACGTGCACGTCGACGAGAAGAAGTTTAAGAGCAGTGATCATCGAGAATTATCAGCCTATCAGGTCCAACGATCATTGATAAGAGCGAGAATACTGAGAGAGGTGGTAGACGACGTATACAAGAAACACTACTTCCCAGTAACCAAGGAGAGCAGCATAATGTTCGAATATGATCGGAACAAGGACGAGATCAAAGAATCGGCCGTCGACTGGAAGAAACAGCATGGTTTGCCGAAGAATGTGTTCGCAATGTCAACGTGCATCAGCAAACGGGTGAAGTGGTTGATGGATACTGGATGTGGTCATGATCTCATTGGAAGAGCCAAGGCAAAGAGTCTGGGTGTCGATATTGTGAAGGATGATGATGAGATCGTGTTCCAGACTGCAAATGGTTCCACTTCCACGTCCGACGTGGCGAAGATAGTCGTGGACGAGTTGGACGAGACTGTCGAGCCGCACGTGTTGGACGAGACACCCACGCTGTTGTCGATAGGGAGGAGATGCATGAAAATGGGTTACGCATTTCACTGGATGCCTGGTAAACTACCTTTCATGGTTACACCAAAGCAGGGATTCGTGCACTTACAAGTCAAGGACGACATCCCATACCTCGTGAGTGATGGTAAACTTCGGAGTAACAGGCATCGCCCTACGGTAGACGACCTCAAGGAGCACTTTTCGGAAGTATTGGCAATGGTAACGAACGATGCGGCAGATCAGGATGGCGACGATGACAACGAGGTCACACCCGCCGCTGTCGGTGAATCCGCAGAGGGCGAGGGCGAGCGCCATGATGGTGCGTTTGACTTCGGACCACCCGGAGGAGCCGGTCCGGTACGTCCGCCTCCCGTAGCTGAGGAAATACCTGTAGACGTTGGGCCAGCCCCATGTCGACATGGTGATGCCGAAGCTAACGAGGAAGAGGTTGATGAGGATGACCCAGACGCCGGAATTGAAGTTGATGTGTACGAAGGGTCATCGATAAAGAGGAAAGTGGGAGTCCTCAAGAGGGACGCCAACTCCATTGCTCATTTGCTTACACACAGGTATCGAAACCCTTTCTGCGAATCATGCGTCAAGGCAAAGATGAGACACTTCAGATCACGAACAGGGGCCTTCAAGAGGGAGGTAAAGATGTTTGGGGACCTGGTGACGTTCGACTTTGTGACGGCATCAGGAGATCATGAAGTGGAAGGCAGGTATGCGCTCATTATTCGGGACATATATACCGGAATTATCATGGCTTATCCAACTGCGAGAAGAGACACTGACTCCGTCGTCAGGGCCATCAAGCACTTCTGCGGGAGGAGGAAGATCAAGCAGGTATACTCGGATGATGGCCCGGAACTGATCAATGCATGCGTGGAGCTGAAGCTGAACCACGACCTGTCGCTGCCTGGACGACCGCAGAATAATTCCCTTGCTGAAAGAACAAACCAATTCATCATTGACCAGACTTCGGCTTGTCTTGTACATGCCGGTCTACCCACGTGCTACTGGGTGCAGGCCATCACCACGCTGTGCCATCTCATGAACATTGAAGAAGTAAATGGGTCGAGCGCTTGGATGAGGCTGCGTGGCGAGGAGTTCAAAGGCGAGAAGATACCTTTTGGCGCGCTAGTAGACTTCAAGCCGAGTGAGGCACGAGGGGGGAAGAGGGAGAAATTCGAGCCAAGAGGGGAAACTGGTATATTTGCTGGATACGTGTTGAGCACCGGGATGCATTGGGCGAACAAGTGTCGGGCTTGGGCCCTCACTGCGTTTGCGGGTGCAGAGTTGAACATCAAGAAGGCAAAGGTTCCACCTCGATTGAGAATGCCGCATCAAACGGAGAGGATGATTCTCAAATCACCTCTGACATTCCCAATGTACAAGGTTGCCAACGAGACTCTGGAAGGGATTGAGATGTCTGTCGATGCAATAGGTCTGGATGCACGTGACCGCCTGGTCGAAGATGAGGACTACGAGCCCGAGTTATTGCAGAGTGACGAGAAGCGACTGCTCGACGATGAGGTCGATCAGATCGCTGGTGTGCTGCTTGACGATGGTCCGGAAGTACTTGTCGGAGATCGGGGGGACCATGTAGAAGAAGAGGATGCTAGACCGAGCTCATCAAAAGGGAAAGGGGATGCACATGCCAAGGGCGACGAAGAAATTACGAAGCCCGACCTTCCACATGTGTCAGCTGGACTACCTGGGGAACGTACATCAACGACGATGGCAAGGAGGTTAAGATCGACAAGGCCGGAAGACCATATCCTGTCCTGTCGGGAAAGATGGCTTCAGGTTAATGAAGACGACGAGACCTCCAGAGTACACTCCCGATGAATGGGCAATGATGAGGAAATACTACACCGAGGAAGAAAAGGCCGAGGTGAAGGGCGGTGGCAAGAAGAAGAAAGACGGCTCCAAAAGTAAGGAGTCTGAGATTTTTGAGGCCTCGCGTTGGGCGGATTTTTTGGGTTGTCATGAGGGTTGGGATGTGCAGATGGCCGACGCTGTTCAAGCGTGCATCCAGGCCACTGGATTGAATTGCCATCAGAGGCTGTGCCGAGTGAATGCAATTGGGTTAAGTACAGAAGACCAGTCGTCCCATTGAGGAAGGCGCTGTACGGACACCCAGATGCGGGAACATTCTGGGAGCAGCACTGTGATGAATCGGTGCGCGCCGTTGGTTTTGAACCCATCGGTGAGGAATGGCCGTCAGTGTACATTCATGAAAAGCTCCAGCTTGTTCTGGTTGTGTACGTCGACGACTTCAAAATGGCAGGGCCGCAAAAGAACCTTGCCCAGGGATGGAGCATGTTACGTACACGTTTGAAGATTGAGCCCGAGACTGGACTTGACATGTACCTTGGTTGTAATCAAAGCAAGGGAAACGTCACTCTCGGGAACGGACACCGCGTAACAACGGTGACCTATGACATGGAACAGTTCCTACGTTCCTGTGTCGACCGCTATCTTGAGGTGGCGGGCGACGTAAAGTTGAATAAGGTTGTCACTCCTGAGTTGCATGAAGAAACAAAGAATCACGTCTCACGGAAGCCTGCCAAAGAGGGGCCGTCAGTCGTGTGCAATTGGTGTAACAATCTTGTGCCCACCGACGGTTCTGCCACAGTGCCGGACCAGCGGGGAGGGACTCCTGAGTTGGCCATGAAGGAGCCCGTGCGTGGACACCTTGCTCCGCATGCCGCTAGCGTACTAATGAAGTTGCTGTACGGTGCGCGGATCGCCCGCTTCGATTTGTTGCGGCAAGTGAATCGCCTGGCGCGGAATGTGCACAGGTGGACTGACTCCGACGATCGGGGTTTGCATCATTTGATGTGCTATGTGCATCATACGAAACATTGGCGCATGGTCGGTTGGGTCGGAGACTCCATGGATGATGTGCACTTGGCCTTGTATGCGGACGCTGACTTTGCAGGATGTGTTGACTCGCTACGTTCCACCTCTGGTGCACACTTGAATATACAAGGGCCGAATACTCGGTTTCCGTTGTCTGGCAGCTCAAAAAGACAGGGTTGTGTGAGTCACTCAACTCCTGAGGCCGAAATAGTTGCGGCCGATGTTGCCATGAGAGCCATGGGTATGCCTGCTCTGAAGTTGTTGCAGCGGATTCTCAAGAAGTCACCGAACTTTGTGTTCTATGACGATAACAAGGCTATGATCGGTGTCGTGCGATCGGGGAGAAACCCCACGATGCGCCACCTTGAGAGAAGCCATGGTGTTTGCATTTCGTGGATGCATGAGATGTTCACACGTGATTACATGTATTTGGCGTATGAGGTCACCGACAGAATGGCGGCCGACATCTACACCAAGGCGTTCAATGATGGACGCAAATGGAAACATGCATGTTTGCAGATTGGTCTACTTGACCCGAGCTTGCTGTCTGACCCGGATACCCTCAAGGCGCTCACACCTACGTGTGATCCCATAAAAGGGACCATGCAGACTGCTTCGGGAACGGTTGACGGAGTTCCCACATTTCCGTACACACACATTCCGATCATGCCCCCGGACCTGTGGTGGTCCGGATTGACATCCAAAGAAGGGTTGCATGAGCATGAAGGACATGATCCGGTTGTCGTTGCCAAAGGACCCAGATTGATGCGTGTGAAACCTCCACTCGCGGTTGTGACACCATTCGGGAGCAAGTGGCTTCGTTCCACTTGGTTTCTGAGGAACGGGTCATGGCTCAAAGTTGAGGACAGGGTTGACCCTGGATTGCAGTGTGAGCGGATTGATGGGTGGGTTGAACGCGCAGTTTGGCAGTTTCATCCCGTACCGGTTGCTGTACCGGCGCGGGAGCAATCTCCACGACCACGACCAATTCACGTCGGGTCCGGGGATGTTGACATGCAGTCCGTGCTGGCCGCATTCGTTGAAGAACTGTCGAACGAGCGCATTGAATTAAAATGTGTCAATGACCTTGCTTTGGAAACTTTGCTCCGGTTGAAGCTGCTTATGCGTTGCCTGCATACCAGTCATGAGCAACTTGTTCCTGGTCGTTGTTTTGTTCCATATCGCATTGCGGTGAAGCACAAACCACAGTTAGCGCCGGGTATTGAGCTCGCGATGGTTAAACATGACGGTGGTGTGCTTCGCGCTCCGGTGCATGTCTCGCTTCCTGGTATGAGAACTCGCACAGTCGTCACTTTGTACAGTGTTGACTTGGCTCGGCCTATTGTGCTGATGGCATGTTCCGAACCGCGTAACTGGTTCACTGCCCTTGCCCGACATAACGGGCCGCAGGTCGTGACCATCACTTTGGTCGATGACTTACTGAGCGAGTACGGGGGGAGAATCGCTAGACATGTGCTTACTAAACCTTCCGATTTGTTGTTCTTCGCCGGGCCTTGCACGGGGGGATCATCATGGGCACGCCTCAACAAGACTCGCGGAGTTGACACCGCAGAGAAAATCGAGGCCAAACAGAAGGAATTTTGGAAATTGTTTGAACGGTTCGTTGAAATCAAACGGCGTGCCATGACGAAACGCGCTGCGATTTTGTTTGAGTTGCCTGGAAGTTGCGATTATTGGAAGGATGAGAGACTGCATGAGGTTGTTCATGATGGCATTAGTCATGAGTTTGATGGGTGTCGCTATGGCTTGAAGCAAAGGTATGCGAAGAAACCCATGCCAATCAAGAAACCATGGAGAGTTGTTTCGTGGAACTTTGACCTTGGCAGCTCGTTGTCTCAGAAGTGTAATGGAAACCATGAGCATGGACCTTGTGCCGGTCGGGAAACCAAGGAAACCCAGTTGTACACGTCGTTAATTGTGTGTGTGATCCTCCGTCGTTTTCGTGCTCGAGCAAAGTGCCTTCAACCGGCACCATTGAAACTCGCTCTTGCTTGCATTACGCGAGGGAACTCGCGGAAGCATCAAGCTACTGCGCGTGAGATTCGCACCGCCCCGACTGTACCAACGAGGAGCTGGGCTAGTCCCGAACCTCAGATTGCAACGGGGGACTGGGCTAGTCCCGAACCTCAAGTTTCGAAGAGGAGTTGGGCCAGTCCCGCACCTCAATTAGAAGCTGGGCACTTATTGGGACTATTCTGTGGCTTTATTTGCAGCTGCCTATTTTGGGTTTTCCCGGTTCTGGAGAATATCATCAAGATGACTGCCAATGCGACCGTCGTCAATACGAATGAATTCTTCTGCGTGCCTGTTGGGAAATCCAGGCAAGCGGCAATATTCTTGGGGAACCTCGTGAAGAACTCCATCGAGGAGGGCAAAAGAATCCCCAAGAGAATGGAAATGGGCAGCGACCTGGGTACGTGCATAAAGTGGATCGAGGACATTGGCGTCCCCGCCATCTACGCCTACTCAGCGTACTACTCTGCCAAGTGCCGCGGAATGATGAAAGGAGAAGGGCAATCCATGAGGGTTGCGTTAGAGTTTATCAGTAAAGTTTTCGGACAACTTTCTGCTGACGAATGCATGCTTGGTTGGAGGGAATTTTGCAGCAAAGGGAAGAAGATCGTGGCAGCGCTGAACCAGCTTTGCGGTGAGGCATCGCTACTAGCAAAGAACCCTGAACTGCTCAACGTCACCAAGTACTGCATCGAGGGGGCAGATATGTTGAGATCCATCGCAGATATTTGGGATCTCGCATCAGGTGTGGCCGAGGACAATGAAGAACGGTCTTTCAAAGCTGCGTTCCACCAAGACACTCCGGTCGGGGAAGTCTACAAGGAGTTCATCAGCGATGAACCAACCAGAACCTCGTCGTCAAGAAGGTGGAGGAGCTCCGAGGAGTTTCTGACAACTGCAGAGTTTGAAAGGCATGACCGAAGAATTTCGAAGTTCAGAGATCGAAACTGGGGGAAGGTATTCACGTTGAGCGTGATCAAGGCTCCCAAGCTTGACTTCCACGGTCGTGGTGCAAAAGACGACTACCAGAAGAATTGGGACCTTGGGCTGACCTACCAGAATGAGCTGCGCGCGTCGATGAAGAACCTCGCGTATGCAATGAGAAGAGATGAAAGAGCTCGCCAGCACAACCTTTTGCGCTGGATGATCTGTGCGTCAACCCCCAGCGACATCTCTGACGCATGCATTGGGGCAATCAACTCACTTATGTGCGTTTCCTTCATCATGAGGAGATTGCAGCCATTGGTCGGGGAAAGGCATGCTACGGATCAGTCGTACACAGTTTATTTCCGTCAGGACAAGTCCGAGCTAAGGGGCCTCTATCGGGAGATCGAGGTCGCCAGGAACTTCCTGTGGTGCATCGACATGATCTACGAATCAACGCTGCCTGCGATGAACATCAATTCCATCAGCTTGGCGCCGCACGCGGCTGACAGGGCCGCTGAGAACCAAGATCGGCGCAAGTGGGTAAGCTGGCTGAAGGAGATTGAAAAGAAGGCGGAGAAGGACAATATGATCGACTTCGACCAGAACACCTACTGCACCATTCACGAGGCCGACAGGGAACTGGAGAGGTACTAATGGGTTCATCGAAGACGGAACCGCCGCAGAAGACGGAGCGACAGCAGAAGTCAGCGTCAAGCTCCGGGCAAAGGAAACAAACCTCTGGTGGGCCAGTCCCCCAGCAGGGGGCTTCAAGTGGGGGGTCGCATGCAAGCGATGCCGTCAAGATCGACAACGAGATCATCGACTCCATATTCCGCATGAACTCCGGTGGTGATGATGACAGATGGACAATCATCAACCCAACTGCTGGACTCGACACATACACCTCATTCGAGGGGGGTATTACTCTGAGTGGCGCGACTGTCAACGTGAAGTTCAACATAGACGCCGACACAGGGTACCCAATCATACAAACTGTATTTGGGCCGTGTCTCGCAGACGGGAAGAACGCGACATATTGGGAGTGTATGCTGAGATGCCTGACTTCTTCGCTATTACATTTCGAGGAGAAGACCAGCGCGGAGAAGATCATTCTTTCCTATGTTGGAAAAGGGAATGCGGCATGGCTTCAGCTGTATGCTTTCATGTGTGCCCAAACAGGATGCTTGATTACTGGACGCCTTCCAGGCGCCAAAGCCATCAACGCGTTGATCCAGGCAGAGAAGAACCCAGACAACGGAGTTGGACGGTTGATCCGGATCATCAAGGAGCAGAAAAGGGGCCCCATTGGTGGGGCAACGATTCGCGACATGATGATTCAGAAGAAGAGCTTCTTGGTCCTGGATTGGCCCCTGAGGGCTGTCAACGCGAAAGGGAGCACGAAGACCTTCCAGATGATGGTCAACGAACAGGGATGGACAAATGTCGAGGAGAGATCGTACTACGGTTCGAGTGAGCAAGTCTCCTCGTCCGCAGATACGATGAGCATCATCTCCCGATTGCAGAAACTGGAAAAGCATCGTCGAACGACGGAGGCGAGACATGGATGACTCACCTGTGTCGGTACACATTTGGATGTCGCTCTCTGATTGGGTGTGCAAGAGGGGGTGTGGGTGGCAGGTGACCGCCAACCCCATCATCGACTCCTTGCAAAAGGCGATATCCGACCTCGTCAACACGTGCAAGGGCTTGGTTGTGGTGTGCGTGAATCGCGACGTAGCTTTCCATGGAGGAAGAGGGGACTTGGGGACGATCGCCAACAAGGTGAGCGAGATCTGCAAGGCGGCAGGCGCGTTGGTGACCGAGAATGATCGCCTGTGGCGCGTTGCCCACGCGCTCACAGGTAAGAACTACAAGATCCCTGGAAGCTCGAATCTGCAACATTTCCTCTTGAAGCGATTGTTGGTGGAGAAATCCATCGATGTGATCGCGCCAAGCAACGCGTTCGTGCGTGAGCTGGAGGAGACATGCATAAACGAGCCCGACCTTCGCTTCAATATCCCGAAGAACATGGAGGAATCGAAGGTGAAATTCGAGTACAAGCCAACCTTCACTGCTCAATCAAAACGGAAAGAAGAACGGCAGGATGAAGGACACGGCGGACAAAATGCGTTTGGGAACATCGATGTCAGTGATCAACGTCTTCGATGGTATGCGGTCACCGAGCTCAGTGAGTTGATCTGCGAACTTTGTGTGAAAGAGATGCAGATGAACAAGTCGAAGGTGCTCGGGTCAAACTCAAAATTCAATCCCACTTCTTGCGTGAACTGTTGCGCGAACTGGAATGCGGACACGAACGGTGTTGTGAGATCAACCGAAGGGAGGAAGCTGTATACGTGACTTTTCGCAGAATGCGTGGTTGCAATCCCGGATCTTCGACATATCATGGTGGACGTCAACAATGTTCAGGCCATGACCACGATTATACGGGAACTCGCATATTCCAAGCTGAAGAAGGAGCTATCCCACGTGGGTTTCGTGAGCATGACAATGGATCAGGCAGCACAGTTCTACAATAACGGTCACGGGAAGCAATTGTGTGCATCCCGGGATGTGATCACGTGCAAGAATTCCGAGGGGGTTGAGGAGAGGACTTCCATCTTTGTGATAGACAGAGATCTTGGCAACGTGGCCTATTCATCCTGGATCAAGAGCGTGCTCGATCAGGGGACGATGTATGACCTCCTGGGACAGACTACGAATGAGGAGTCCTTGGGAGAGACGTCGTCGAGATGATATTGGGATTCTTTGAGGTGATGTCGTACTTTCAGCACGAACTTCCATTGTGGAAAGATGCATGGAAGATCAAGAGGGAGTTTGAGCACTCAATCGTACGGCACCTCGCCGGGAACGTGAGCCACACGACGGGCCAGAACCGAAAGCGGAACAAACCATCCGCCCAGCTCGGGGCGCCCACGAAAGAAGTGCTGGACATCATGAACAAGATCAAGCCCAGACATCCGCGATCCCTGACGACCGAGCATGCCACCCAAGGATCCAAGAGGAAGGCAACAGAGAGCGAAGGTGACGGTCTTGGTCAAGTACCAGACCCGAGCCGAAGCTCTCAGCCCAACGTTGAGAAAGAAGAGAAGAAGCAGCGAGTGATTGATGGGCGGAGAGCGGCGCTCGGATTCCTAGTCTCAATGGAAAAGTGCATGGGAGAGATGGGAATTTGCATGAGATGCGCGAACCTGGCCCACGACGGCGACTGCAAGAACTATGAGGAGGCTGCTGGGAATGAGAAGGCGATGAAGAAGATCCGTGAACTTCTCAGCAGCGATCATGTTTCCTCGGATGAAGAAATGGGGGATACGGAAGAGCCGTCCTCATCGACGTCCAAGGAACGCAAGAAAGGGGGACAAGAAGGGAAAGAGACAATAGAAATGTATAGCTATACCATCAACCTGGTGGAGATGGCTGACACGGCTGAGGGAGGAGAGCTACAATGCGGTGGCGTGGACCTCACCTACAATCCGTGCGGGGACAACAGAACATTCAAGACGACGCTAGAGCGAGGATGTGACACCATCCCATGCTACATCCCGAAGTACGGCGACGTGAGTGATGTGCATATGCCATGGGCATACGCGTCTATTGTTGACCCCAGGTACTTTCCCAAGGGTGCCAACCTTGAGCAGGTGGATGTGATGCAGCTTGGCAAGAGCGTCAATTTCTGCGTTGCTCCTTTTGACGGTGCTCCACTATGCAAGATTGGCGATGATCGCTCGGTATTTGCTACGAAAGATCAAGCAAACCAGCTATCTCACAACCTATGCAGAGTCCTTCGGCACAAAACCGGCAACTGCCGAGGAAGTGTTTTCAGATGCGATGAAGGTGGATGGGTCGACATCGACGCAGTCATTGACGACCGGAATAACGACATATTCCCACCTTCGACTTCGAAAGCAAAACGATACATGGGCATCATGGAAGTGATGAAGTGGCAGGAGTCCGGACAAAAGAAATCGAGGTTTCAGGTCCTGGCAGCAAGGTTGCCAAGCGTCATGAACCCGAATGACATGAAGGCGGCCAGGGAGGAGATGAAAGATGCTGGCCTGGATCGGGATGACATCGACAGGATGTTCAACGATGCGATGGATGGTACAGACCTTGGTGCATCCGGATCACAACTGGTCACAGTGATTTTGGATCATCCGCACGGCAAATAGGTATTCCGCAAGAATGGCTGATTCTCTCGGAGGAGCATTCCATGTGACGTATGTGGAGAACCTGCCAAGCATCGTACGCTGTGGGCTAGTCCCCGGCGGGATCGATGGCGGAAACAGGCTAGCATTGCACTTCGGAGCATTTGCTCCATGGGATGAGACGTAGCAACGAAGGTGACTACGAAACGTAAGGTCGGGGGATCCGATTGCGATCATCTACATTCCCAGTGCAACCCTCGCGCGGTATGGAGCTGGAGTTGCGGCAAATGGGACACTCATGGTCTTTGACGTGATCCCGTTCTATGAGGTCAAGTCCATTTGGATTGGCAAAAGCAACGGAGGGAAACGCCTGGAGTACGGGGACGTGAAGCGAGCGTACTCAAAATGTGTGGAATTCGAGATCTGTCCGGGTTTCGTCAACTCCTCCCAGGAATCGGCTGCGATGTTCCTCCAGAACGTCGCGAAGATCAACGAGAGGATGCCTGAGACCGAGGCAGGTGCCGACAATCTGCACTACATCAAAGACATGGTTGATCGTGCATGCGAACTGTATCGGGAAAACAAGTTGGAGGAGTTTGATGCGCAGACCAACGAGATCAGGGACGAGATCAGCAAAGTCGTCATCCTAAATGACGAGACATGGGAAGGACTGAGGTGCCGGATATGTCCGTCATGTGCGACCGCGATTCCCACGTGCTTCTGTGTGTGCCTGGAATGTGGAGCGCAATTGATCTCTACCGGGAGATTCTACATCCACGTCAGTTCCGACGACGACGAGGACAACCAAAGGCCCAATGTCTCGGGTGATGCCAGGCGCGCGCAAGACGAAGCCCACCATGATGCGGCAGCACAGGAAGAGGACGATGAGGCGGAGGACGTTCCTGAAGAAGACGACATGGACACGCAAGGATACACGTCCGGCTACATGTCTGAGGAGGAAGATGGCGGTTGGCAATACCGCGACACTGATTTGACATCGCGGGATATCATAAATACCCAGCGGATGGCGATTTGCCTTGATGAGCCGCGCGAAGCTCAATACATGGCGGGATTCATCGCACTGCAGATGTCAAAGATGTGGGGGATGTTCGAAGGTGGTGAAAAGAGAACGGTCAATGCCGCACTCGAAGGGAAGATAGGCTGCCCATACGACAACGACTTCGCAAAGTACCCCAACATGACTGAGCACGATTAGGAAGGGATCTTGTTGCCGTCAACGGTCCAGAAGATTAGCCAATCTCAGAATGTTCGGGCAAGGACCTTCCGGTCGGCTGAGGAGCGTGATGAATACATTCGTCTAATGGTATACAAATGCGAGGGGTTGTACGTATTCTACAAGCTGTGGATTGCAGCGAGAATCCTCGACGTCACCAAGGACGAAATGAAGCTCCTGGTCAAGGATCGCGTGCGCCCGGTGCGTGATATCATTTACAGATGCTTCTCCCTGGCTTTCAACTGTAAGTATATATCGTTCGTAAGGGAAGGCCTGAACCTTGGCAAATATGGTTATTTGGTCAATGTGAGCGCCATTATTGCAGCCACCGATCCGAATAAATGCGACACACCTCTGCTGGATTGGTGCCTCCGAATGGGGCATTGGATACCAGAAGATCATCGCAAGAAGTGTGTCCGGGCGCGAGAAGCCCAAAAGAATTTGGACGAAGAGTTCCGTCGACGTACCCGCAGACTGTCCATCGGAGACAGGTGTGCGTAACACAGATGTTGATTGCGGCACGATGCGGGCTAGTCCCCGTCTGTTGCCTGCGTCTCATCAAATTCATTGCGATGGAACGACTCTACATCATGATATGATTTCATACGTCCAAGATGAATGGATATGTATACATTTACATATTCCGACAACTATGACATTCCGGATATTCATGGATGGGACTATTACCTCATGGATGATTTCTTTTTCATTATATATTATTCACGGTACCTGGAATGGCTATGTTTTGCATTGATTGCTCACCGATATTTCTTTGCCGGTGATACGCAGATTGCTTACGAGCAGGCGCTTCTGTTGAACTTCTATGGCCAACCCATTTCTGTGGATGACGGCTGCGCGATGCGCGAATGCGGCAGCTGGGATGTTCAATGGTTGTAAAATGACGTGACGATAGTGTATACATTACACCTGCATATGGGAATGTGCTACGATTTGCGGATGCATGTTTCATTTTCAATCGAACCCGGCAGGTTTCACAATGAATGAACGGTGTAGCGATAGCGAGTGAAAGAGTGTTCGACACAGTTTCGTAGCTGAAGCCGTGGCCAGTGGAACGTTTTGTGGTGTTTGGACCGCATGATGAACGATGCGACCCAAATGGGGGATGTTAAAACCCTCCTGGCCCCGTGCCTAAATTGGGAAGCAGTTCTGAGGTCCGTGTTTGTGTTGCTTACAAGGTTCCATTGATTGCCATTTGGCTCAAGTCACAAGTGAGGTTCAAGATCTTATGTGAAGCTGCGTTCATACGTGATCGGCAATTGAGAGCGGAAAACACTTCGCTTGCGCTGCATTTGTCAGGACCACTGTTGTAACTATTATTCCTTCTCCCTTACAACATTTGCACGGGTTCGGCTATAACGGTTTGACCGTATACACCTTTCTACGTGGTTGGTATTACAGCTGGAGGGTTCGGTGGACAGCGTCCCACGGGACGTCACCTTGCCGTCTCTTGACACAAAGGAAGCGGTGGCTGGTTCCATGGCAACGCAAAGCGAGGGGTCACCCTCACGCAAGTCCCTTAGGTGGCTTGAAGCAGAAAACGGCCACGCGTCCGAAGATTCGATCAAGATTAAAACATAAGGAAAATAAAACCCTAAACGTACTTAAAAGTTGCGATTTTCCAGCCGGAGCTGCAGGAGTACGGCCCGCGTGCTACGTTGCGATTTTCAAGCCGGAGCTGCGGGGGTGCGCTCCGCGTACTATGTTTGTACTTAAAAGTTGCGATTTTCCAGCCTGAGCTGCGGGAGCACGCTCCGCATACTACGTCTGTACTTAAAAGTTGCTATTTTCCAGCCGGAGCTGCAGGAGTGCGGTCCGCGTACTACGTTGCGATTTTCAAGCCGGAGCTGCGAGGGTGTGCTCCGCGTACTACGTTTGTACTTAAAGTTGCGATTTTCTAGCCTGAGCTGCGGGAGCACGCTCCGCATACTACGTCTGTACTTAAAAGTTGCGAGTTTCCAGTCGGAGCTGCAGGAGCACGCTCCGCGTACTACGTTTGAACTTAAAAGCTGCGATTTTCAAGCCGGAGCTGCCGCGGACCAGGGGGGAATCGAACCCGCGACCGCGAGATTGCGAAAGCAGGCGTGCAAACCACGAGACAACTTCCAAAGGCCGTTTCGCGAGCAAGAAAATTGCACGGCGCCACAGCGAGAGCGCTTCGACACGCACAATCTCCGCAGAGGGTTCGCCGAGACTAAGACAAAGTCGCGTGGCGCCACAGCGAGAGCGCTTCGACGCTCGCGCGCGGACCGCAGAAATCGATAAAAGTCCGCAGTTTTTGAACCTCGACCACGCGAATCTCCGCAGAGGGTCGCGCGCGGACGGCAGAAATCGTAAAAAGTCCTCAGTTTTTGAACCTCGACCATGTTAAAAATCGTAAAAAGTCCCCAGTTTTTTGACCTCAACCACGCGACCAGCGCATCCAGAAAAGCCTGCAAAGGCCGCAGCAACTAGCCGCAGCTACTGGAATTTCCTCTTGCGCTCGGGTTGTGGTAGGGTCGAGCAAGTGCCCAGGGACTCATCAATCTGCACCGCCCTGGGCGCGCGGAGCCGGGGGGTGCGTCGTCCGACCAGCTCCTTGCTAACAAAGCCCTTATGGGCGCCACGCTTGCAGAGTCAGCGCTCATGCAGATGGAGAATGGACTCGCCTCCTGGCTGCACGCTCCCCCTTTCCGGAAGGATGGCAGTTAGCCTTTTTTGAGTGTGGTGGAAGAGTCACAGCGGTTCTAGCCTGTCTCCCTTTACTCTTGGTATGGGCCGACCCATGATCTGCGGAGGGGCAGCACATTCAGGCGCACGTACTCGGTGCGTCCTGGGGCAGCTGAGAGCGGAAGGCTGGGGTCTTCTGCCAGGTCGTCCACTGCAGCGGAGCAATATTGACTCTAAATTGCTGTGATTTTAAGCTCTGAAGGCTCCAGAACCGTTTTCTAACCAAAAATAATGAGGTCTTCAGGAATTCAGGAAATTTGCCGTTTTGTGCCCTTTTTCAGCCGAAAAGCTAGGGGCAGGTTTGCGTTCATGCCTTTCTACTTTCTGACCGAAAAGAACAAGGTTTTCAGGAATTCGGGAAATTGGCCGTTTAGCGCCCTTTTTCAGCCCGAAAGGCCCCAGTGACAAGGGGGTGACAAAGGGGTGACAAGCTCGGCAGGATGGAACAAAGGCTGTTTTAGCATCAGCCACATCATCATCATCATCACGTCGTTCATGATCAATCACAGACATCGATCATGTAAAACCATCGTCGCCGTCATCCATCAACCATGATCATCGTCATCTTTATGCAACTGTGATCATCATCGTCGTCGTCACCATCACCCATCATCAGCATCCATCCTCACCGTCATCCATCATCGTCATCATCATCAGGGTCGTTGCATCTGCATGATCATAGCCGTCAATTTCTTACACGCGCTAGAATGAAACGGACGATCGTCATCATCATCGTCGCCCATCATCATTATCATCCATCATCCGTCATCAAGATCAGCCTCACCAGCTTGGTCAACCATCATCATCATCTATCATCATGGTGAGCTTCATCGTCATTTTTTATCATTATCCATCATCGTCCTCATCATCTCGTCACCAACGTTCATCGTCATCCATCATCCATGGCGATCATCAGCATCATCATCATCATCATGACCTCGTGATCTTCCGTCATCATTGTCATCGTCGTGGTCGTAACATCATCGGCGTCATGACCCTTACCCCGTATCTTATACACACTTCAACTGCGCCGTCAGGCCGATGACAGTCGTCGTGGCATGGATGATCATCATCATCATCAGCGTGTCATCATGCATCATCATCATGACCAGCATCATCATGATCCATCCTCCTTATTATCATGCACCATCATGATCATCATGCATCATCATGCACCATCCGTCATCATCATCGACATTGCAGACTTAGCCTCTATCTTCCGTCCGTTTCAATTGGCGCTCGGCACGCAAAAAGTCTACTTGTCGTGGCACGGAGGATGATCATCATCATCATCACCTTCGTCATCCATCATCGTCATCGTCCGTCCAAGATCACCATCAAACCCACGCATCACCATCATCATCATCCTCATCATCACCATCATCATCATCCATCATCAGCATCCTTCATGATCCTCCTCCATCGTCATCATCATCCATCATCCTCATCCATCACCTGCACCCTTCATGATCCTCCGTCTCACCATCATCATCCATCATCCTCACCCTTCGTGAGCCTCCATCATCATCATCGCCGCATCGTTGTCATCGTCCTCATCACCATCATCATCCATCATCATCAACTCATCAATCTTCATAGTGCGAATCATCATCATCCGTCAGCACTGTCATCATTATTGTGGTCTTCGCGTATATCTTGCGCGTCAACTGATGATAGTCATGATTGCACGGACTCATCATCATCATCACCCCTCATCATCATCATCATCATCATCGTCCGTCGCAGGATCGTCATCATCTCCACCCATGATGATCATGAGTGATGATGAAGGTGGTAGAATAGAGGACGATGGTGATGATGACGATGATGAGGATGATGAATATGACCTCTGCAAGAACGGTCATGATGGACGACGATGAGGATGCTGATGGTGCAACGAGGAAGAAGGTGATGACTATGATGGGTCTTTATGAACTGCGATCATCCTCATCATCGTCGTCGTCACCATCATCCATCGTCAGCATCCATCCTCACCGTCATCCATCATCGTCATCATCATCAGGGTTGTCGCATCTGCATCATCATAGCCGTCTTAGCTAATTTCTTACACACGCGCTCGGCGTGATTCTGTTAGAATGAAACGGGCGATCGTCATCGTCGTCGTCGCCCACCATCAGCCGTCATCAAGATCATCCTCACCAGGTTGGTCAACCATCACCATCATCATCACTATCATCATGGCGAGCATCATCGTCATCTGCATCATTATCCATCGTCGTCCTCATCATCTCGTCACCAACGTTCATCGTGATCCATCATCCATGGCGATCATCAGCATCATCATCATCATGACCTCGTGATCTTCCGTCATCGTCATCATCGTCGTGGTCGTCGCATCATCGGCGTCATGACCCTTACCCCGTATCTTACACACGCTTCAACTGCGCCGTCAGGCCGATGACAGTCGTCGTGGCATGGATGATCATCATCATCGTCATTTTCATCACGCGTCGTCATCATGACCAGCATCATCATGATCCATCCTCCTTATTATCATGAACCACCATCATCCGTCATCATCATCGACATTGCAGACTTAGCCTCTATCTTCCGTCCGTTTCAATTGACGCTCGGCACGCGCAAAATCCTACGACGATACTTGTCGTGGCACGGATGATGATCGTCATCATCACCTTTGTCATCCATCCTCGTCATCGTCCGTCATCATCATCATCATCATCATCATCCTCATCATCCTCATCATCACCATCATCATCATCATCCATCATCAGCATCCTTCATGATGATCCATCATCATCATCATCCATCATCCTCATTCATCACCAGCACCCTTCGTGAGCCTCCATCATCATCATCGCATCGTTGTTATCATCCTCATCACGCACCATCATCATCCATCATCATCAACCCATCAATTTCTACATATTCATAGTGCGAATCATCATCATCTGTCAGCATTGTCATCCTCTTTGCGTATCTCTCGCGCGTCAACTGATGATAGTCATGATGGCACGGACTCATCATCATCATCATCATCATCACCCCTCATCATCATCATCATCGTCCGTCGCAGGATCGTCGTCATCATCTCCACCCATGATGATCATGAGTAGGTGGTAGACGATAGAGGACGATGGTGATGATGACGATGATGAGGATGATGAGGATGATGAATATGACCTCTGCAAGAACGGTCATGATGCATGACGATGAGGATGCTGATGGTGCAACGAGGAAGAAGGTGATGACTATGATGTATGATGACGATGACGACTGATGATGAGAATGATGATGATGATAATGATGATGATGAGGTGATGATGATAATGTTCATCTGTGCAACGATGATTATGAGAATTGTTGATGATGTTCATGATAGGTGATGATGATGATGATGCGGATGATTCATGATGATCATGGCGCGCAGCTGCCGCAAAGAAGCGGAGGCTTGAAACTCCGTTTTTTCGGTTCTGACCACAGGCAATCTGATCCCCCACAAGTTAATCTGACCCCCCTCACAAGCCAATCTGACGCTTCACACGTCTTTTTGATGCTTCTGCAAGTGAACAAGTCAATCTGATCCCTGTGACAAGTCTGTTTGATCCCCAGCCCTTTGAACTCTATACCGCCCCAGCCAAGCCTGAGACAGTAACCGCCGGAGTCCAAGATGAGCTGATGCAGAGCTGGACTACAAGCTGAAAACCAGCTAACACCACCAGTGACGGCACGGCACGACGTGCAGTGCTTCCCCAACTCCTTCTCTCCCACCACCTTGCGGCTACTGCATTCCGCTGACCAGTGGCACGTCCTTCATCGAGCCGAGTCGATCAAGATCGCCTTCGCATCGGATCAACCAGCGGTAAAGGTGCTACGCGCTGTGGCCCTGCTCCCAGGATCAGGACCCCCCAAGTGCGCAGCAAGGGGTGCCAGACAGCAAAGTTGCACCGTCACCTCCTTCTAATTGCTACTCATCCGTTTCTTGCAATGAAAGGGCACAGAAGTAACCCTCGGAGGACAAAAGTGGAGGAAGAAGCCATACTTATGCACTGAAAGAAACATAAATTGTTGGTTAAGATCAATCAGAAAACGCAAAAAACGAATTTAGAAAGTATCATCTTGCCAAGGTACAAAGTACCATCTTCTACCAGAAAACAGCGCGATGGCTTTTGCGCTCAGGTTGCAGTCCGGTCAAGTCAGTGTCCAAGAAGTCCTTAATGCGCGCCTCCCTGGGCGTACAGAGCGACGACAGCACCGCTTTGGGCGTGCGGAGAGGTTTTTGTCACGTATGCAGCCCAAAATCCGCAGAGGGTTTTTTCACGTTACAGCCAGAGCAGCAACCCCGACAACTCCGCTTTGAGGTTACAAACTCAGCGCCTGCCACAGCAAGAGCACACGTCTGAAACAACAATCATTAAGGCAGATTTAGCATTCTGCCAATAATGCGCTTTGAGGGTCTTGGAAACTACTTCACAAGCCGGCGCTTTAATGGCGCCGGGCATCTTTTTTGTTGCGTTTTGCAAGAACTTTCAACTGCAATGTTTTTAGTGTTTTCGTAGGAAACAGCTCAATCATAAAGTTGGCAAGCTTCATTTTTTTTTTGAAATTGCCAACTTTACGATTGTCGGAGCCAGCTGATGGCAGCGAGTAGTTGAACATTCTTCCACTTAAGCCTCTGCGCGCAACAAGGCAAACTTTCTAAGTTTTTTTTTGGCTTTTGGCGTTGGCTTCTGGCTTCTAGCTGGCTTCTAGCTGGCTTCTAGCTGGCTTCTAGCTGGGTTTTGCTGGGTTTTAGCTGGGTTTTTCGCTGGGATTTGGCTTTCGACCCTTCAATGGCTGTGGCGCACAGCGCGCCCGAAGTTCATCGCCTGGTTGGACGAGCTGGAAAAAAAGGAACAAAAGTCCGGCCACTCGCTTTGCAGCGCGGCAGTTCTTGGCGCAGGCCCTGTGGTTTCAGTTTTTGTTTTGGCTTCTGCAACTCGTTTTGGCCGCTTGGTTGGTTGGTTGGCTGGCTGGTTGGGTTGGCTGGCTGGCTGGCTGGCTGAAACGCTGCGATTTCTTGGAAGAAATAACTGCGTCAAGAAGCCGGTTGAAGTTTCATGTTTTGCGGCGATAATTTTGATGTTGAGTTTTCAATGGTTTGATTGAACCAAATTGAAGCTGGTTCGAAGCAATGTTCGTGTTTGGTGTGGTTACTGGTGATTTTGGTGCGCTCCGCGGATGTTGAGCCGAACAGTTTTTAGTTAGAGCCCAACTGGAACTGACCGGCACGGAGGCTTTATTGCGACTTGGGGCTGGCAAAAGTGCGCTTCGGTTTTGCGACTAACACGTTGCGCAGGCGGCCCCCAAAATGGGGTCCAGAAACCGCTGCAAATCTGAGGCCGTTTGGACGGGCCTCCCCAGTAAGGGCGTGTGTTTTCGCCTGAAGCCGCTTCGAATAAGTCTCGGCAGCCTTGCGCACCACAGCCTCCCACCAAGCTCCCGAAGACGGTCTTTCATGATGGGCGTGATCAACGCCAACCAGCATGGAGCCTAGTTGGCCTTCTTTCACTTCTTGAAGCACCGGGAGGTCAACCGTCCTGTGTTCTCCTGGTTTGAGATCAGGTTCCTGGCTTTTAGTTTCACGGGGGGGGACTATCCTCGCTCCTATCCCGCAGCTTGGTTTAGGGTTTGTGTGATTTGAGGCTAGGAGCAGTGCACCAGGCCTTAACGTTCAAGGACAGATCATTGGACATTTTGGAGCGAGGAAGGTGAACATGGCAATGACTGGCGAAGGAACTTCGTGGAGCGCCTTGTCATTGGCCAGGTCAAGAAAGAAGATCATCAGTGGTCTCATTAACCAGGAGAAGCACGCCGCAGCGAACACCATAAAGCCCAAGAATGGTGTCGGTGAGTGTGGTGAGAGTGATCTTCAGAAGAGATTCACTGGGGAAGGCCCAAGAATCATATCAGTCACCAAGAGTGGTGTGGCGTATCATAGAAGCGAACTGTGCCCGTACTTTAGGCAGGGGCACAGGTTGAACCAATGCATGAAGTGTCAAGGATATGAGGGTGAATTTCAGTCATATCCTTGGTGCATGCACATGAACAGAGTCATCGACCAGAGGCTCATTTCGGATCGAGTCAAAATAGACCGTGCCATGCTAGTCAATTTGTAATTTTTGGGGAGTTGGCACAATGTTGAGGGCTATTGCAGGGATTCGTGCGGACGTGTGACAAAATGGTTGAGTTGTGAAATTGAACTTAGCGGTGTTCCGACAACTGCGTGCGCTTGCATCACGTTGGCGGGCTTGTGGTAACAGTGGCAGGTGCTGTTGGTATCACTAGTCGGCGTTCAAGCAAGGAGCAAACGAGGGCAATATCTTCTCTGTCTCAGGTGCGCGGACCAAACGCATCAACCCGTGTACCAAAACTTGCGGATTGCCAAGCCGGCACTTTGCTGTTTAGGCTCGTATCAAAAAATGCATGACACGCACTTCTTGCTTACCAGCACATATCACACGACATTGGCGTCCATATGGACAGTGCAAAGGCTCGTTTGATGTTCTGTGCACAAACACGTTTACAAACCACGGGGACACAATCTGGGCCATGTTCCTGCATGCAAGTACACACACGCATGCGTGTATGAATATTTCAGTATGTGTATTTATATGTATATATGTATACATACGTATATATATATATATACATCCATACATTCAGAACTGAATAAGTTTTTTTCTTTTTAACAACAATCCACATCCATACGCTTCAGCACTCATCCATACTACATGTACAAACATACAAACATAGAAGACTAGAACGCACAAACAGTACGCAACCCGTTTGGCTCAAGTCCAGCTAGTAGCGCAGACTGATTGGTGGCTGATTTTGATAGCTATAACCGTTTAGTCAGCAAAATGTCGCCAACAAGAGGTGCAGCACCGCAACGTTTTCCAGCTTACGCAGCCTTTAGCTTCATCATGTTTAATAGAACACAAAGAACCTGTTAAACACATATGCAACACAAATCAATCTATAGGGCTTTGTGCTCAGCCACACCACGAGACATTGGCATCATGCAAGAGGACCACAATGTCTGCATGCATGGTTTTGGGATCATTTTGCAGACAAAATGGTTTTGGTTTGGGACAACTTGTTGTGATTGTCATTTAACATTTTTCCTACCGTGTGTGAACACAACAGGAACGCAACAACAGACCCACGATTCAATTGCAAGGCTTCCATGTGTGTTCAGGGTCGTGCAGTATGTAATGGGTTGGGTGCCCGTTAAAATGACTTCCAAATTCTTTTTTGTTCTTTTTGGTGGCGCGGCTTTTGAAGCTTGGAGCCTGACAAAATGGAAACACGGTCCCCGACTTCATTTTTGCCTCGATTGCAGCTGGCAGGCAGTTTTACGGGGCTTTTGTCTAGTTTATTGTTCATTTTGCACACTGCTCTGAGTGATCTCCGACTGCCATTCCGGATTCCGGGGCTGTGAATGATCTCTGGCACGGTTGATTCCCCATCATGCCACGTGGAACTCCAACTCTCAGCCCCACAAAGCCGAAGTTCGAGTCAGGACAGCCCCGAGGTGCGGAAGCTGTCGGAGAAGGCGCGGGGCCGGCAGCAGCCGAAGCCTCGGAGTGAGGGGTGCGTTTCAAGGGGCACAGAAAACTTCCGAAAGGAACCTCTGAGTCAAGGAGCCAGTAGCCGGGGAAGGGCAGGATTGCAGAAAGCTGGAAATGCACTTGCTGAAAGCGGATGGAAGGGCTGAGGAGTTGAGGAATGGTGCCAGCGGCTGCGGAGGAGATTTTCTTCAAACGGGGGGTTCCAGACATTTGCCAAACATCCTCCAATAAAAAACTTGCCTTTGCAGCAAGTCTGCCTGAGATTGGCACGGAGTAGTTGAGTTCCAAGTTCTTGTCGGATCAACGAGCGAACCAGAGGTTCGTTTTTGACGGCCGCTGCGTCTACGAATGGGAGCAGCTGGGCGCCCGGAACGTGGGGGAGATGGTGGCGGCACAGAGACCAAATTGGTCGGGAGACGTTACGTATTTGGATGCAGCGCTCGATGTTTCTCAAGATTCAGTGAGCGATCACATTATCTTGTTTTTGCCTGCCCGTTTCTCGACAACATGTGATGAGTCACAGTTGGCCTTGATCACTGTAGGTGCTTGTGCAGCTTCCGTTATTTTTTTGGGGAATTCGCAAAGATTTGCTCTTGTGCGAGACCAGGAGGCTGGCTCTTGCTGTTGCCTCATTTTGCTTGTCTCCTTGGTTGGGTCTGCATAGAGCGAGACAACAGTTAGTTTCAGACACCACGAGACCTCATGCCAGAGCTGCGCCTCGCAAACATTGTGTGGAGTTTTTGAACTGTGTGCAGGTTGGTGTGCTTTTGCCAGAACGGGCAACGAGTCAACCCTTTCCAGGTGCAGAATGGAGAAATCAGAATGGCGTCCACAAGACATTCGAAGGAGTGTTTTGTGTTGCTCAATCCGGAAAGTCACAATACATGTCTTGGTGTTCCTTTAAAGAAAACACACATGAACAGCAATGAACATTTTCTGCTAGCACAGGGGAACAACAGAACAAACAACACACCAGCCAGGGTCAATATTTGTTGTGTGCCCCAATGACAGCCGTTTTGGCGAGTAACCTCCATTCTTTGTGGCAGTTTGGTGATTCCCTTGACTTCTAGATTGATGGCAAGTATTGACCGGAGCTCACATCCCCTGAAGCAAACAATCCAAACCATTTCAACTGCCTCAGTTTTTGCCCTGCGAAATGCATGGTTGATTCTGGACCACAAAAAGTCAACATTAGAATGTCAACTTATGTCAACCGAGATCCCAGTTCTGGTCTCGACTGAGGAACATCGAGGAGACGCACATCTACATCCAGCCGCCTCCGGGAGTCACAAAGCCCCTTGGCTCCTATCTGGCAACTTCGAATCTGCTGTTTGAATTTGCATTCGGACCGGAGGGGACGTGTAGTATAGTTTTGAAGCTGTGATTAGGTTGGCAAGTTTTGCTTGAAACGACACAGTCATTCGGTGAGAGGAATTGAACAGCTGCTAAAAGGACAATCTTTGCTCCCACGCTAGCCTTTTCCAAACTTCTCCACGATGGCATGATTGAAATAAGTTGTTGACCCACACGGCATCTCTCGTGCTTCGTGGTTCAATAATAATGGAAACACGATGATATGGGAATGACGTTGTTCTGGTTTGTCCTTTTGTAACAAGCACTTTGGTGGTTTGGACATTGATCAGACTGGAGCTCGGCAGTAGAGTAGTTTGTATGTTAAAATGCCAAATCGATTTATAACATGCCTGGTCCCCACTGCTCAGTATTCAGTCGTATTTGCTTTGCCCTTCTTCCATCACAGTCTTCATCAGTCTAGGAGGAATGAAGAGTACTTGAGGCATCACTTGGATATCAAGATCGAGCCGGCGGCCAAGCGGAAGGGACGGCTTTGTTTGGATGATCAAACAGTCTGGTGTCACAAATTCACTTTTTCTGGTTGCCACCTAGAAACAAAACAGGCATGGGCTGACAAGGAAGAAGCGATTGATGGCTGCCATGCAGTGGGCAAGTTGTCCTGTTAAGTTGACTTTTTACTCTTGGCGGGCCCATGGCTGTTCCTTCGCATTTGCCCGCTTTACCCGTCTCGTAGCCTTTTTCTTTGCAAAAGGCACTGCGTGCACATGGCGCTTTTCTATGGCCTAGGACATCGGCAACAGCGCGGATTTTCGGAAAACCCAGACAAGGCTTCTAAGCAATAGGCCTTGCTCACCACACCTCGAGTGCACCGGCGACCCAGCCACTGGCCATGCCCTCCAGCGCTGCCCTCCTGGATTGGCAGCTCCCGCGCGGCAGCAGAGCCGCCTTCCTAGGAGGGGGAAGACAAAACTCGGTTGGGACCAGAGGAGTTGGCTTCCGGAACTCGTGGATGGCCTTTCCCCCAGATAACATTCCTTGCATTCAGAAGTTCTGTAAGCTGGCAGCAGACTTGCAGCGCCTTCGGATTCTAGCACCGTAATTACTCCTCACATCCGGTCGTTGCGAGCTTTGTTTTCCTTGCGCCATTTGGTGCGCGACCATTGTTCTTAGTGGCAGCTTGCGGGGTGCTATGACTTTTGCCTGCGGCACACATGTGCTGCAATGCCTGTTTCAGAGTTGGTTGTTCAATCATTTTACGCGGAGGTTGTTCGAAAGGTAGGCGCCAGCTTTCTTATCAACAGGCTGCGAAGTCTGAGTTTTGAGCCCTAAGACGACTTTTCGTCTGTCCAACGCGCCAGTGACCACGATAAGCAACTGGTGTCTGAAGCAAAAACTGCTGTGCTGCTGCAGCTATCGAATCGACATTGGAGATGAAGCAGATGCCAGAATTCCGAGGTGGATTTGGCATCCGGCACATGCCAAGGGTCCAATCCTGAGACCTCGGCGTTGTTTCACTTGGGTTTCCTTGGACCTCGTTGCACCGAGCGTGACCAGCCAGGAGAGGCGACATCGCCATCCACGCAAGCGAGCTCTTTCTTTGGCACCACCATCAAGTTCTTCCCCAAGGCCCGCGTGTAGACAGCACCGGAAAGAAGCCTGCCGGAGTTTGTGTGCGCATGAGCTCTTAAGCCAGGGCATAGCGAATCTTCTCTTAGTGGAGCAACCGCTAGGAGCAGATTGCTGCCCTGCGACCTCCACGCATGTTCATGACTGCCTGTTGCATGGGGGTCCAAATGGGTCAGCCCTTTGGCATACCTTGAGAGAATCACAGCCATTTCCGCTCCACGCATGACGAATGATTTAATTTGCGCGCGGCGCCAGGCTCCTGAACTGAAGGAGCAAGAGGCGTGGAACCGAGCCATGCGTGCGTGAATTAGCTGGCTGATCCTCTTTGCATTGAGCAATGAATTGCACAAGCTGTCCATGTATGCCCAAAGTATAAACACACAACAGCCACCCTGCCCTTCTTCCCACTAGATACAACTCAGAGCGCTGCTTTTGCTTCATTGCTGCTCCCAAGTTGCGACTTCAATGTCCCATTCCAAGTGGTTTAAAATTGCACTACTCATCCCTTCCAGATGGCGTGCCTTGGCAGGTGAGCTGTGACCAAGACCTGGGCGTTTGCAACCGAGAGCCCCAGCTAGAAACGGAATAGATGAATCTCAGTGAATTGAAATGCTCGGAAGTAGGCGGCATGCCACTCTCTGCGGTGTGCCACGCATATCTGTGGATGTCTTGACTTCCCCTCACAATGTTGGCCACTGCGATGGTTTGATAAATAGGTTACGCCTAGCGTGAGCTAATCCCGGCCAATGCTCGGCAATATGCGGAGCATAGTGACCAGCCTACCCAAAGTATTGCTGCAACAAGGTACCCGGAGAGCACCTTCCAGAAAGGCTCTCAAACTGGCAGCCAAATGTTTGAGATCCAAGGAGTGCGAGAAGAAGTACGGGGACCGTCGGGCTGAATTCGAGGAGCCCTGCAAGCTGGCTGTGTCCCAGCACTTTGAGGAGCTGTTTGGCCGGGCTGGCGATGCATCCCTTTGACACACGGGCAGTCATTTTGGGCAAATCTTGGCTTGAGTTGCATCGTTTGCAATTTCGGGTGTATTTTGGGTGGTGCGTTTGCTTCAAGGGTCCCTCAATGGGTTCTATTTTTTTTTTGCTTGCACCCAAAGTCTTAAAGTCATGCGTGCAGCATCCGAAAGGATCCCATTTCTTGGAACCCATTCAACGGGTCATTCTTTCGCTGTCGGCCTGATTTGGGCAATGCGGCCAGCTTGTTGCGCAGGAGGGCTGCTTCCCGCCCTTTGCGCGGGTCCGGGAGCGCTCGTTGGGGGAGATTTGGATCTCCCAAGTGCAGGCCAGGTATGCCCGCTGGCGCATAGACACCACTGTGTACATGGAGTCTGGGTTTTGGCCAACTGTTGGGCTTAAGTTGACAAATTCGACCCCAGGGAAAATCATAGCTTGCCAGGTGGAGGGCTGGGGCGCAATTCTGTTTCGTGTCTTGATCGCTCTGATTCTGATTGTTCCAGCCACCATCCTTGCACGCCAGTTGCAACGCTCGCCAGGAAGCCAAGGAAAGTGTTGCTCAAGAATGGGCATGTTTCTTCCAGCAAAACAAAGCCCTGTTGCTGCTCCACTGGGAAAGGCGCACAAGTTTCAAAGTCTTGCTTATTCATTGCAGCAGTTCATTGCAGGCGAGACACTTTGGAAGCCTGATGTAACAAATGTTTCACGAGTTTAAGGTGCCAAGGCAGGATGTGGAGTCAAGAAGCAGGTCAGATTCAACACCTGAACCTTACTTGGCTTTCTGCTGGAGTTGGGTCCAATCTGTGGATTATGTTGGGTGCATGTGCAGAAGGCTGATGCGTCACACCGCCCGCTGCACCGCTGGACTACCTCTTCTCATCCATCGAAACAGCATCAGTCAGGTATCAAACTAGCCAAGCCGATGACAATTCCCATACTGTAGCATCCACAGAAGGGACCCCAGGGAACCCCACCAAAAATCGGCCCGACAGGTGGGCCATGAGCTGCAGACGAAGGAGGGTTGGTCGCCGGTGATTGCGCAGCTGCATTCCGACGCCCAGGCGTCGAGTTTCATGGGGGGCACACCCGAGGCTTTTGCGGGGCTGCGGGAAGCTTGATGTCTGTGAAAAGTGTATTTGTGGTGGCAAATGATACAAGGGGCGAGTCGCCTATTTGGACTGCGTCGTAAGCAACATGAGGATTTCCTGAGAATTTGGCTGGCTTCTGGGTCCAGCTTGCCCGAAAGGAACCCATTTGTTAGAACCCATAGAACGAATCCATGAAGCCCCTAGATTTGGCCCCTCCCCATCAGGGCAGCTTCAAGTACTTCTGCCTCCACGCGGCGCCCGTGGCTGACGCAGCCGCAGCCGGGCACGTGGCTTTGACTGGGGACCACCTGCTGCGTCTGCGGCGCCAAGGCCGGTGGTGCTGGCGACGCGCGCGGGAGGCGACGCCTGGATTCAAGAGAACCAAGGCTGTGGAAACTCACCCGCTGAAACCGCGCTGAAGCCGCAGTCACAAATGGGCAGACGAGAAAGAAAAACATATCTGCTTACGGGAGGTCAGGTTGGCTGCCATCTGGGTTACCTAGTGCTACGGTACTACCAGTGTTTTGCTCCAGCAACCACGGATGCTGACTTTCCACTTTCCAATACTGTTGCAGGGGGGGGGATAACATGTGACGGAGGCAAAGACATTTCCAGTCGTTGCTTTGCTTGCATGTTCAATGAGGGGAACACGAGGGCTGAGGGGGCTGCCTATGGTTTGGGACAGATCTTACCTGCCTCCCCGCACGAAATACCTGGCCAGATCTCAGGAGAGCTGGGGACCATCTCGAGGATGCTGAGGCGAAGATGCCATGGGTGCTTCCGGTGGGTGTGTCTTCTTAGGAAAGCATTTTGGTCCTTCTCTAGTTTGAGCTCGATGTTGCCCACATGCCGACTTTGTACCATGCTCAGGAAGACATATGCTAGCCCCAACAAGTCCTAGAGTGCTTATGGCTGTTAGTTGTTGGATTCAGCTATTTAGCTGTTATCTATTCACAAGCTCCCATCGCAAGCACTCGATGCTGAGCCACTTCAAGTCAGTTTCTACTGGGGCATGTTCCTCCCAAGCTTTCCTGTCCAGACATTTATGCCTGCTTTTTTTTTGCAATCCTTCGTTAGCGGGCTTCCACACGGCGTCCGTTCAATCATTTGAATGCATGTTTCCAATCATCATGAAACAAATAGAAGCAACACAGTACTGTTGGCTGAGCCGCTGAAGGCTTGCTTCCAGTTCATTCGCTATTGATGCAACATGTTGACTTTGGATTAATCCGGAGAGGACTCTACTGCTCAGAGAACGCGCTCAACAACATGGATGATTCTTCACAACAGGCAGCCGCCACTGAAAAGCACGGTCACTTCGGAATCATCTGAAGTGAACATTATTGCTCACTCTCAGCAGGAATGGTGCTGAGCAAGTCAGAAGGATGTATTCGAATCAACGTGTATGAAAAACGGGGGGAATGCCTATCAGCGAACAGTGCCCCCAATCGGCGACTCCCAATCAGCGACGGCCAATCAGCGAACACACGCGTGCCAATCAGCGATTGACGCGGGACCCATGCGCGAATATCAACAGCTAGTCGCGAATGGCTGTGGTTGTGCAAGAATAAGGATTCCTTTTGGGGCTTGCTGTGGCGGGTGGACTCTTTTTGCTGGTAAGAACTCCTTTTAGGGTTTGCTGTGGCGGGTGGTAAGGATTCCTTTTCGGGTTTCCTGTGGCGGGTCGACTCTTTCTGCTGGTCAGATTCCTTTTAGGGTTTGCTGTGGCGGGTCAGCTCTTTCTGCTCGTCAGGAATCCTTTTAGGGCAGAATTCCTGTGGCGGGTCGGCTCTTTCTGCTGGCGAGGATTCCTTTTAGGGTTTCCTGTGGCGGGTCGACTCTTTCTGCTGGTGAGGATTTCTTTTAGGCTTTCCTGTGGTGGGTCGCCTCTTTCCGCTGGTCAGGATTCTTTTTAAGGTTTACTGTGGCGGGTGGACTCGTTCTGCTGTCAGGATTCTTTTTAGGGTTTTCTGTGGCGGGGTGATTCTTTCTGCTGGCCGCGATTCCTTTTAGGGTTTCCTGTGGCGGGGTGACTCTTTCTGCTGGCCGGGAGTCCTTTTAGGATTTCCTGTGGCGGGGTGACTCATTCTGCTGGCCGGGATTCCTTTTAGGGTTTCCTGTGGCGGGATGACTCTTTCTGCTGGCCGAGATTCCTTTTAAGGTTTCCTGTGGCAGGGTGACTCTTTCTGCTGGCCGGGATTCCTTTTAGGGTTTCCTGTGGCGAGGTGACTCTTTCTGCTGGCCAGGATTCCTTTTAGGGTTTTCTGTGGCGGGGTGACTCTTTCTGCTGGCCGGGATTTCTTTTATGGTCTTCTGCGGCGGGGTGACTCTTTCTGCTGGCCGGGATTCCTTTTAGGGTTTTCTGTGGCGGGGTGACTCTTTCTGCTGGCCGCGATTCCTTTTAGGCTTTCCTGTGGCGGGGTGACTCTTTCTGCTGGCCGGAATTCCTTTTAGGATTTCCCGTGGCGGGATGACTCTTCCTGCTGGCCGGGAATCCTTTTAGGGTTTTCTGTGGCGGGATGACTCTTTCTGCTGGCCGGGATTTGTTTTAGGGTTTTCTGTGGCGGGGTGACTCTTTCTGCTGGCCGGGATTCCTTTTAGGGTTTCCTGTGGCGGGGTGACTCTTGCTGCTGGCCGGGATTCCTTTTAGGGTCTCCTGTGGCGGGGTGTGGCCGGGATTCCTTTTAGGATTTCCTGTTTCGGGGTGACTCTTTCTGCTGGCCGGGATTCCTTTTAGGGTTTCCTGTGGCGAGGTGACTCTTCCTGCTGGCCGGGAATCCTTTTAGGGTTTTCTGTGGCGGGATGACTCTTTCTGCTGGCCGGGATTTGTTTTAGGGTTTTCTGTGGCGGGGTGACTCTTTCTGCTGGCCGGGATTCCTTTTAGGGTTTCCTGTGGCGGGGTGACTCTTGCTGCTGGCCGGGATTCCTTTTAGGGTCTCCTGTGGCGGGGTGTGGCCGGGATTCCTTTTAGGATTTCCTGTTTCGGGGTGACTCTTTCTGCTGGCCGGGATTCCTTTTAGGGTTTCCTGTGGCGAGGTGACTCTTCCTGCTGGCCGGGAATCCTTTTAGGGTTTTCTGTGGCGGGATGACTCTTTCTGCTGGCCGGGATTTGTTTTAGGGTTTTCTGTGGCGGGGTGACTCTTTCTGCTGGCCGGGATTCCTCCTAGGGTTTGCTGTGGCGGGGCGGCTCTTCCTGCTGGCCGGGATTTGTTTTAGGGTTTCCTGTCGCGAAATGACTCTTTCTGCTGGCCGAGATTCCTTTTAGGGTTTTCTGTGGCGGGGTGACTCTTTCTGCTGGCCGGGATTCCTTTTAGGGTTTCCTGTAGCGGGGTGTGGCCGGGATTCCTTTTAGGATTTCCTGTGGCGGGGTGACTCTTCCTGCTGGCCGGGATTCCTTTTAGGGTTTCCTGTGGCGAGGTGACTCTTTCTGCTGGCCGGGATTCCTTTTAGGGTTTTCTGCTGGCCGGGATTCCTTTTAGGGTTTTCTGTGGCGGGGTGACTCTTTCTGCTGGCCGGGATTCCTTTTAGGGTTTTCTGTGGCAGGGCGGCTCTTTCTGCTGGCCTGGATTCCTTTTAGGGTTTCCTGTGGCGGGATGACTCTTTCTGCTGGCCGAGATTCCTTTTAGGGTTTCCTGTGGCGGGGTGACTCTTTCTGCTGGCCGGGGTTTCTTTTAGGGTTTTCTGTCGCGGGGTGACTCTTTCTGCTGGCCGGGATTCCTTTTAGGGTTTTCTGTGGCAGGGTCGACTCTTTCTGCTGGTCAGGATTCTTTTTAGGTTTTTCTGTGGCGGGTCGACTCTTTCTGCTGGTGCTGTGGCGGGTCAACTCTTTCTGCTGTTCAGGATTTCTTTTTGGATTTCCTGTGGTGGGTCGCCTCTTTCCGCTGGTCAGGATTCTTTTTAAGGTTTACTGTGGCGGGTGGACTCGTTCTGCTGGTCAGGATCCTTTTAGGGTTTGCTGTGGCGGGTGGACTCTTTCTGCTGGTAAGGATTCCTTTTAGGGCTTGCTGTGGCGGGTGGACTCTTTTTGCTGGTAAGGACTCCTTTTTGGGGTTTCATGTGGCGGGTGGTGATTCCTTGTCGGTTTTCCTGTGGCGGGTCGACTCTTTCTGCTGGTCAGGATTTCTTTTAGGCTTTCCTGTGGTGGGTCGCCTCTTTCTGCTGGTCAGGATTCTTTTTAAGGTTTACTGTGGCGGGTCGGCTTTTTCTGCTGGTGAGGATTCCTTTTCGGGTTTCCTGTGGCGGGTCGAGACTTGCTGCTTGTCAGGATTCTTTTTAGGCTTTCCTGTGGCGGGTGGACTCGTTCTGCTGGTCAGGATTCTTTTTAAGGGTTACTGTGGCGGGTGGACTCGTTCTGCTGGTCAGGATTCCTTTTAGGGTTTGCTGTGGCGGGTCGACTCTTTCTGCTTGTCAGGATCCTTTTTCGGGTTTTCTGTGGCGGGGTGATTCTTTCTGCTGGCCGCGATTCCTTTTAGGGTTTCCTGTGGCGGGGTGACTCTTTCTGCTGGCCAGGATTCCTTTTAGGGTTACCTGTGGCGGGATGACTCTTTCTGCTGGCCGAGATTCCTTTTAATGTTTCCTGTGGCGAGGTGACTCTTTCTGCTGGCCAGGATTCCTTTTAGGATTTCCTGTGGCGAGGTGACTCTTTCTGCTGGCCAGGATTCCTTTTAGGGTTTTCTGTGGCGGGGTGACTCTTTCTGCTGGCCGGGATTTCTTTTAGGGTTTTCTGTGGCGGGGTGACTCTTTCTGCTGGCCGGGATTCCTTTTAGGGTTTTCTGTGGCGAGGTGACTCTTTCTGCTGGCCGCGATTTCTTTTAGGGTGTTCTGTGGCGGGGTGACTCTTTCTGCTGGCCGGAATTCCTTTTAGGATTTCCCGTGGCGGGGCGGCTCTTTCTGCTGGCCTGGATTCCTTTTAGGGTTTTCTGTGGCGGGGTGACTGTTTCTGCTGGCCGGGATTCCTTTTAGGGTTTCCTGTGGCGGGGTGTGGCGGGTGGACTCTTTCTGCTGGCCGGGATTCCTTTTAGGGTTTCCTGTGGCGGGGTGTGGCCGGGATTCCTTTTAGGGTTTTCTGTGGCGGGGTGACTCTTTCTGCTGGCCGGGATTCCTTTTAGGGTTTCCTGTGGCGGGGTGACTTTCTGCTGGCCGCGATTCCTCCTAGGGTTTTCTGTGGCGGGGCAACTCTTCCTGCTGGCCGGCATTCCTTTTAGGGTTTCCTGTGGCGGGATGACTCTTTCTGCTGGCCGAGGTTCCTTTTAGGGTTTTCTTTGGCAGGGTGACTCTTTCTGCTGGCCGGGATTGCTTTTAGGGTTTCCTGTGGCGAGGTGTGGTCGGGATTCCTTTTAGGATTTCCTGTGGCGGGGTGACTCTTTCTGCTGGCCGGGATTCCTTTTAGGGTTTCCTGTGGCGAGGTGACTCTTTCTGCTGGCCGGGATTCCTTCAATCCTCCGTCAACTCTGCGTCAGTTCTCCGTCGATCCTCCGTCAATTCTCCGGCAGACCTCCGTCACTTTGCCGTCAATCCTCCGTCAATCCTCCGTCAATCCGTCAATCCTCCGTCAGTTCTCCGTCGCTTCGGCGTCAATTCTCCGTCATTCCTCCGCCGGCTGACCGCGAGTGCTCCGTAGTCCGGGAAATCCCGAACATTCTCCGAATTGTTCAATATCCCCGGGCGTCAATTCTGCGTCGATCCTCCGTCAATTCTCCTGCAATTCTCCGTCAAACCTCCGTCGCTTTGCCGTCGATCCTCTGTCAATCCTCTGTCAATCCGTCAATCCTCCGTCATTTCTCCGCCGGCTGACCGTGAGTGCTCCGGTAGTCCGGGAAATCCCGAAAATTCTCCGATTTTTTTCAATATCCCCGGACAGTGGTCCATCATTTGTTCTATCTCTTCCCCTTCAATCATCCGTGTCACTTCTCCGTCAACTCTCCGTCAATTCTCCGTCAGTTTTCCGTCAATCCTCCGTCAATGCTCCGTCGATTCTCCGTCAACGCTCCGTCAATTCTCCGTCAACTCTGCGTCCATTCTCCGTCGATCCTCCGTCAATTCTCCGGCAATTCTCCGTCAAATCTCCGTCACTTTGCCGTCAATCCTCCGTCAATCCTCCGTCAATCCGTCAATCCTCCGTCAGTTCTCCGTCGCTTCGGCGTCAATTCTCCGTCATTCCTCCGCCGGCTGACCGTGAGTGCTCCGTAGTCCGGGAAATCCCGAAAATTCTCCGAATTTTTCAATATCCCCGGGCGTGAGTTCTGCGTCGATCCTCCAACAATTCCTGCGTCACTTTGCCGTCAATCCTCCGTCAATCCTCCGTCCATCCGTCAATCCTCCGTCAATTCTCCGTCGCTTCTGCGTCAATTCTCCGTCATTTCTCCGCCGGCTGACCGTGAGTGCTCCGTAGTCCGGGAAATCCCGAAAATTCTCCGAATTTTTCAATATCCCCGAGAGTCAATTCTCCGTCGATCCTCCGTCAATTCTCCTGCAATTCTCCGTCAAATCTGCGTCACTTTGCCGTCACAATCCTCTGTCAATCCGTCAATCCTCCGTCAATTCTCCGTCGCTTCGGCGTCAATTCTCCGTCATTTCTGCGCCGGCTGGCCGTGAGTGCTCCGTTGTCCGGGAAATCACGAAAATTCTCCGAATTTTTCAATATCCCCGGACAGTGGTCCATGATTTTTCCTATCTCTTCCCCTTCAATCATCCGTGTCACTTCTCCGTCAACTCTCCGTCAATTCTCCGTCAGTTTTCCGTCAATCCTCCGTCAATTGCTCCGTCGATTCTCCGTCAACGCTCCGTCAATTCTCCGTCAACTCTGCGTCCATTCTCCGTCGATCCTCCGTCAATTCTCCGGCAATTCTCCGTCAAATCTCCGTCAATCCTCCGTCGATCCTCCGTCAACTCTGCGTCATTTCCCTGTCGATCCTCCGTCAACTCTGCGTCAATTCTCCGTCGATCCTCCGTCACTCCGTTGATCCTCCGTCAATTGCTACGTGGCTGCGCACGTGAGACCTGAATAACAGCGACACAGCCAACAAACCTGTCGACGATTAATCCCCGATTGGACCCCGGCCATTCCCCGATTGGCGCCATGACGTTCTACGATTGATTTCCGACAGTCATTCCCCGATTGGATTCATCGTTCTCCGATTGGTGTTCCCCGATTGGTTTGGTTCCCATGAAAAACACATTTAGGGGTGGAGACTCATGCTCGTGGGAGGACGTTGTTGATGGCTATGTGATGATGAACATGAACAAGTAGAGACCTCCTCTCCTTCTTTGTAATTTTGAAGAGGAACACCCGGGAACTCATTTAGAGGTCGAGATGGTCATGAATGGGAGCAGGGAATCCAGTTTCCTCTGTCTGCTCATTGAAATACTGCTGCTGTGGCATAGGCAAAGCAATGAAGCCGAGGAGGGAGTGTGAGAAACAGCTTGCCACACATGTGCAATTTCACAGTTGCCACTCAAGCTGACAGCAAATACACCACACTTTTACTGTCTCCCAGTCTGTCAACACGGGTTGTGAATTTTGCCTTCTGGAAAGGGAGAGGCACCCTAGAAGCACAAGAGGTCTGTAAGACTGGAAGTTTTGGTCAGCAACTCCTCAAGCGATGGGAAGCCCATGTCCTAACTGCCCTACTTCCAAGCAAGTCTAACCTCTGCATCTTTTCATACTTCCTGGGAATCCGATTGAATGCAGATACCAACATTGTCGACTGGTTTCAGCTTTCTCGTTTGAATCCAGTGCCATCGGCCCGATCGGCTCAAGGGCGAGGCGAGGGAGCTGCTGAAGGTGACGAGCCTGTGCTGGCAGGGCGCCTTTGCGCCTTTGACGAGCGAGGGGGAGCTGCTGGTGGACGGTGCCCTGGATCGATGGATGGGGCTGGTCGTCTTTTTCTTTTTCAATTTTTTAACCTTCCCACGAGCATGGCATTTGGCATCCAGCAAGGTGATTTTGTTGAAGAGGAAGCTGGTCCGGGTACCTTCCCGCAGCTGTTTTTTTTAGTGGGAGGGAGTGTACCGTCAAAGTGCATTCGTTTGGTGTGTATGCTAGCCTGAAATGTTAGTGTAGAATTTGTGGTGCATATGCTTGCTATGTGCTTGAGCTGCCTTTGCTGTTTGAGCAAGCAAGTTGGGTATGTGAGTGACCTTTTTTTGCATGGACGCCGGTGGCTTTTCAATGTGCCGTGTGCATCTAAATGTGTTGTGCCTAAGCTCGAAGTGGAGGCCACTGGCTTTCCTTGCTCAAACAGAGGGCAAAAGTGCAAACGAGACATGTACTTGATAACCCACTCCATATACTCACACGCAAATTGGCTCAAGACAGATTGAGGTGAAATAGTCAACTCGGGCACGAAGCTATGGGTCTTGCTTTCACAAAGATATGGCAGCGGCTGATCGGCAAGCAGGAGATGCGCATCCTCATGGTTGGGCTAGATGCTGCAGGTAAGACCACCATCCTGTACAAGCTGAAGTTGGGTGAGGTAGTCACAACGATCCCAACAATTGGATTTAACGTCGAAACTGTGGAGTACAAGAACTTGTCCTTCACTGTGTGGGATGTGGGCGGTCAGGACAAGATCCGCCCCCTGTGGCGCCACTACTATCAGGGCACCAACGGTCTCATCTATGTTGTTGACAGCAACGACCGGGATCGGATTGAGGACGCCCGTGAGGAACTCAACAAGATGCTGAATGAGGATGAGATGCGCGACGCCGTGCTGCTGGTCTTCGCAAACAAGCAGGACCTGCCAAATGCGATGACCGCAGCGGAGATCACGGAGAAGCTTGGGCTTCACCAATTGCGGCACCGCCAGTGGTTCATTCAGTCAGCTTGCGCGACCACAGGTGACGGTTTGTACGAAGGTCTGGACTGGCTGTCGCGCACGCTTTCTTCCAAGCGCTGAGTTGACGTTGAGATGGACAAGGGGTGTGTCCTTATGTAGTGGATGCATCCCGCGCGGGTTTGAGGCCAAGCTGCCCGCAGTCCAGTTTTGCGGGGTCACGTCCTAATGTAGCGTGATGTGCTCCCGGATGCATGCTTTCAAGGCTCACAAAAAGACGTACTCGCGCGCAAATTGGCACACTCGTTTTCCTTTTTGTATGCACACCTTCATCGTTGATTGTGACCAAACAGCGCTTTCGGTTTCAAAGGCAGCGGTCTCAACTTCTCAACCCCCGGTCTCCAAGCGAGCCCTTCGAAAGCCGCCCGGAAATCGATGCCCAGGCTTCCGGTGCTCGTGCTTTGCACCGCGCTGGGCAGTGTCCCACGAGCTCTGCCAAGCTGCGCTGCTTGACTCAAATGGGGAGCCGGGAAGCCGGGGGCTGCGGGTGGGTTGGCGGGGTGTGGCGGTGACTTGCGAGTGAGTGATGACTCGGGTTTGGCCAGCCTGCAAAGTTCTCAACCGTGGGATGAGCTTCTGTGTCTGAATCTTCTGTTAAAAATCCACCTTTCTGGTGATGCAGGGATTTGCCACTGATGTATTCTGGTGTTCGACGGGGTCTTGTAACGGTGGTAGTTCACATGCTCAGGCGGCCTTCATGTGACTTGTTGGTGGGTATTGCAGGTTTCGGATATGCAGAGTGCAGATGGGGATGATAGCTCTAGCACGAGTTGAGTGTGCAGTACTATTGATATAGAGAATCTCGCACAGCCCAGGAAAGGCCAGATGCAAGCTGAATGCTCTGCACACTCAACAAGACACCGGATATTACATGTGTTCTGTAAACAATCCTCATGATCATGACTTCAAGCGTCAAAGCAGCAAGATCAAACATTTTGTTTGTTCATTGAGGCGTGTCCGATTGTATCCTTTTCAAGCTGTTGGTGTGCGCTTCAGAAATCAAGCGGGGCTCAGCCACATGCCAGACTTGCACCCGAACCATGCTGAGCAAGTTGAGTAGTCGAGTTATCCTGGTCTCAAATTCAGTCGTTCAGGAACTGCTCACAGCAAGATGTGTGTTTTGAACATCAACGGGGCGTTTTGATCCCCTGTCAATACATGTCATTTGGTTTTGGTTGCGCCCGTGGGACGTTGGATTGTTCAGTTTTTGGAAACGTTGAGCTCCAGGTTCGCGCCTTTGCGGCTGGCCCAGGAAGCCGCTCTCCGCATCCAGGCTGCGGAGGCTCGGGTTGAGGGAGGGATGCCAACTGGGTGTGAGTTAAAACGCTGGTTTCTTTCTGATGTGTCAATCCGCAGGCATAGGTTGGCAGGTGTGCCTATTTGTGATTGGCAAGTTGTGTCCTGCTTGTGTTCGCTCAGCGGCTGGCAAGCACAACCTAGCTGGTCTACAGGTTTGCTCGTATGACTTGTCAACAGTCATGTAAGGTAGTCATTGCAAGTGAGACCAATCATCATGAATTACATACCCTTGTCGGGCCTGCCAGAAGGTGATCTTTATTGCGTTTATCAGTGCACTCGCCCCTTTCACCGGTGCATCCTTGGTCCGGGTGGTATCCTGGTACAGCCACTGACCCGCATACTGAACCTGCCGGCACGCCTTGAATCATTAGCGGGAAAACCACAGTGTGTTGTGCAAACGTAGGGCTTGCGCTGGCTTTCTGGCTTTGTGGTTGAGGAACGCAGACCTGAATTCAATAGATGCTTTTCCGTCTTTTGATTCACATGTGTAAGAACAAGTGCCAGCAATGTGCTACGTACCACTAGGACACAACTCTTGCAAGCACGACCAATGAGACTTCAGAATTGTTGAAAGCAGATTCATTTTCCAGTCTGGATTGGATTCCAGACAAACAAATACAAGGATGTCGAAACAGCGACATTCAATATGGGTGTCTCTTTGAGGGTTGGCTTCACTTGGATTCACCCATCAGAGACAGACCCCCAGACCCCGAGCCGCTTGGGGCCATTGGCCCAGGAGGGCAAGCCGGACACCACCTCGCGGGTGCTGGGCTCCCTCTGGTCGGCGGCCGAGGACATCTTCCTGTTCTACCACCAGGCACGCGTCGCTGAGTGACTGGGTTCGGCAGTTGCTCAGTTAGCCCATGTTTGAACAATGGAAGGTTCCGCGGCTTCCCCAAAGCAAAGAACAATTTGCAAGGTCCGCAATCTGGAGGCTGTTCCATGATCAAGTATGTTGCCCGAAAAAAAGAGACAAAAAAGGTTCATTGTGAGAGACTCTCCTTCACGTCCAAAGATGTTGCGCGTGGCTGTACGGACCGCCATCCTGCGCAGGTGATCTGATGTGAGGAGGCAGCTGAAGTGATTGCCTTGCCCGGATGACACGTCTGATTCACCAAGCATAACATGTGTGGGTGGCTTTCCAGATATCGACAGATTGCACTCCTTCCTGAGGCTGTTTGATGAAATACATATTCTTCAGAGATCTCTCCAGCCTAACATGAGCCAGCTCGTTTGCTTTGAGCACAGCATCAATCACACGGTTTATCAGCTTGTCGGGCAAAGCAAACCACACGCGACGGTGGTCCACTCGGTGGAACTCGGCCGGTTGAAACCGCGCACTTGAGATGGAGAGACAAATGTCATTGGGCTTGGCCTGTGATTCTACGAAAGCATGGCTCTGGTCAGCACTCAGAAGCAATGGTTGATGGACTCGCAGCACTTTCGAAAAGTTCATTTTTGCAGTGTATTGTTGCTTGAGCCTTTTCATAGAGATGCACCTAGGGCTGGGCCGGGCAGAGTTGGAACGGGCAAAGTGCAAGATTGCCACAGGCGATGAGCCCAAACTATGGTCTTTCAAAGACTAAGACAACTCGAGCGCAACTTCTGACCCTTGGCAATGTTACGGAAGCACAATTGCGAGCCCGTGAGTCTCGGGTACGCATCTTTATTCGTCCGGATTGACAACCCTGAGTTCATTTGAGCACTACAGAGCAACTACCCTAGATGCTAAAGCCCAAACAGGGAGAGAGGCAACAACATCGAAGAAGTTGCAGCCATGGGCGGGTTGACCAGCTGCTCAAATGGCAATGACAATGACGACACATATTCTAGAAACAGGTTCCAATGCCATCGCCAAACATGACCACCAGCACAGCATGTCGGGGTTATGGCAGGAAAATCCATGCTGGCCTTCTTGCTAAGAAAAGGGGATCAGGCGAACAGCCCTATCTGGCAAATTGGAAGTCAGGTCTTGGTTTCGCAAAAAAAAAAACAATGGATCCATGAGCTCCTGGAGAGCTGTGGCTAGCAATTGTTCGAAGCGTTTGGAAGGTTCACCTTTGACACTTCCCCACTCATATGGAATTGCACAAGAACGCCAAAGACGTGCCCCACGCCAAGCAGCCAAGCCAAGCAGCGCCTTGCGTGCCTTGCCTGAGGCCTAGGCACCTGCGAGTGGGGATCAAGGGCAACCCGCCCTTTCTGAACGAGGATTCATTTGGTCTTGCCCGGACTCAAGGATGTGCGTGTCGCTGCCAGAGAGTTGAACTGCGCCACAAAGACAACGCTAGTTGTGTTTCTGCCAGCGGGGACCTTACATCATCACAACAGTTGAGGAGGTTGTCGGGGAGAAGGCACACAGCTTCAGTACTTGGGCACAGTCATGCTTGTGCTTTACTTCGTTCTAGTTTTTCTTTTTTCTATTCTTTTGCTCCTCCTTTTCCTCCTCCTCCTCCTCCTCCTCCTCCTCACGCTCCTCACTCCCTTTTCCTCTCCCACCAGGACTAGCACCAGCACCCGCACCAGCACCAGCACCAGCACCAGCACCAGCACCAGCACCAGCACCACCAGCACCCAGAACCACGAGCACCGCTACCAGCAGCAGCAGCAGCAGCAGCAGCAGCAGCAGCAGCACAGCACCGCCGCCGCCACCACCACTACCACCAGCATCACCACCAGCAGCACCGCCGCCGACAGCAGCAGCAGCAGGAGCGGCACCGGCTGCTGTGGAATTGAACTGTTTACTACAAACACGTGTTATGTGCCAAGAACCGCAACCAGGGCAGTAGACCCATAGTATGTTAACATTCTGATACTTTCACAGCGCTGGCTACGCTCCCAGGTCGAAACAGACAGTTCCTTTTGGATGATAGAGGCGCTGGATCGGCCTATGGGAGATTGGGCATGTCTTATGGCAAAAGACGTTGAGCTAGTTGACAGCAAGCAAGGTGATTGCGTTCCCTCAACAAGATGCGTTCATGTACATCTGGTCTGATGCGTTAGTGCAAAGGACGGCAACTTGAGCGGCCTGATCCCGATGCATGAAGTTGGTCCACCACAGCGTTCGTGTACTTTGAGGCAAAAGAACACGCCACAAACAGCAACATAGTCTAGCTTGCTTGAGCCAAGACGTGCTCGCCCCTTACTCTCCTGGGTTTCACAGAGACCTTAGACAATTTGGCTGCAACTGTTTTTGGGCTCTAGCCTCACCAACATTGACGGTTCGTCTCGTTGGATTGATCACGAGGATATATACTTGGAAGTTTTGCCTCTGTGTGCTTTCCCCAAGTCCGGCTTCGAGATCGAGAAGCAGTTGTAAGATGCCCCAGCATACCTTCACCAGAGTCAGCTTGACTGGAAAGGAGGGCGGCACGGCCCAGACCACACTCTCCATGGTTCGTTTCCTCTATTTGGGAAGGATGGAAGCAGCTTCAACAGCCTGCAAGGGGGCTCCAAGCTATGCCAGGATGGGGAGCTGCACATCCAGCTGCAAAAGGCACACAAGGCGTCCTCTTGGGTTTGAGGTGGGAGAGCGGCTGCTTCAACACGCTGATTCTACCCTCCTCTAGGTTTCTTATTTGGCAGAGGGAATGACCCACCATTGAAGATGGGGAAATCCAAGACAGAGTAAACAGTTCTGGCCCAGCCAGAAGCTTGCGTGCAAATGTGCCCTGCCAAGCGGACCTGCCCCCCAAAAGCAACCGGGCTGGACATTTCTGTATATGTTTTTCTGTCTGCGGAGGGGGACTGGACAGTCTGTTTTGACACTTCCCGCAGGGTGAGACCTGGCATGCCGCCCTGAAAGGCGTGGAGATGTGGGAGATGGTCAAACATTTGGTCGAGTGTTGCGGACCCATCTAAATCAAATGGCTGGTTCAACAGTTGTGCCCACCGTCCACACGGTACAGTAGGTGCTGTTGTCATCTGTTTCTGTGTTTATGAATGAATAGCTGCTGAAACAAGCTTGTTTTGCTTATTCAATCCCTGCAAACAAAGCATTGCACACACACGCCCAGCATCTTATGACAAGGTTTGGTTGCCTTCCAATAACTATCAGCCCCGTGGAGTTGCTATGAGTGTTGAGTACAGCACAACTTTGAGCGCCCATAGCCACACAACAAGAAGCGTGAGACAGCAACAGGCGAGACGCTCTCACGGCCAAACCTTGAGATACGGTAACTTAGTCTTTCTGCAGCTCAGAGTCGATAGTCTCATGTCAGGGCTTGAAGACAACACGTTTGTTTGGATGCTTTCTTTGGCCACCGCCCAGCTGTGAGAGGATGCTCTCAGGATGCTTGGGCACGTTACTGGCCAATTGAGCCTCACATCTTGCAGCGGAATGGCGGCACTGCACTGTACTTCATGGGTGGGAAGGCTTCGGTCATGCAGAGTGGTGTTTAGGGCAATGCGGCAATATCAGCAATGCTTTGGCAGTGTGTTTTTGGAGGGTTCTTGACAATGCTTGACCATATGCTTCCCATACTTTGCCAGCGGAGTTTACCCGCCAAATGAGGCACCGCATCATGTTCATACATGTGAGTATGGTCACGACAACGCTTTGCTTAGGATGGTCATCAACTCCTTGTAAGGGACATTTTAGACAACTATTGCAAGTGTTCCTTGACATCACGACCAATGGCCCATGACTCATGTCATAGATCAGTCCTGTCCGACTTACTGGTGACCCTGGTGGATGCTGGGCTTGACCTTCGGAGGCACGTGTGTCCATGAGTTGCATGACTCATGCCTGCACATGGGCAAACTGGAACATGTTGGCTGTTCTCGGCCTTTGTGTCATATTTGGATACACCAGGTGCTTTTAGGTGGGCGGCGGCCCACTCGGTCCCTGCCCACGACTGTGAGGCCATGGGCAGCTGGACACGTACTCGGAGCAGGAGGTGAACAAGAAGCTTATGCTGGAGCGCTTCCAGGAGCCTGGTCTTCTTGTTGCGTGTTGGCGTCGCGCTGAGCACAAAGGGGCTTCAAAGTTTCTCTGCTTGTTTGTTTTTGTAAGCGTGTCTCTGCGAGACAGGCAAACGGCAAACCTGTTGGATGCACAAAGATGGGGCAAGAACGCTGCTTTCTTTCTTCCTTCAACAACCTTGACTGGGCAGCTGGATCTCCTTTATCGGTGTTTGCTGAAAATTTAGGCAGCCGGGGATCCCTGGAAGGAAGAATGCGCTTGCAGGTTTCCGCCATCATTTTGCGCAGCGGCTCGATATTGAAGGGACGAGCGCGCTTGTCGGTGTAAGTCAACCTTCTTGGCAGCGGAGCTCCCTGGAAAGACAAAGCCGCTTTTCGCGTTTGCTACCTTTTTGAAACGCAAACCATCCTTCGAAAAAAAAACAAAAAAAAAAAAAAAAAAAAAAAAAAAAAAACAAAAAAAAAACAAACAAACAAAAACAACAACAACAACACAACATGCACTAATTGGCGTTGATCCATGGTGATCTGTGGAGTTGGGGTCCCTGAAGGATGAATGCATCATTACTTGCAGAGCAAGCATTTCCGTTTTGTTTGCCTTTGGGCATGTTCGGGACTTGACGCATCTATATCCAAATATGAACTAGGGCTTCTGCGAATTGTGCGAATTGTGCGAATTGTGGTGAATACAGACCGAGCGACCAACTGTCATCCTGCCAGGAATAGCTTTCGTGAAGCCCGAAAGAGGCAATTTCACAATTTCTGCTTGGCAACTGGATACATATTGGCCAGCTATGATCTTCACCAAATCTACCCCGATGCAAAGTGTGGAGAATCTGCAGCTCGAGGGATCCTAGGCTTCCTGAGCAATTGCTGCATGCTCTTCTCAAGCAACACCCCAAGAGTTCTTATACTTTTCCGTGACACCTTACAATAGAGAACGATCCGCTTTCGAACTGGAGAGTCGAAGTGAAGAGAAGCCATGCTGGGCTCACTTGAGACTCGAGACATTGGAGGCTTTTGTCCAACTTCCTCATCCTTTTGGTTTTTGTCAAAAGATACACACATCATCCTTTTGTTTCAGTTTGATTCTGATCCTTCGGTCAGTTCTGTCAAACTATATCCACCTGCAAGGGTTTCAGTTTGACATGTCCAACATTTCACCAGACCAACGACTCACTTCCCAGTGCCATCCAGTTCCAAAGGAAAGACCCAGGAAACCCGTCGACACGTCGACGCCAGGAGGAGCATCCCGGCTTCGACTTCTCGGGCGCGAGCTTTAGTGGCCAGGCACCTTCCGTGGGGAGCCCCAGATAGGGGGAGCGGGGGCAGCGGGGGCAGCGGGGGCAGCGGGGGCAGTGGGGGCAGCAGGGACGTTTTGAAAAAAACTACCCCCTAGGTTTCACTAACATGAAACCTGACTTGAGAGGGTACCCTTAAAAGGGATAGTCGGGGTGCAAGTTTCGGATTCTCGATTTGATTGAAAGGAAAACCAAAACAAACACAACTTTCTGATGTGGATTTTCATTTAGAGAACCGGTCGAAATTGCAGGATTTGTAATTGATTCATTTGACAAGAACAGGGGGGGACTCACGAAATTCCCATGACAACCAGAGTTCCCCACTTTTCCCATGTGCTTTTGAGCAAGCAAATGTTTTAAACCATGACTCATGTGGTGAATCGAAGAACGGTGATTGTCCAGCCAAGTTTGGTGCACTGGCCGAAATAGCCTGACTGCTGCGCCGCAAACTCCAGGGCCTCCGAATGACATTTTTGCTTGCCGCGAATGGTTTTGTTTACTTCCGGATGATTGGTTTTATGTTGTTCAGCCGCCGTACCCAACCGCACAGAACTGCCCTCGGCAAGCGGTTGTTGAGCATGCTAGGGAGAAACATTTTCTGATGCACTGTCTAGTTACCTTTGCTGTCTGGGATGGCATCAGTCATCATCTCTATATCATGGGCCTACGGTCTATTTGGAGTGACACGGGGAATCACCCAGATTCCAACAAAGTTCAACAAGAAACAGGGTGTGGCTTCGCATTGGAAAGGCACCCTGAGCCTGGGAGAACTGGCCCTCAGCGTACCTTCGGTTGTGGAAGAGCCGTCTCAAAAGAACGAGATCAGTTACCCCCTGATTTGCTTGGGCTGGAACCAAGCATCGCACAGACTGTTTTGCAGGGCCAAGCCCTTTCCTTACTTGCAGAAGCATGGTCCTGCCAACAGGAAGGAGCAGTCTCAGATGCACCAGGAAAAAAAACATGTCGGCTTGCAGCAGACGGAGCGATTTCACTTCCCAACTTCGCATGATCCACATACATATATAATATATACACACCTTTGGTTATGTTTCAAAACAGGGGGGCCCAAAAACAGGGGGCTGCCCTTCAAGCCAGAATGCAAACCGGTATCCTGAAAAACAACACACACACACACAGCTACCCACCCACCCACCCACCCACCCACCCACTCACCCACCCACCCACCCACCCACCCACCCACCCACCCACCCACCCACCCACACACACACACACACACACACCCACCCACACACCCACACACCCACACACCCACACACCCACACACGCGCACACGCGCACACGCGCACACGCGCACACGCGCACACGCGCACACGCGCACACGCGGAGCCACGCGCCCAAGCGCGCCGCGCGCACGCGCGCGCTCGCGCGCACACGCGCGCACGCGCGCATACGCGCGCACACACGCGCACACACGCGCGCACACACGCACACCCGCGCACACCCGCGCACACCCGCGCACACACACGCACACCCGCGCACACACGCGCGCACACGCGCGCACACACGCGCACACGCGCGCACACACACACACGCACACACACACACGCACACACACACACACACACACACACGCACACACACGCACACGCACGCACACGCACGCACACGCACGCACGCACGCGCACGCACCCACACACACACACAAACACACACACACACACACACACACACACACACACACACACACACACACACACACACACACACACACACACACACACACACACACACACACACACACACACACACACACACACCCACACCCACCCCCACCCCCACCCCCACCCCCACCCCCACCCCCACACCCACGCCCGCACCCGCACCCGCACCCGCACCCGCACCCGCACCCGCACGCGCACGCGCACGCGCACGCGC
>CAUJNA010000656.1:15000-105000 GCA_963377175.1 Effrenium voratum | reverse complement strand
CGCAGAATAAAACACTGCTACCGCTGCCCAGAGCAGCTCTGTGCCTTTGATGGCACTGCGCGCGCGCAGCCAGAAACCAAGAGAAAACTCTACCAGCAAAAGACTGGGAGTCGAATGGCCAAAAGGTATGCATTGCGGTGCGGGGGGGTTGGGGTTGAGGCTATGATTTATACTGGAACGTCGCTGTCCCGAGTGTTTTCTCTATTTGCACGACGCGCACTGGACCATTTCCCGGCTCGGAGGTCACGGAAGCGAGACGTAGCCCGACCAAACCCTCAGCCCACTCCCAGCCTCCTAGCCAAGGCCGGAACTCGGAGCTGCGGCGCAAACCTTTCTCTGGCGCCCGGATCAACTCGACGCGCCATGCGGTAGACAGCCATGACTCCGGTGGCGGAAACGCTGCTGTCACATCCTGTGCCGAGGACCAGACAAATGGGCTGTTCACATTCAATTGTTGAACTTTCGGAATGTCTTTCCGTTCTCGTGGAGCAACTGGCAAAACTGGGGACCTCCGCGTGCTTTTTTGTAGACGCTCAAGACATGTGACTTCCGCACGAGGGCCTTTGAAGATGGCAAGCTCCTCCCAGTGCTGCGCAGCTGGGCCGCAACGAGTCGCTGTACAGAATGACGTCAACCTTTCAAGAGCCGTCGGTGTGTGTGTGTTTGTGGGGATGCCTTTTGGTCGGTTTCAAATTGAGGCCAGAAGGAATCCAACCATTTTGGGAGTCACCTAACTTCAACCCCCGCAGTTCTGAACGCTCTTCCTTTTGCTTAACAAGACAATCATTTCCATACAGAACTTTGTGTGGGCAGCGGCCTGGATTCGAAGCCGAACTTGAACTTGATTGATACTTTGCAACTCAGCAAAATTCCGCACTATTGCTTCATAGGATGTGTACATGTTCAACAGGACGTTTCGGCACACGTATCTACTTCCTTGTGAAGGTGATAGTGAAGGTCGCCGCTGAAAACTGAAATCGTAGTGATAACAAGTGATGGAAACATCTTCCCTGGTGGCGTTTGTTTCCTGAGAAGTCTAGCACATGCGCTGATATTGTCTGAGAAAGAGAATTCCACGAAGCCAAATCGCAAATACACTTGTTCATTGAGGTCTTTGTAGTTTGTTATGCTCAGACACAGAGTATTACAACTTCATATAGGACATTTCCTCTTCACAACAAGCTGCGGTCCTCAGGGTATGATGTGTTGCAACCACATCCCATGCCCAACATTTGCACAATGCAACATAAACCGCGTCACCAGCATAGCTCTGCATCTCCAATTCTTGCCGGGCCACGTCGCTGGAACTGCTGTCGTATTGTACTGCGTGTACTCAGCGGCCTCACATCCAAGAACAACAATACAGCCACATGTTTTCATTTGCAGGACTTCCTTCATCTTCTTTAAACGCAGTGAAGGATAGACAATTCCAGGTTGTCGTGGGCAGAAGGCTCCACCAAGAATCGTGAATAAGGTGGCATGTGTTGCAAGTGGGACTTGCTATAGGCGGACCTTGTCACCGCATGGCATGTTTTGCTGAATATATACCTTACATGCATCCTGGAACTGAGCAGTGTGAAAGATAGGGGTGTGTGTCCATTTTTGAGGGTACCCCTTCTTTGGTGGTTTTAAAAGGACACCAACAGGAGAGCCACATTTTTTTATTTTTATTTTTAATTTTCTTTGGGGGGGGGGGTTCCCCCAACAAAAGACGCACACCCAGGGATACCTCCTGATTCGCATGCACTGTCTCTGATACGTCGTGCTTTCGCGAAGCGCTAAGGATCCCCCACGGAACGGGGCCACAGCCCTGTCAGCGAGATGCCGCGGAACAGCCCGGCACATGCCGCTTGATGGGCTGGAGGGCATGATAAAGGCGGCCAGACTTGTTGTTTAAGGGCCCCATGTTCTTGTGGCCTGGTTTGTATATGCCTCAGCCCTGTGTTTGCATTAGCCACGCCCTCGCCCTGTGGGTCATGTTTGAACCCTTTGACCGTGATTGCCGTGGCCCGGGACAGCCCCTGCGTTGCAGAGGCGACTTCCCCTGCAAGCAAAGGCCCGAGTTTAAGAAGGTCAAAGCCGCAAACTGGCCGAGGAGGTGCAGCCCATGCGGAGCCTGTCAGCACCCTCCATGGTTTGGCATGTCCACGAGCCCCAGCACCTTGGCTAGAAACGATGGAGGCGAGGGAGGTTGACCATACAGTGGACGGACGAAATCGACTTCGGACCAGTTGGCAATGGTTGGTAGAGGGTTTATCCCACTATTCATTGCGGCTTATCCATCTCGACTGGTGCGATTTGGATTTGTCGGTCCACAGCAAGACTGCCCAGGACTCCTTATTGGCCATTTGACGACGGTAGGTGGTTTGGCCTTGAGAGTTCAAGCAGTTTCATTCTTGACAATAGAGGAAGCAGCATAGCCGCCCTGAAGAGCATCCTTCCGCTCGGAGATGTCGGCATAGAGGACAGTATCACAGCTGCTCGTTTTGGGGCAAGTCTAACCAAGTCGACCCGTCATATTTGATAGCCAAACAAATAGATAGCCTCTCGTTGGATCCACCAGGATTTGTCAAGACTGGATATCGGTCCCGTGTTCAGACTGAACATCAACGACTCAAGCAATCCAAACATGGTGGTGGATGCACCCTTTCCTTTTACGTTGACTGCCGGATGTCATCTTCGACGATGTCCAGATAGAGGCTTCTCCACGCAACCAAGCCAGCCACGCTTTGGAGTTATAAATCAAGCCTGGAACCCGTGTTTGAGGCAATGTCCTGCCAACGAACAGAGGCCTATCCTCGCGCTTGAACCAAGGCCAGAAAATCCCCGGCGTTTCACCTCTGCCCCGCAGAAGCGGGAAACGAAGAGCACAGCGGACCTGGTGCCTTGACGGAGACTTTGAAGGGCAGCGGAGTGTTTGGCCTTCTATTTGCGAGGTTAATGACATCCGAGACTCTGAGCAGTTCTATAATGGGCTTGCAGTTTAATAGGGAACCTCCTCAAAAGGTCCCTAACTAGAATTAATGGCCATATATCGAGAGCATGTGCACCACCAAGGGTCTAACAGGAGCACCCGTTGAAAGGAGTGTTGCGATGCATGTAAAGGGGCACCGTTTGCTTGATGAGACACCCCAAGGAAAACCGAAGCAATTGTTTGGGTCATTGGGAGACATCGCGCCGCTCCGAGATCGAAGTGCAGCCGCTGAGCGCCACAGAGTTGAACCACCTCGGCCGCATTTTGCAGGGCCAGTTCGGGCGAGTGCAGGCGCCGTCGGTCGTTTTGGCCGTGGGCAGGTCCCTTCAGCTAGAGTGGACAGATTTGGGACCCTCAGATGCACAGAAGCTGATGGAAGGGGCGTTGGGTCTGTGGGGCTGTGGAAGGCAGGGGAGGGCGCTGTACGCAGAATTGTCATCAAAATGGGGGTTTCAATCTGAAGCGGTGGGAAGAAATCGAAAGCAAATCCAGGATGGAAGGGATGAGGTTGCCCTTCAACAAACAGATACCACCCGTGCCGATGTCCAGGTACTCCATGTTCAGATGAGATCGGCCAAACAGGGCAGCTACAGAACTTCAGTCAAGTGGCTGAGAAATCCTTGCTGCTTCAAAACCCCTCGAAGCTCCGTATCCCAGCTGCCCCTGGCAGGATGACACAGAGTGTCCGTCCACGCCGGCCAACGGCGAGCGGAGCGGGAGCCGTGGAGGGCTGTTGCAAGGGGACGATGTGAGCAGAAGCTTGTGGCATTGAAAGTGTTGCACTCTTCCAGATGTGTGCGTAAGCTGTGGTCTGGGGATCGCAGGCTGAGCGATGTGTGACAGCCTCAGTCCTCACAGCATGGACAGTGCCTTTTTGATAACGTCCCCTGCACTCCAATCATGCTGCTCACATGCTTGAGACCAAGAGTTTGTGTCATCTTCAAAGGGCACAATGAAGTCACATCCCGTCCGGCAACCATTGGATCAAAATCTATCCGATATCTTCCACACCAATGGGGTGTACCCACTAGACGGTGTAAGCGCACGACGCGAACCTTTCGTGGTTCCAAAGGGCAAAAAGTGCTTGTGGCAAAAGGAAGGCCCCCTGAAGGGCGGGTGTATCGTTGCTTTTGTTGGACCCAGTTGGCTAGGTCAAGTGATAAATGGACACTTGCCAGTGGGTGCAACTCGGGAAAACAAACCCTGGAATCAATCAAGGTATTGGTAGCACTTGAGCACGTTGCCTCGTGAGCGAGCCTTGAACACACGCGTTACTCGTATTGTTGCGTTCGTAGCACCACGTTTCGATTGCACTGGGGATGTTGCTTCCGCAGGAAGCTAAATGCGGCGACGGCAGACCTGGAGCTGAATGAGAAGAAGAAGGCCGCAGCTGGGGATTGGCAACCAAATCTCAGTGAGAGCCGTGTTTCTCCGATGGGTTCTCTTTGAAATGCCAAGGGTAGACACTTCATTTTCGCATGGATGGGTCGTTTTTGTCAACTCGATTGGTTTGGGAAGACCTGTGCTGGCCCATGGTGCTGGAGACTATTGATGTTATGGCCGTTGGATTGGTTTGGGGCATCAGATCTTGGCTTGATGTCATGACTTACGGCTACCTTTGCACCGGCGCAGTCAAAACCAACCTTATATATAACCTTTTGGTTTCCCTTTCCGGTCCGCTGTTAGTTAAAGGTCCGAAGGAGGTCACATTATATTTCTATGTTGTTTGAGCAACTTATTCATTCAAAGGACAAGCTCGAACCACTAATGTGGCAAACTGGGACTGACAGGAGGTTGTTAGCAACATCAAGAAGGTCTGTCTTGATGTTGTAAGTCATCGGGGTGTCCCCAAGCTATGATTGCCAAGTCAAGGGAGCCCGTTTTGCCCCCTCCTCCCTCAGGCTGGATTTGTGAGAGCATCTGACATCTCTGAGCTTGTCTGCCGTTGTTCATCACTATTTTCTAGTTTTCTTGACACTTCTTGTTTCGGAGGAAGCCTCCATGTTTGTTTGGGGGTGTTTTGTTCAAGTTGTATCGGTATTCAGTTTTCGAGATTCATGAAGGGTGCGGGGTTGAAAAGAACAGTGTATGCGTGCTCCCACGTGTGGTGACCTGAATTGGCAGTTCAGCCGCATCATCTTTCATGCCTTTTTGCGTGAGTGCAGGACTGCATCCATCGGTTGGACTCCTGGCGGCAAGAGCTGGGAGGGAGGCCTTCCCAGAAACGTTCAGTCGATGCAAGGCTTGCTGGTGCCATAGGAGGTTTTGACTGGTGAAGCTGGTGCATGCATTTGTTCCTTCCATGCCATTGAGATTTGCGCCATCAACGGGATCAGCTGCTTCCGATGAGGGCATGTAGGCCAAAACTATTTTACAGCCCAAGAGCGGGGGTCCATTGGCCAGCGAACTTACTCTTGCCAGAGGTCCAAATCTCCAGCAAACTGTCAAACCGTTAAACGGTGATGCCCATGCAGATTCCACCGGCAGATGGATCCGGGCCAGACTCTCCAGATCCGGAGGGTCCAAGCCGTGCCGGGTCGCCAAGTCGCCGAGGCAGATAGCCAAATCTTCGTGGGGTTCTTTATGATTCTCACCGTCTTCGCGCTCTTCGCTCCGGATCTGGACCTTCTTTTTGGCACTGTCGAATCGCAGTATACCTTGAGCGCCTTGGAGAAACAGCTGAGGGGGAAGCACGGAGAAAGAAAGGAATCCATTCATCTTTGCAGAACTCAGCCTTTTCGCTGCGCGGGTGAGTGAACTAGCATCATTACTACTACAGTTCCCGAGAATCCTTTTCCGGAGCCAAAGAAAGAGTGGTATTTGGCACAGAAGAAGAACGGCAGCCGCAGCAAAATGAGACTTTCAGCTTGTTGACGTGTGTGTTCTTTGTTCTCCTTTCTCAATTACAATAGTTTGCATTTGGAGTGTTTGTCAATGATTATTCCTAGGCTGACTCTTTCTTCATGGACCCCCACCTAGGGTCCATGATTTGCGACCTTGAAAGTTTTTCGCACCGGCAAGGAACAACATCCCTTTCGGTCCAGTTTACAAGTAGACGACTCCACAGAGCTTGCCTACTGAGCAAACGGAGAGATCCGACGTTTGACGCAGCATGATTTCTTTTGTCTAAGCCAACACCCAGATGCTAGCCACGCTATCAGCGCTCACTACTTTTGTCCTCCACACTTGTGTGAGAACCGGTTTGCCTTGCTTCCACCTTGCCCAATTCCGTCCGAGTGTCCTTGGTCATTTCCTGCTAGTGCTGGCGGCCCATCAGCTTGGGATGGCTGCCACTTCGATGGAGGGGTCGGGGTTGTTTGGGTGACGGGTGGGGTGGTGTTTCGTGAGGCCGTTGTTTGGAGGCTCATGCTGATCGAAGCGGTATTGTCAGGTTTGATCATGACAGTGGCCTGCTTCCTCTTCCTCTTTGAGATCCTGGTGCAGAGCTTTGGCAAAGATGGGCCGCGCGGCCGCATCACTTTGGACGAGCAGGTGATGGACGGTAGGCAACTCAGGGCGGCGCTGGGAAGCAAGGGACCCACAAAGCGATTGATGTCTGGAGTGAAGAGCACCGCAAGTTCACTTGGAGTGGTTGCGTGCCTTCGTGGTTGCGTGCCTTCGCAGTGGAATCCATGCTTCAGGCTTCATAGCCATTTATTTTGTTTCTTCGTTTTGTTTGCACAAGGTTGCATGTAAGAGGCCTGCACTTGTAGGATATTGCACTTTTGTCAGGCTGTCGCGGCTTCTTAGTCATCCACTGGCTTTGCTCAAGGTGTAGCAGTGTCGCACCTCTCAGTTGCATCTCATATCAAAATTTCAGTCGTCAGAAGACTAGCAGATTTGCAGCGTCTTCCTCCTTTCCACAGCCTTGTAAAATGTGCTATCCTCGCTAAATGAAAAGGAACCTTTCTCGCTTTGATCGTAGGAAGTGGGCCCACATATGGGCCTTTGGTATCCATCGTTAAGCGGGACCCGCCTTTTTGGCCGGGAAGGAATCCCAAAGCCAACCCAACGCTTAGGAGTTTCTAAAACCGTAACCTGGGGTCCCTAGGTACATCTTTCGTGCCTACTTCTGGCTGGACGTGATTGCGCTGATCTCGTTGCTCCCAGATACCTGGCTCTTCAAAGCCGTCTTCGAGAGCAACCAGGTACGGAAGCGAAATCGCGGCCCGAATCGCCCGAATCGGCGCTTCCGGCTCGTGGCTGCCTTGCGCCCGTGGGCAAACCGTTGGTTTGTCTATTGTGGGAACATCAGCCCCATTTTGGGCCTTCCGACTTTTGCTCCAAACTTGTGCTGGTGGTCTACTTAACGTTACTTTGGGACACTCAGAGCCTATCTTGTAAACCTTCCCCCTAAGAACCAACGCCCTAAGGTGGTTGAAAAAAGTACGTCTCCCATATCACCGCCCCTTCCCCAACCGCCATACGACCTCAACATAAGTCTATATGTCCAGCATACCTTAGCCCCAAACCGAGCGCCAAGCGCGCCCCATGCCGGCGGCGACATCGCAGGCCTTCGTGGCAGGGCGCTCCTCGCGCCTGGCGCGGTTGCTGCGCATCGCCTCCCGCTCCTCCAAGGCAGCGGGAGTCAGGGGCCAATATGCATAACATATATATATATATAATATATATATATAATATATATATATATATATACACAACAAATCATACGCACATGTACTACATGCTAATATGCACATCCAAGATGCTGCCTTTTTGCCGGCATGTTTGAAGTCAGTTTTGTTTGGAGGGGGTGAAATGTAATGCAGGACTCAGAGAGTTGGTTGGTTTTGGGATCCACAGCCTCAAGCTGTGGATGATGGTGACCCTACTTTCGGAATAAAACTGAAGATCAAGCTTAGCAGGGGCTGGTCCCAAGCAACAAAAATGAGTTAGTTCTTTATGCTTGGGATGCTGGCGGGCCCTTCTAGGGCTGAAAACAAAGACAGCAAGGCGGAAAAGTGGCGGGAGCCATGTGTCTCAGAGGCCTGCAGGCAGTACAGGTGCAACCCAATGGCCTGTTTCTTTGCAGTATGTCCGTGGCTCGCACGGGATGTGTAACATGACTCATGCTCAGGAGAGTGGCCGTGACTGCCAGTGTAGGATGGTGTGTTTGCCTGCTGAAAATCGAGGGCACCTTGCTCAGTTATTTACTCCGTTGCTACGGGCAGAGCACATACCCCTTGCGCGCTGCATGCATGGCTTGTTTTCATTTGAAAGGCTAAGCAGTGTTGCTTGTCGCTGAGTCAACTCAGCAAGATGCAACTCAATTTGATGAAGCATTGACGAGCCTCAGACTAGGGAGGCGAATATACAATCTTGATTTCTCATGCCTGAAACAGTGGACCGACCTCTGAACATATTTTTGGATGCAAAGAATTGCAATTTTCTGGTACCAATGGCGAGGGAACAACATGGGGTGTTGACGGCTTTGGCACAGCAAAGAAATCTGTTTGCAAGCAACGGTTCTGTTGTCCTGCAGCTGGTCGTCCCTCCATCAAGAGGTGAAGCAAACATCCAAAGGTGTATTTGCTCGATGAGTCCCCCGCACACAGGCAGCTTTGGGGTCATAAGCACACACAGCGCACCAGAGAGGTATGTCCTGCTTCATTGGAAATAGAGATCTATTTGTGCAAGATTCCATTTTACACAACATTGGCAACGTTGTTCGGATGATCACAGTGGTTCTCACACATCTATTCAAGGCAATGACCTACTGTAGCAGGCTCAGCCAAACGCAAGTCAGGATACTAAGTTAGCTTTGTTGCCCGGGAGCTTACTATTCCCACTAAGGGGCCAGAGGGCCAGAGGAGATGAACACTGTTTCACAGTGGGAGCCTGCTTCATTAGTTTGCGCATTCTGTCAATCTCTTCTTGGTCAGCTTCCGAGGTTAGAACAAAGAAAGATGCAACTGGAGTCTCCGGAGTGCCCGTCGCCAGGCCACCCGTCTGAATCGCCTCACCCGCATCGTGCGGGTTGCGGCCCTCATGCCACGGCCCCTCGGCCGCAGATCTCCATGGCTGCTGCTGGTTGCTAGCTCGTCGGTGGTGGGACGTCATTGATCCCTTACGAAGATTGCACGGACGCCACCAATGCGGACTCTCATCATGACTCCAATGGTGGCCCCCAGCATACGTACCACAAATGCCGGCAGTTGCCTTTTTCTCCTTCGTGAACGCTCGCAAGGGAAACTTTGCGCTGTACTGGCTAGCTTTGCTCGAAAGTGTGGAGTGTAAGAATGCGAGGCTTGTAAGCCTATAAGCTGATATGCCGGCGGCCTATGGATATGTCCCTTTTTAGGGACCCCCCAAAATGGGTGGTTTTTACATTTCACTTCCTTGTAAAACCACAAACAAAGGAGTACTGTCAAAAAAGACATGCCCGATTGCAGACGAGGGCTTGAATGATGCAACCCTTCACATTGGCGTCGTTTCCCAATCATGTGGGTGTGCTTGTCAAGCACTTCGATCTTTGTTGCCATTGTGGGAAGTTCCTTGATTACGGCCGAGCATTTGACTGGGTCACACACACACACAGAGACACGCAAGCGAAAGCCAAAGCAGCACAACGCAACATGATGCCTTCAACGTGCACAGGCCAGAGTGCGCGACAAGTCCCCTTAACCCATCTCGACAACCATGCCTGGAGATCATGCGTGCCCAGGTTGGGGAAAGTATGCGCGGGCGCTCAGCATCCAGCCACCGGAAAATGGTGGGCTTTCATTTGTTGCCATTTTTTGCAGTTCTTTCTTGTTTCTGGTTTGGAGTTGGCAGCAGCTCATTTGCCTGTTCGATATCAAGCGTATCCCAAACACACTGACGGAGCCGATCCCCTGATTTCCCGACGGCTCGATCGCTCCCAGGTGCCAAGCGCGTGAAGGTGAACGACACCAACCGCGTGCTGGACAAGAAGCCACTCGCTTCGACCGGTGTTGGCTTTTTTTGGTTACGGAAGCAAATGAGGATGGTACGAGGTTTATATAGGGTGTTTCGAATCTTTAATCTTTGTATGATGTTTGTACCAGTTCCTCAGGCCTTTGGTTTCGGATTTTTACGAAGTTCGAGACCAATTCGACCAGAATGAAGTGTGGGGGCTCTCACTTCAGATGTATATACTTGGCCCGAGACCAGCTCGTGGGATTCAGGTCATTCAGACCAATGGGACGACGCGATCCATGTGCTATGGGAGCACTATTGGAGGTCTCTTTCCTACGCGCGCCGGGATGGATCAATTGGGGACCCGTTTTGAACAGTCCTTAAAGGGGGCCAACATGAAACTGATGCTGTTTTGGGGCTGCCGTATTATTGGAAACACCCATCTGCAAAATCAATGCAAATATGGTCCTTGTATAAGCCCATCTGCAGTTATGAAGAGGACTCAGCTTCAGGTTGCGTCGCGTGTTCAACTTCATTGACACCGACATGGACGGCCTGGTGCCGAGAATGGCGCTCATCAGTGTGCTGGCGAAGCTGAAGGCAAGACACTGCTTGGGTAGCCCTCATGCTACTTGAGGGGTTGAACCCTTTCTTTCATTTTTTCTTTCATTCTTTCATTCTTTCATTCTTTCATTCTTTCATTCATTCTTTCTTTAGTAATCGTCACCGTAGCTGTCCAGTACTTTTAGGAGGCCTGAACAAAGACGACCCCGAATCAGACACCTGAGCCACCGATCCAGCTAAAAGCCAGTTTGGGGGTGGCCAGACGCTGGTCGAAGCTGCTGAGGGGTGCATGCAGCGAACGGCTGATGGCGGGCATTTGATACCAGCAGTTTCGTATCACATATTGGATAGAACAAGGTGTTTTCTCATGTGTTTTGCTCACTGTGCAGCATGCTTGTATCAGCAAGCAGTTTGCAGTAACATTCCTTTACCAGGCTTGTCGTTACGCTTCACATTATTTGGACATTGGAGAGATCGAACTAACATAAGGATCTGGCCGCGAGTGTGTCTGGCTGGTGGTCGCTTTGTGACTCTGGGTACCTGAGCGACAATGTACTCAAGTTGGGTGGGGCTTTGATCTGGTCGCAGGATGCCTTTCCAGTGACTGGTTGAATTGCCCTTTGGCGCAGTCAAAAGGTGTGGCGTGTCTGCGGGTGACTAGTGCAGCATGGGCATTCGCACTTGGGGGCAGGCGTGTGTGCAGTTAGGGAATGCATTACGTGATGGTTCCAATCCAGCAGCGGGCACTGTGTGCGCTGGGCGCTCGGGCACGGTGTGTCCTTATTTGACCCGTGTCCTCATGATAAAGTTGATGGGGCTGCCAGAAAGCTGGCGTTTGCGATTTTCCCAGGTCCCTGGGTCCCCCTGAACATCCTCCTCTACCCCCCTTCGTTCCTGCTAACTGACACACACACACACAGGACAGCATTTTGAAGCAAGCAGAAACTTACAAGTGACCCCTTTGCATACCTCTTTGCATGCTAGCGCAGAGCAGTTCACACATGCTGAAAACTGTCATTTGTGCATTTAGAGCCACGGCCAGCGTGCGTACTGCAACATGCAAACGGCTGCTGAGAAACATGTATACACATATGAAAGCAACGTCCCCCTTAGACGACAGCCGCGCATCCATGCATCACATCTCCTCAGACTGTGTCACTCATCCAGTCGGAAGCATAGGCAAGGACTGCCTTGACACGTGTCATCCTTGGAGATCAATCTGCAGAGTTGCTGGAGCGACAGCTCCCATTCCGTAGGCTTTTGATCGTTCATCACAGGGGGATCAAATCGAGTTTCCACGACTTCATCAAGCCCACATCCTTGAAAGCTTGGTTCAGCTCAGCCACATTCCCACCCATGTCCTCACTCAAAACTTGCCAACATGGATGTTGACAACACAAGCAGCACCAAGAATCGCGTTCTTTCAAGGTACGCGAAATCACTGGCCACTTCATATAACCCCTGTCTCAGTCGCCGCGCCGGAATGCGGCCACGGGCTCTCATGCAGGACCGACAGATGGGATAAAGGAAAATGTCTCTGTGCCAAGTGATTGTTCAACGCATCCCTGGCAAGCTCAAGATCAACTTCTCCTTCAGCGCAATCTCCAGCAACGCGCCCAAAGTCTTGCATCCCTTCTTCCAAGCCAGGAAGCGGGTATCCCTCAGACGGATCTCCCTCGTCTTCCCCTACTTCTGCCTCCAGTGCGCATAGGAGTTTTGACTGGTCTTCCGTCTCATCCGGGGGATCTTCCACCTTCCAGCACGCGCTCCGCAGAGCTCGACACAAAAAGCACAAGCTACCTGGGTAGCTGGGCACTCTTCGGTGACTGCCAGCACATGTTCCTCAGTCGCAAATGCCCTCCTTAGGATAGGCTTCACCGTGTCCTCACGACACGCAGGGGCCTCTTTAAGAGGCTGCCACACCGACACCTCAAGCAAGCCAACTCTTGACCCAGCCACCTTACCTTTCACACGCTTCTCTGACAACTGGTCCACTTCCATGTCCAACGCGCCCTCAGACCTGGCTCGGCCTCCTCTCCTAGACGAGGGGCTTCCTGAGCGGCTCTTCCTTGGGCCGGACGCTTGCGCAAATCCACGCACGATCATTGAGCCACAGTGGCACAACATGCTTGCCTTTCTCAAGCCTCGACCCTTCAATGACAAGCACGCACTTCCAACCATGTGTGGCAATCACGAACGGGGACAGCACGTGAAACTCAATGTCCGCGATGAAGCAACGAGTCAAGACGAAAGCACGACCGGATAAATGCACTCTGAGATCAACGACGCCATGTGTGCGAATCAGCTCACCATTCGCGGCTCGAAGCTCTGTTGAGAGCCCCTTGTGAACATGAACCACTTCGTATGCTGACCTGTGTCTTTTAGCTAAGATGTGGCATGTGGCGCCCGAATCTACCAACCACTCACGATCCGGTTTCAGATCCTCATACCCCCTTTCTAGCCGGTTCACATGGCTTGCGCTCAGGAGTTCTTCGTCCCGAACATGACCAGATGAAGCCATCAGCTCTTGCGTGGACTCATCGGCCTCATCCCATTAGGAATGATCTCTTCGCCATCCTCTGTGTGGCCGTAGTAAGTGGTCGTCATCCATTTCGCGAAGCCATCACTTTCCACCCTTCGTGGCTTTCCCTTCACCTTTTCCTTTTGGGCGGTCTGTGGGCCGACCTCTCTCAAAGCCCTTGTCACGCCTTGACGTGCCTCCTGGGCTGCTCGCCCGGCTGCCATACTTGCCACCCTTTCCGTCAGGTGAACTTGCTCCTGGAGCATCGCCCTTCTTTCCGTCTTTGGCCCGCGGCCGCCTTGGCGCAGGACAGTCTCGCGCAAAGTGCCCCTTGCTGCCCGCGGTTGTAGCACTTCTTGCCGTCAGCGGGCTTCGGCCCGTAGCCTTTTCCAGAATCCAGCCGGTTCGCATCTTCTGGTTGTAATGCATGACCCCTCTTTGGATCCCAAGCAAAGTCTCATCGCAATGCAACTGGAGATACTCTGACACATTCCGGGGCATGCTGCTCAGGTACAAGATGTACTGATCTCAGTCAGCTCTAGGCCTCGGAGGCCTGCAGCCATCTGGGAAGTGGACAACATTCTGTGGTAGCGATCGATTTCCACTTCAATCTGGCGGCACGCATTCTGCAAGTCACCTCCAACAACAGGAACCTTCAGCTGCAGGAGCTCCTGTCATGGCTTCCGCGCGGTTCCGAACACTGAACTCTCCACATAGTCGCCTCCACAGCTCGTAGCCCGTCCATGGTCCCATGGACCGTGGCATTTAACCCAACCTGGCGGATGAAAAGCTCTACTTTGGCCACACCACTGAAGGCCTGGGCCAACAAGTGGTAAAGTCTCTCACTGCTGAAGCGCGTGTCTTCCAACACACTGCCGAAGTTCCTGGCTTCACGCAGTTCGCCTGGATAGCTGCTAGGGATCAGCGCCAGCCATGCGATCAAGTTCTCCGCATAGACCATGAAGCCCAGCACTTCAGAGCCTCGATCCCTCTATTGGGACACTGCAGGTAGGGGCATCGGTGGTATCCATTTCATCTCCATAGGTTGCCCCGGCAGGGTGACCTGGTACAGTACCAGTCCTTGCAGGCGGGGGCGGCGCTTGGCCGGTCTTTGGCTGCGTCCCTTGCGCTACGTTTACCATCAAGCTTGTGACAGCCTGCATCATGGTGTTCACCTGTTGGCTCTGCAAAGCCAAGACTCGCAACAGATCTTCCATCCTGGTACGCTCATCCCTGCCATCCCCGGATGGCTCTCTTCACCAGCAGCTGGGCTGAACTGTTTCCGCCTTGGGCTCCAGGATCAGTTGCGTCAGCACCGTCACGGTCACCTCCCTGAGGTCCTGGCCACAAGTTTGCTGCACTCGCGCCAAACCGTCTTCTGAACGGTGACCAAGTGGTCTGGTCAGCCATGACTTGTCTTCAGAAGCCCTGTCTATTGCCAGGGCCCCGCTACCATGTGAAACAGCAGAGTCGGCGCCTTTTCTTTTGCAAGCGCACTAGCCTTGAGCCAGCGTCAATTGAGTCGTGAGCCGCTCTTTCGGCCTCTCATGCATTGCAACAACAATCTTGAAGCTTCTTCGTTCCTGCTAACTGACACACACACACAGGACAGCATTTTGAAGCAAGCAGAACTTACAAGTGACCCCTTTGCATACCTCTTTGCATGCTAGCGCAGAGCAGTTCACACATGCTGAAAACTGTCATTTGTGCATCTAGAGCCACGGCCAGCGTGCGTACTGCAACATGCAAACGGCTGCTGAGAAACATGTATACACATATGAAAGCAACGTCCCCCTTAGACGACAGCCGCGCCTCCATGCATCACATCTCCTCAGACTGTGTCACTCATCCAGTCGGATGCATAGGCAAGGACTGCCTTGACACGTGTCATCCTTGGAGATCAATCTGCAGAGTTGCTGGAGCGACAGCTCCCATTCCGTAGGCTTTTGATCGTTCATCACAGGGGGATCAAATCGAGTTTCCACGACTTCAGGCAAATCGCAAATCAAGTCATGTCTCCAAATGCCTGGGCACATTGGTCAACAAACTTGCGTCATGCACACCGAGTTGTCTACAGAGTAGTGTATTGTTGACACACAAAGTTTAAAGGGTGCAATCGGCTGATCGGCTGCTTGGCATCGCGCAGCCAAAGGCTCCTTACTTAGACAATTACAAGCAAGCCAAGCACTGTCACATGCTGCGCCTTGAGCTAGCTGCCATGTGTACTGCAGGTCTGCTATTATTCACACCCCCGCTTGGATAAATAAGGGGCCAAGGCAGGGTCAGCTGCAGGGATTCTTGCCTGTCTGTCAAGTTGCGACAAGCATGCAAACAAGCAAGGTCAAATTCTCCTGTCGGACCTCACAGTCACCTTGAAAGCCTGCAAGATGTGTTTAGTTTGGCAACAGCCATGGAATAGAATCCTGACTCCACAAGGCGCCATGTTGCTCACACTGAACCCGTAGTGTTTCCATCAGTTCTGGGTGGTTGGTGGCAACCTGCCAACTTTTTACAATTCCGTCAATCTGACACCTCTCCATGATGCCTGTGTACTTCAAATTCAATGGAGCAGAGCGCCTGACATAGGCTTGGTTGTGCCACAAGGAACAAACTCTTGGCCACTCTTGGCCGAAGTATCGCTCAACTTTGACTGTTAAGAACATTCTTTGAATAGCGCCCCACATGAGGCGATTCAACTTCAACCTCAACTGCTTGGAGCGTCTGGCAAGGTAACCGGCCTTGCCTTTATTTAATTGCCAAAAAGGGCACCCAGCAGTACACGGGGTGGAAGCCCAAAAGCAAACGCGATCCCTGCCCTTGTGCAAGCGGGATAGCAATTGAACAAGCACACGCTCGTTCGCCTTGTTGTCCAACGGGACACCCGTTGTGAAGCTGAAGCATGGAACCTCTCGTGATTTACAAAGCTCATAAATACACGAAGAGGATTTGGCACAAGACTCAACCATCACCACTTTAGGAGATTGGCCCCCTTTGAGAAACAGATTCGTGGCCTCTTTCCACTCAGACGGCACTTTCCTCAGCAGTTGCTTCAACGAGGAAAGCTCTTCATTTGTCCAAGTTTCTTCACAGTGGGTGGCGTGAAGCTGCGACTCACAAGTTTCCCTGCTGGGGATTTCATAAATCGCAACATGATTAGAAAAGGCAACAGATTTCCCCCGTGTCACACCTCCATCGCCTAAGCTCCTGGGATTCAGTGGGTCAGAACGAGCAGACAAAACAATGGACAACCCTGCTTGATTCTACTCTTGTTAGCTTTGGAGATGGGGCCCAGCGAATCCAGGATTTGATCAAGGGAGTCCTGCCTGACAATTTCCTGACAACTGGGGTAAAGACCAATCGCCGCGCGCAGCAGTTCTACATGCATGGTGTCGCTGGATTTTGACAACGCATCAGCAGGATTGCATTCTCCGGGCAGATGACGGACCGATATCCGCCCGCTTTCCACGTAGTGTTGCACCCACAGAATGCGCAGCTCCAAGTGACGCGCTCTTCTCAGCAAACCACTCATTTTCACAATGTTCCCCGCAGACTCCGAGTCTGACCAGACCCAAATCGGATACGCCCCTTCCTTCGTGCCAGCCTTGCGAGCGAACGACTTAATACAAGTTCCAAGGGCAAAGACCATACCCCCTGAGTACGAGCTTGCTCTCCAAGACCCGTCGCATACAAGCGACGATGCTTTTTTTTGATGATAGTGCAAGTACCCTTCCTCGGAGGGGATTTGTTGAAAGTACCCTCGGTACCCTTTTGCGTATCTCAGAACTTCCTTCAACACCGCTTCAGACACCCGGGTAGGCTGCTGCTGAAAACGGGACAACCAACTCACAAAGTACAAAAGTGGCGGACAAGTGTGAGAATACCAACTCAACTTCAGCAGGCCCTTTTGCAAGGGGTTCATCCTGAGCCAGCATTTTCGGGTCTTCATGCTTTTTCAGCTCAGGCGGGCTGCGGGCAACCTTGAGATTGAGCCCTGCGGATCCTTCGATACCATCAAAGTACCCTCCAGGCAAGCATCAACCATCCCTTCGCTTCTGCACGCTTGATGACGCGACCCAAAACATCCAAAGAACCAACAGCTCCGGCAGGAAGAGAGCCGGTCTGTTTGGCTTCGAACCGCTTGCCAAGTTCCTGAACAACCCACGCGCAAACGGACTTGTGTCCCATGATAAGGCAGTCGTCAACATAAGCAAGAAACAAGCGCAACCCGCACCTAGCCGACTGATATCTAAAAATCGTGGGCTGATTTGTGGGACTGAAGCCCAGCTCTTCAAGAAGCACGCGACGCAGCTCCCTGTACCAAGCCAACAGGGCAGCCCGCAGGCCATACAAGGCCTTTTTAAGTCGGGCGAACACTCGCACGCCGCTCTTAAAAACATTAGAAGCGGGCAGCACAACTGCCTGCTCAAAGTCTTTATCAAGGGCGGCGTATAAACAGGCCGAGGAAATGTCTAATCCAACAAGGGACAGATTATAGTAAGCTGTCACGGCTGAACATAGCTGGAGACTTTCAAGGTTACTGTACTTGTTGGAGCATACACGCCTTCCTTGATGGACGGAAGGCCATGGCGACGAAAATATTTCCACATCAGGCGGGCTCGTGTGCGACCGTCAGCCTTCTTTACAAAAACCCAACGTGTGCCCAGCACGCGTACCAATTCTTCTTGCTGCACCTTCCGACACAATGTCCGCAACCTGCAGTTTGGTCAGTTGCGACAACTCTGTCCGAATGGCTTCGGTCAAGCGATCGATCTCCAGAGCTACCCCAGTGGTCTTACGCACGGGAGCAGCCGGAATTTGCTGCCAAATAGAGACACCGTTCCACTCGCACTCATGCCAAGTACCATCACCAGTCGATTGCTCCAGCTAGGCAAGAAGGCATTTTCTGCGTGGATCAACATCAACTCTGCCAAAGCTTCGGGGGGGTCCAAGTCTGGGTGGTTGACAAGCAAAGTTGCCATCTGACGAGACATCGTACATATTGACATCTTGTGCCTCTACCGCTGGGGCGTCCACTGCCACAGCCTGCGGGTCTGCCTGCTTTCCTGTCAGTCGTCTTTTTGGCGGTGGCGGTGTCACTACCTGAAGCGTTGCTAGGGCCTGGGTCTTCAACTTCCAAAGGGATTCCATCAGCCAATCCAGTGCGCATACCCACAGGAATTCCTGGCGCAACACCACTTCGCTTGTCGGCTTGGTGCTGCATCCATTTCCTGTACCTGGTCTTGCACCCTCAGGCTTGCCATGAAAGGATCCTGTCTCGCAAATTTGCTTGCAAGCCGTACCTGGAGTGCCACCGTTCTGCCGCACCCATTTTACAGGGGGGCCTCCAGGAGGAACCTGGATAGAACCTTGCGGCTCATCTGGCACCATGGGTTCATATAACGGCAACTCGGCCGGCCTCCTTTCAATCGGAATTCGTGAAGCCTGAGGTTGCAACAACGCCTCAATGTCCGAGAACGATATAACCTTAGCAGCTTGGAAGCGCTTCATCTCAGTTTCCCCGCATGGAAGAGCAACAATGCCGCCACCTGAAGTTGACCACGGGCCAAGATAGACAACCTCAGCCAAATTCTCTAAAGGATGTTCATGATGGTCCCTCTCCAAAGGTTTAGCCAACAAGAGACACCCGAAAGGAAAAGTATTTTGCTTGGGGGAGGACCTTCTCCGGCGCGCCCTGTCTACGGGCGCTGCTGAGCTGTCTGGGGATCTCCCATACAAATTGGACATGCGTGCAGTGTGCTTAATTGCGTAAGCTATCAAAGGAGCCTCAAGTGCAACTCTGACACCTAGCTTGCCCTCCAAGAACAAGACATTTGCAGCAACTCCTTGCTTGATTGTGGCTACTCCTCGCTCAGCTCTCCCGTTCGCCTGGAGACGCCCCGGTGGCGCATCGGCGATGGTCCCGAGACCACTGGGCAGTTCTGCGCCTTCAGCGCATTTCTGAAAAGTGAACCTAGAAGATTTTCTCCGTCAAGGGAAAGTTCAACGGTTTTCCCAGTCAAGCCCACATCCTTGAAAGCTTGGTTCAGCTCAGCCACATTCCCACCCATGTCCTCACTCAAAACTTGCCAACATGGATGTTGACAACACAAGCAGCACCAAGAATCGCGTTCTTCCAAGGTACGCGAAATCACTGGCCACTTCATATAACCCCCGCTGATGTCTCAGTCGACGGGCTCTCATGCAGGACCGACAGATGGGATAAAGGAAAATGTCTCTGTGCCAAGTGATTGTTCAACGCATCCCTGGCAAGCTCAAGATCAACTTCTCCTGCAGCGCAATCTCCAGCAACGCGCCCAAAGTCTTGCATCCCTTCTTCCAAGCCAGGAAGCGGGTATCCCTCAGACGGATCTCCCTCGTCTTCCCCTACTTCTGCCTCCGCCTCCAGTGCGCATAGGAGTTCTGACTGGTCTTCCGTCTCATCCGGGGGATCTTCCACCTTCCAGCACGCGCTCCGCAGAGCTCGACACAAAAAGCACAAACTACCTGGGTAGCTGGGCACTCTTCGGTGACTGCCAGCACATGTTCCTCAGTCGCAAATGCCCTCCTTAGGATAGGCTTCACCGGTGTCCTCACGACACGCAGGGGCCTCTTTAAGAGGCTGCCACACTGACACCTCAAGCAAGCCAACTCTTGACCCAGCCACCTTACCTTTCACACGCTTCTCTGACAACTGGTCCACTTCCATGTCCGACGCGCCCTCAGACCTGGCTCGGCCTCCTGTCCTAGACGAGGGGCTTCCTGAGCGGCTCTTCCTTGGGCCGGACGCTTGCGCAAATCCACGCACGATCATTGAGCCACAGTGGCACAACATGCTTGCCTTTCTCAAGCCTCGACCCTTCAATGACAAGCACGCACTTCCAACCATGTGTGGCAATCACGAACGGGGACAGCACGTGAAACTCAATGTCCGCGATGAAGCAACGAGTCAAGACGAAAGCACGACCGGAAAAATGCACTCTGAGATCAACGACGCCATGTGTGCGAATCAGCTCACCATTCGCGGCTCGAAGCTCTGTTGAGAGCCCCTTGTGAACATGAACCACTTCGTATGCTGACCTGTGTCTTTCAGCTAAGATGTGGCATGTGGCGCCCGAATCTACCAACCACTCACGCGGCGGATCCGGTTTCAGATCCTCATACCCCCTTTCTAGCCGGTTCACATGGCTTGCGCTCAGGAGTTCTTCGTCCCGAACATGACCAGATGAAGCCATCATTTCTTCCGCGGACTCATCGGCCTCATCCCATTAGGAATGATCTCTTCGCCATCCTCTGTGTGGCCGTAGTAAGTGTCGTCATCCATTTCGCGAAGCCATGACTTTCCACCCTTCGTGGCTTTCCCTTCACCTTTTCCTTTTGGGCGGTCTTTGGGCCGACCTCTCTCAAAGCCCTTGTCACGCCTTGACGTGCCTCCTGGGCTGCTCGCCCGGCTGCCATACTTGCCACCCTTTCCGTCAGGTGAACTTGCTCCTGGAGCATCGCCCTTCTTTCCGTCTTTGGCCCGCGGCCGCCTTGGCGCAGGACAGTCTCGTGCAAAGTGCCCCTTGCTGACCGCGGTTGTAGCACTTCTTGCCGTCAGCGGGCTTCGGCCCGCAGCCTTTGCCAGAATCCAGCCGGTTCGCATCTTCTGGTTGTAGTGCATGACCCCTCTTTGGATCCCAAGCAAAGTCTCATCGCAATGCAACTGGAGATACTCTGACACATTCCGGGGCATGCTGCTCAGGTACAAGATGTACTGATCTCAGTCAGCTCTAGGCCTCGGAGGCCTGCAGCCATCTGGGAAGTGGACAACATTCTGTGGCAGCGATAAATTTCCACTTCAATCGGGCGGCACGCATTCTGCAAGTCACCTCCAACAACAGGAACCTTCAGCTGCAGGAGCTCCTGTCATGGCTTCCGCGCGGTTCCGAACACTGAACTCTCCACATAGTCACCTCCACAGCTCGTAGCCCGTCCATGGTCCCATGGACCGTGGCATTTAACCCAACCTGGCGGATGAAAAGCTCTACTTTGGCCACACCACTGAAGGCCTGGGCCAACAAGTGGTAAAGTCTCTCACTGCTGAAGCGCGTGTCTTCCAACACTGCCGAAGTTCCTGGCTTCACGCAGTTCGCCTGGATAGCTGCTAGGGATCAGCGCCAGCCATGCGATCAAGTTCTCCGCATAGACCATGAAGCCCAGCACTTCAGAGCCTCGATCCCTCTAGTGGGACACTGCAGGTAGGGGCATCGGTGGTATCCATTTCATCTCCATAGGTTGCCCCGGCAGGGTGACCTGGCACAGTACCAGTCCTTGCAGGCGGGGGCGGCGCTTGGCCGGTCTTTGGCTGCGTCCCTTGCGCTACGTTTACCATCAAGCTTGTGACAGCCTGCATCATGGTGTTCACCTGTTGGCTCTGCAAAGCCAAGACTCGCAACAGATCTTCCATCCTGGTGCGCTCATCCCTGCCATCCCCGGATGGCTCTCTTCACCAGCAGCTGGGCTGAACTGTTTCCGCCTTGGGCTCCAGGATCAGTTGCGTCAGCACCGTCACGGTCACCTCCCTGAGGTCCTGGCCACAAGTTTGCTGCACTCGCGCCAAACCGTCTTCTGAACGGTGACCAAGTGGTCTGGTCAGCCATGACTTGTCTTCAGAAGCCCTGTCTATTGCCAGGGCCCCGCTACCATGTGAAACAGCAGAGTCGGCGCCTTTTCTTTTGCAAGCGCACTAGCCTTGAGCCAGCGTCAATTGAGTCGTGAGCCGCTCTTTCGGCCTCTCATGCATTGCAACAACAATCTTGAAGCTTCTTCGTTCCTGCTAACTGACACACACACACACACAGGACAGCATTTTGAGGCAAGCAGAACTTACAAGTGACCCCTTCGCAGACCTCTTTGCATGCTAGCGCAGAGCAGTTCACACATGCTGAAAACTGTCATTTGTGCATTTAGAGCCACGGCCAGCGTGCGTACTGCAACATGCAAACGGCTGCTGAGAAACATGTATACACATATGAAAGCAACGTCCCCCTTAGACGACAGCCGCGCATCCATGCATCACATCTCCTCAGACTGTGTCACTCATCCAGTCGGATGCATAGGCAAGGACTGCCTTGACACGTGTCATCCTTGGAGATCAATCTGCAGAGTTGCTGGAGCGACAGCTCCCATTCCGTAGGCTTTTGATCGTTCATCACAGGGGGATCAAATCGAGTTTCCACGACTTCAGGCAAATCGCAAATCAAGTCATGTCTCCAAATGCCTGGGCACATTGGTCAACAAACTTGCGTAGTTGTCTACAGAGTTGTACAGTTGACACACAAAGTTTAAAGGGTGCAATCGGCTGCTTGCGCATTGCGCAGCCAAAGGCACTGTCACGTGCTGCGCCTTGCGCGAGCTGCCATGTGTACTGCAGGTCTGCTATTATTCACACCAATTGGCGTCTGTAAATGGAACCAAGTCTTCCAGAGCTTCCATGGAATCGTCTGTGGGAGAGTAATGGTTTTATGTTTGAATTTTCCGTTCTGTTTGGAGAGGGAGCCGTATTGTGCAAGCCTGGCAACGGGTGCAATCAGAGAGACACACTCCATGTAGGTTTGGAGATCCCTGACCGCGAATCGACCAAATTCTCTCCCCATAGGCCGGGGAGGCCTCGGACGACAGCACCGTGGTGAACATCATGAAGTCCAAGGCGGGGATCTCACAAAACGTGGCATCCACAGGCACCAGTTGGGATTGGTGGTAAAAAAACGTCCCAGTACGTCCTCCCAAGGCCTTGCCAGCATATATATATATATATACACTATGTATATATTTACACGCTGACGCGACACAGCCGGCCACCGGGCACCTGGCCCTGCCCGTTCTATCACTTCCCTTTCCGGTAAGTCCGGTGAGTAGATGTTAAGATTTAAAAATTCCAAAAACTTTGAGATTCTAAGGGTCTCAGATTTGAAGACGTTTGGAATTTAAGGTTTCAATGGTATAAGAATTAAGGGTTGAAGATTCAAAGATTTAAGGTTTTTGAAGGTTATAACAGCCAGGCCATTGCCCAGCCATTTTCCATCCATTATCAGATTTCGAAGGCTTTAAGATTTTTTTGTGAGATTTTCAGATTTGGCGACTTTCGGAATTTAAGATTTTAAGATCTTAAGATGTCAAGACTTCAAAATTTCAAGATTAAGAGTTTAAGGAATTTAGAATATAGCCCGGATTGAAGGAATTTTATTATATTTTACTTGTTCATGAATTTAAGATTTTCAGATTGCAATAGTTCGAGATTTAAAGAGTTTAAGTTTTTGAAGCTTTTAAGATTCTGAGATTTTAATATTTTGAGAATTTCGGAATTTCATATTTTAAGATTTTAACATCTGAAGATTCAAAGACATGAGGGTTTCTGTCACTTCCCTGTCCTGTAAGTCCGATGAGTAGATGTTAAGATTTCAAAATTCGAAAAACTTTGAGATTCTAAGGGTCTCAGATTTGAAGACTTTCGGAATTTAAGGTTTCAATGGTTTAAGAATTAAGGTTCTAAGATTCGAAGATGTAAGGTTTTTGAAGGTTATAACAGCCAGGCCATTGCCCAGCCATTTTCCATCCATTATCAGATTTCGATTGCTTTAAGATTTTTTTGTGAGATTTTCAGATTTGGCGACTTTCGGAATTTAAGATTTTATGATCTTAAGATGTCAAGACTTCAAAATTTCAAGATTAAGAGTTTAAGGAATTTAGAATATAGCCCGGATTGAAGGAATTTTATTATATTTTACTTGTTTATGAATTTTGGATTTTCAGATTGCAATAGTTCGAGATTTAAAGAGTTTAAGTTTTTGAAGCTTTTAAGATTCTGAGATTTTAATATTTTGAGAATTTCGGAATTTCATATTTTAAGATTTTAACATCTGAAGATTCAACGACATGAGGGTTTTAAGAAGTCAAGATTCGAAGACTTGAGGATGTTTATATCTTCAGGTTGCAAGATTCTATTTTCTAAGGTTGTAATTTTAAGATCTTAAGGTTTCAAGGTTTCAACAATTCAAGATTAAGAGTTTAAGGAAGTTAAAATATAGCCCGGATTGAAGGAATGTAATATTTTAATAATTTAAGATTTTCAGATTTCAAGTGTTCGAGGTTTAAAGAATTTAAGTTTTTAAAGCTTTTTCAGATTCCGAGATTTTAAGATTGGAAGACTTTAGGAATTTCATATTTTAAGAGTTTAAGATCTCAAGATTCTAAGACAAGGTTTTTAAGGTTTGAAGATTCGATTACTTTAGGAAGTTTATATATTTCCAGATTTGAAGATTCTAAGTTCTAATATTTTAAGATCTTGAGATTCTAAGATTGATTGTTAGATTTTAATTTGAGATTTTAAGAATCTAACACTTTAGAATTTTGAGATTTCAACCCAGGCCATTTTCCATCCACTTTAGATTTTAAGATTTTCAGGTTGCAAGTTTTCGGCAAAATTGGCCCGACTTAGGGGACAACATCCCCAGCACCACCCGCATCGCCAGCATGCATAACATCATCCGCATCATCCAGGCTGATGCTGGCAATGCTGGGGGTGTTGTCCAGTATTAGGCACCCCCTAAAAATACTCGTTTTTGGGCGCTGCGGGGAGATGCTACAAAAAACCCCGAAAATCGCCTAAACCAATCCGCGAATCCTTCGCTCCTTATAAGGGCAGGCCCAGCACAAAACGTATGCGCATGGTCCGCGCATGGTCGGCGGCATGGGGCGCGCCCTTATACCTGAAGGTAAGCCCTAGCGGGCTTTGGCCTGCGGCCCGATCACGTCCGGTGGCCGGATTTAAGCGCTTCGCGACACAGCCGGCCACCGGGCAAATGCACGTGGGGCGCTGGCCCTGTACCTGAAGGTAGGCCCTGCGGGGCTGAAGGCCCCGGTGGCCGGACTTGCGTTGCTGACAGACCACCGGCCGCGCCCACGTGTAAAAACGCAAACGTGTGCACTCAGAAGCCTCACTGCTAAGGGGGTTTCCGACATGTTCATACATTTTTCAGGGCAAAACGGATGTGACCACCACAAAAGGGGGGACACCCAAAGACCCATTTTTCACGTTTTCGGCAAGATTGGCCCAACCTAGGGGACAACATCCACCGCATCACCAGCATCATCTGCATCAGTGCCCGCCATGGATGCGGATGATGCAGGCAATGCCGGGGATGTTGTCCACCATGGGCACCCCCCAAAAAACGCTCGTTTTTGACTCCGCGGGGAGTCGGTCCAAAAACAACCCCTTTTCGCCCAAAACACACCCGAACATCCTTTCCCCCCTGGCAGCGAGGTCACAGCGCAAAAGTATAGCGCATGGTCGGCGCATGGTCGGCGGTGGTCGGCGGCACAGGGCGGCCGGCCCTGTACCTGAAGGTAGGCCCTCCGGGCCTAGGCCTTCGGCCGTATCACGGACCACGGGGTCTGAAGCCCCCCGGTGGCCGGATCGCTCCAGATTCGGACTCGCCGCGGGGCTTGCAGCACTATCTCTTGAAACCAAAAAACAGAGCAAGGCAACGCGAGTCCATGCAATTAAGTGCTTACGGATAGGTCCCTGCGCAAGGTGTCTGGGGACCTATCGATTCGAGCAGTGTGAAACTCAGCGCTGCGATTTCCACGCGTAGAAACGAGACTGTCTGGGATTCTACGGTCCCATGTAAGGTTTATCACGAATATGTAGTCCGAACCAAGTGGCTACTGGCCAAGAGTTTCACACTGCTCGAATTGATAGGTCCCCAGACACCTTGCGCAGGGACCTATCCGTAAGCATTTAATTGCATGGACTCGCGTTGCCTTGCTCTGTTTTTTGGTTTCAAGAGATAGTGCTGCAAGCCCCGCCCGCACACGTGCACACTGTATGTTAAGATCTTAAGATGTCAAGACTTCAAAATTTCAAGATTAAGAGTTTAAGGAATTTAAAATATAGCCCGGATTGAAGGAATTTTATTATATATTTTTTCTTGTTTATGAATTTAAGATTTTCAGATTGCAATAGTTCGAGATTTAAAGAATTTAAGTTTTTGAAGCTTTTTAAGATTCTGAGATTTTAAGATTGTAAGACTTTAGGAATTTCATATTTTAAGAGTTTAAGATCTCAAGATTCTAAGACATAATGTTTTTAAGATTTCAAGATTCGAAGACTTTAGGATGTTTTATATTTTCAGATTTTAAGATTCTAAGTTCTAAGATTTTAAGAGCTTGAGATTCTAAGATTGAGTGTTAGATTTTACTTTAAGATTTTAAGAATCTAAGACTTTAGGATTTTGAGATTTCAATCCAGGCCATTTTCCATCCATTTTCCATCCACTTTAAGATTTTAAGATTTTCAGGTCGCACGTTTTCGGCAAAATTGGCCCGACTTAGGGGACAACATCCCCAGCATCCCCCGCATCACCGGCATCATCCGCATCAATGCCCGCCAAGGATGCGGATGATGCAGGTGATGCCGGGGATGTTGTCCACTATGGGCACCCCCCAAAAAACACTCGTTTTTTGACTCCTCGAGGAGATGCTCAAAAAGCCGCCAAAACTCGCCTGAACAAATCCGGAAATCCTTCGCCCCTTATAAGGGCGGGCCCAGCGCAAAAGTATAGCGCATGGTCGGCAGTGGTCCGCGGCACAGGGCGGCCGGCCCTATACCTGAAGGTAGGCCCTGCGGGCCTAGGCCTTCGGCCGTATCACGGACCACGGGGTCTGAAGCCCCCCGGTGGCCGGATTTAAGGGCTGCCGCCCAGTGCCGCCGACCCCAGTTTGCGGTCAGGGAGCTCTTCAGACGGACAAATGTCAGCACAAAAAATCGTGTATGTATGTATGTATGTATGCATGTATGCATGTATGCATGCATGTATGTATGTATGTATGTATGCATGTTTGTATGTTTGTATGTATGCATGCATGTATGTGTGTATGTAATGTATGTATGTATGTATGTATGTATGTATGTATGTATGTATGTATGTATGTATGTATGTATGTATGTATGTATGTATGTATGTATGTATGTATGCTATGTATGTATGTATGTATGTATGTATGTATGTAATGTATGTATGTATGTATGTATGTATGTATGTATGTATGTATGTATGTATGTATGTATGTATGTATGTATGTATGTATGAATGCATGAATGTATGTATGTATGTATGTATGTATGTATGTATGTATGTATGTATGTATGTATGTATGTATGTATGTATGTATGTATGTAATTATGTAATGTATGTATGTATGTATGTATGTATGTATGTATGTATGTATGTATGTATGTATGTATGTATGTATGTAATGTATGTATGTATGTATGTATGTATGTATGTATGTATGTATGTATGTATGTATGTATGTATCTAATGTATGTAATGTAATGTAATGTAATGTAATGTAATGTAATGTAATGTAATGTAATGTAATGTAATGTAATGTAATGTAATGTAATGTAATGTAATGTAATGTAATGTAATGTAATGTATTATCATGCCTGCATGCCATGCATAGCATGTAATGTATTATGTATGTATGTATGTGTGTATTATGTATGTAGTAATTTATTATGTATGTAAATGTATTATGTATGTATGTATGTATATGCATGCATGTGTAAAATGTATGCATGCATGTATAACTCATGTAAAAATAATGCATTTTCGGCTGTGCTATTGGTTCAAAGTCTCCGCTGTATCTGCCACATCTTTCGGGCTGTGGCTGCCACAGCCTTCGGGCTGTGGCTTTGGTACAGTCTTCGGGCTGTATCTGCCACAGGTACAGTCTTCGGGCTGTATCTGCCACAGCTTTCGGGCTGTGGCTGCCACAGCCTTCGGGCTGTGGCTTTGGTACAGTCTTCGGGCTGTATCTGCCACAGCTTTCGGGCTGTGGCTGCCACAGCCTTCGGGCTGTGGCTTTGGTACAGTCTTCGGGCTGTATCTGCCACAGCTTTCGGGCTGTGGCTGCCACAGCCTTCGGGCGTGGCTTTGGTACAGTCTTCGGGCTGTATCTGCCACAGCTTTCGGGCTGTGGCTGCCACAGCCTTCGGGCTGTGGCTTTGGTACAGTCTTCGGGCTGTATCTGCCACAGCTTTCGGGCTGTGGCTGCCACAGCCTTCGGGCTGTGGCTTTGGTACAGTCTTCGGGCTGTATCTGCCACAGCTTTCGGGCTGTGGCTGCCACAGCCTTCGGGCTGTGGCTTTGGTACAGTCTTCGGGCTGTATCTGCCACAGCTTTCGGGCTGTGGCTGCCACAGCCTTCGGGCTGTGGCTTTGGTACAGTCTTCGGGCTGTATCTGCCACAGCTTTCGGGCTGTGGCTGCCACAGCCTTCGGGCTGTGGCTTTGGTACAGTCTTCGGGCTGTATCTGCCACAGCTTTCGGGCTGTGGCTGCCACAGCCTTCGGGCTGTGGCTTTGGTACAGTCTTCGGGCTGTATCTGCCACAGCTTTCGGGCTGTGGCTGCCACAGCCTTCGGGCTGTGGCTTTGGTACAGTCTTCGGGCTGTATCCGCCACAGCTTTCGGGCTGTGGCTGCCACAGCCTTCGGGCTGTGGCTTTGGTACAGTCGTCGGGCTGTAGCCGCCACAGCTTTCGGGCTGTGGCTGCCACAGCCTTCGGGCTGTGGCATACACGTTTCAAGTGTGCCGTTAGACCCTACTGGAAATGCAGAGGATGTGTTGTCATGATTGTCATGATAACTGCTGCTGATGCTGGGGATGTGATGAACGTGAAAATGATGATGATGATGATGATGATGATGATGATGATGATGATGATGATGATGATGTTGATGATGATGATGATGATGATGAACATGATGATGATGATGCACATGAGGATGAGGATGAAAATGATCATGATGATGATGATGAACATGATGATGAAAATGATGCTGATCAACATGATGATGATGAACATGATGATGATGATGATGAACATGATGATGATGATGATGAAAATGATAATGATGATGACGATGACGATGATGAATAATCATCACTACGCATCCTCATGATGAACATGATAAGTAAGCGATCATGTTCCTCATCATGTTCGTCCTGTTAGACCCGACTGGAAGTGTAGAAGATGCGTTGTCATGATTGTCATGATGACTGCTGCTGATGATGATGAAAAGGAAAATGATGATGATCATGATGATGAAAATGATGATTATGATGATGGAGTAGTGGTGTGTTGATCAAACGGGTACAAATTCAAGCAACAAGTATGATGAACATGATGTTGAAAATGATGACGGCGCTCTTCTGACCCGACTGGAAACGCAGAGGTCATGACAACTGCTGCTGATGCTGGGGATGATGCTAACTGCTGGTGATGCTGAGGATGTGCAGTGATAGGATGATGATGATGATGAACATAATGAGGAACATGATGACGAAAATGATGATGGTGATGATGATGATGATGAACTGATGATGATGATGATGCTGATGATGAACATGATGAAAATGATCATGATGGACATGATGATGAAAGTGATGATGTTCATCATCATCATCATCATCGTCATCATATTCATCATCATCATCATCATCGTGTTCATCATCGGCATCAGCATTTGCATCATCATGTTCCTCATCATGTTTATCATCATCATCCCGATGCGCATCCTCATGATGAACATGACAAGAAAGCAGGATCATGTTCCTTATCATGTTCATCATCAAAACCGTGGCGCTCTTCTTTTTTATATACGTTTCAAGTGTCCCGTTAGACCCGACTGGAAATGCAGAAGATGCGTTGTCATGATTGTCATGGTAACTGCTGCAGATGCTGGGGATGTGATGAACGTGAAAATGATGATGATGACGCTGATGATGATGGTGATGTTCATCATCATCGTCATCATCATCATCATGATCATCATCATGTTCATCATCATTTTCATCATCATCATGTTCATCATCATTTTCATCATCATGTTCATCATCATCATCAGGTTCATCATCATCATGTTCATCATCATTCTCATCATCATGTTCCTCATCATGTGGCGCTCTTCTTTTTCATGTACATTTCAACTGTGCCGTTAGACCTTCTAACGGGACACTTGAAACGTATATAAAAAATGATAAGGACGATGACGAAGAAGATGATGATGACGAGCACCGTGATGATGATGCTGATGATGATGATGATGAACTGACACGATAATCATCATGACGCATCCTCAGCATCACCAGCAGTCATCATGATAATCATGTCCACGCATCTTCTGCATCTCAAATCGGGTCTAACGGGACACTTGAAACGTATATAAAAAAGATAAGGACGATGACGAAGAAGATGATGATGATGAGCACCGTGATGACGATGCTGATTATGATGATGATGAACTGACATGATAATCATCATGACGCATCCTCAGCATCACCAGCAGTCATCATGATAATCATGTCCTCGCATCTTCTGCATCTCAAATTGGGTCTAACGGGACACTTGAAACGTATATAAAAATAAGATGAGGACGATGACGAAGAACCTGATGATGATGAGCACCGTGATGATGATGATGATGATGATGATGATGATGATGCTCAGCATCAGCAGTCATCATGATAATCATGTCCACGCATCTTCTGCATCTCAAATCGGGTCTAGCGGGACACTTGAAACGTATATAAAAAAGATAAGGACGATGACGAAGAAGATGATGATGATGAACACCAACTCATGACGCATCCTCAGCATCACCAGCAGTCATCATGATAATCATGTCCGCGCATCTTCTGCATCTCAAATCGGGTCTAACGGGACACTTGAAACGTATATAAAAAGATTTAAGGACGATGACGAAGAAGATGATGATGATAAGCACCGTGATGATGCTGATGATGATGATGATGATGAACTGACATGGTAATCATGATGACGCATCCTCAGCATCACCAGCAGTCATCATGATAATCATGTCCACGCATCTTCTGCATCTCAAATCGGGTCTAACGGGACACTTGAAACGTATATAAAAAAAGATAAGGACGAGACGAAGATGATGATGATGATGAACACCAACTGACATGATAATCATCATGACGCATCCTCAGCATCACCAGCAGTCATCATGATAATCATGTCCGCGCATCTTCTGCATCTCAAATCGGGTCTAACGGGACAATTGAAACGTATATAAAAAAGATAAGGACGATGACGAAGAAGATGATGATGATAAGCACCGTGATGATGCTGATGATGATGATGATGATGATTGACATGATAATCATCATGACTCATCCTCAGCATCACCAGCAGTCATCATGATAATCATGTCCACGCATCTTCTGCATCTCAAATCGGGTCTAACGGGACACTTGAAACGTATATAAAAAAGATAAGGATGATGACGAAGAAGATGATGATGATGAGCACCGTGATGATGATGCTGATGATTATGATGATGAACTGACATGATAATCATCATGACGCATCCTCAGCATCACCAGCAGTCATCATGATAATCATGTCCGCGCATCTTCTGCATCTCAAATCGGGTCTAACGGGACACTTGAAACGTATATAAAAAAAGATAAGGACGATGACGAAGAAGATGATGATGATAAGCACCGTGATGATGCTGATGATGATGATGATTGACATGATAATCATCATGACTCATCCTCAGCATCACCAGCAGTCATCATGATAATCATGTCCACGCATCTTCTGCATCTCCAATCGGGTCTAACGGGACACTTGAAACGTATATAAAAAAGATAAGGATGATGACGAAGAAGATGATGATGATGAGCACCGTGATGATGATGCTGATGATGTCCGCGCATCTTCTGCATCTCGAATCGGGTCTAACGGGACACTTGAAACGTATATAAAAAAGATAAGGACGATGACGAAGAAGCTGATGATGATGAGCACCGTGATGGTGATGATGATGATGATGATGATGAACTGACATGATAATCATCATGACGCATCCTCAGCATCACCAGCAGTCATCATGATAATCAAGATAAGGACAGCAGCGAGGACCACCACGCCGATGATGATGATGATGATGATGATGATGATGTTGAATCTTCGGTTATGCTCATTTACCAGCCAGGCTTGGACTTGTAACCGCCCTTCCCGTACGCCTCCCCCTTTGAGGAGAAGGGGTCGGCGGATATATATATGTAATATTTGTATCTTTATATATGGTCACCCCCCCTCCCAGGGCCTAATATATTGTACATATAAAGGGTTTCATCCACTTAGGGTCCCACCTGGGCCAGGTGTTGGAAAGTAAAAAAATCCCAAAGGGGGAACATGTTCCTCCAGGCACCCCTTTAGGAAGCAGCACCGTGAGCACTTTCATTGGATCAATGGGGCAGCTGAGGTGTGCTTGAACCTTGTGCGCTGCTTTGGGAAAACTTGAGTGGTGCACCGCCTTTCCGGCCAGAGACCTGAGCAAACATCAGGATGCCTTGTGCTGAATTCTGCAAGCTCGTTTCCTCCGCAGCATACATGTATCATTGTGTAGACGGTATTTCATAGCAAAGCTAAACCATGAAACCAGGACAGAAAGATAGGAATGCAATGCTTGCAGGGACACCCATCAAGCAGAGGAACTTGTTGTTTTGGACCCCCCCGTCGTTCCTTTTGTTTCAAATTGAAGCATTTTTACAGCTGTCTTGGCGGAGGGCGTCGGCATACCACTGGGGCTCCCTTTGGGCTTTCCCACCAATGCCGGCTTGTAGCACTCCGGTGAGGTGGTGAGCACTTTGGGTGCCATGCGCCGACTGACCAAGGCTCCGAGCGGCTCATTGGGATGCATCTGCCTATTTTAGGAAGTGATCACCTGGGGGTAAACTCACCATGTCTGTCTTTTAAATCTGGGGATTCCTCATTTCAGGCTTTGGAATTTAGTGTTGAATTTGGAGATGCACGGTGAAATCACGCCATGTCGAGCTGCGGGCAATGAGTAGCGAAGGGACAAGTGGGTGGTAAAGCCATGTTACAGTTTGTGGACTGAAACGCAGGGTAACATGAGATGGCCACGTGAGTGAAAAACTGCGACGATGGGCGGTTGCAGAATGAGCGAGTCAGCCCTGCATGGCCATGAGTGCTGTAGTGCTGTCAACACAAATGCGATACTGTGATCTCAATTCGTTTGGGGATTGCTTTTCTGTGCTTGTTCTGGGTTTTTGTTGGCCAAACACCAGCAGCAAGTCAAGACATTGTCTCATTCGATGCGAGCAAGTCTTATTGACATGGCAGGCCCAGCGATCAGAGCCGCACTCGGAGGGTACGAGGCGCGATGGTCGAGGGTGTGGTTCTGAAATAAGTAAGGCAGACCCTGTAACAGCGGTTTCACTTGGACAAGTTTCACACTTCGGGGCCTTGAAGGTTCGATGTCTTCACTTAGAAGGGCGACATCGTGACGTTGTTGCAACCAGAGTCCCATGTGCAAACAAGTGGATTTGCTTTGCCAAGGGTTGGGAGGACATCTGGGACAGGAGAAGGTGCGTCAAACAAGCAGACCAGACAATACGGCAGTGATTTGGACGACTGAATGGGTTTTCTAAATAGGGAGCTTCGGACCGACATCAGAGAGGGTGCTTTGCGTGTGGAACTTGCGTTCCTCATTCTCTCCATATCGCTGGACGTGATGTTTCATCCAGCGAACATGTGTAACAGTCGTGGCGGGGTTTCCCTTAAGAACTAGACCCAACAAAGAATGCGCCCCCGGTTTTGCTCATAGACTCGAATGTTAGAGAGTGCCAGCATGAGGGACAAACCGTTTCATTGACGGAAATGCCCCCAATGCGCCAGAGGTTGAACTGTCCGAGGTCCAAGTGCTCCCTTGCGGACTTTGCTCCGGAGTCGCCCACGGTGTCCCAAGCATCGTTTGCAGGCGCGGGAAGAGGAGGGTAAAGCACAGGCCAAACAAAATCATGGGCTTCTCACCATGATGAAGATGGAGGCAAACCGGTACGCTCTAGGCCTTTCACTCAAGAGCATCAGCACTTCACGCGATGCTCAGGCAGGTGCAGATGACGGACATATGGTTTGATTGGCGCAGGGCCTGCTGTATGAGAATGAGATTAAGGGGTCATGCCTGATCTCCTTAGATGAGAGCACTCTTTTGGGGCCACAAGGAGCAAAAGAAGCTTCAATATTTAGGTTGCCTTAGCAGAATCTCTACAACCTTCACTCTTCACGCGGATAGCTTGGTCAGGGCGCGACCCTTGCTGTCTGCCCTTGAGCACGCTTGCTCTCCAAATGAGCCAAACTGTGCTGCAAGATCTGCTTGAAAGCAGGATTATGAGCTCTGCATCCATGCCCGAAACTGCCAATGTCGATTGTGGCTTAGCGCCCTGGTCTTTCTTGGGAGCGCGGGGGCATTCTGTTCTGTTACTATGGCACATGGGGTAGAAGAATCCCTAGATCGCGGGGGCAACCGGCCACCAGGTGCCCACGACTCGCCCAGAGACCGGGAGAGCCGTCCGGAGAGCGCGCATACAAGCCCCGCGGCATGCAAGATGCCTGCGGTACTGGGGTCGCCAAACTGATTTTATGTTGCAGATAGACTGTATGTGAAGAAACATCAGAATTTGTTATTCGGTGTATCCTTTGGTTCGGCCAAAAACGCCAGGGGCCAGGTTGGGAAAGCTTGCACCGTCAGATAGAAGAGCTTCGGGCAACAGTGTGTACGTGGGACCCAAAGCCTCTGCGCATAATGCTCAAATCTACAACAGGCAAAGGCACCCAGATAGCCGGAGCTTATTGACCTTAGGAGCAACCATGGGATACATAGACCAGAGGAATTATCTACCTCTCCCAGAGTCCCAGAGAAACCATCAGAGCCGCCTTCTTTTCCTGCAAGCCCCCTAGGTGACTTGCTGACGTGCTGAGAGAGAGAGAGAGAGAGAGAGAGAGAGCGAGAGAGAGAAAATCATGTTTTTACACAAGGGCCTCAGTTCATATCATGACTATACTTTGGGAGAGGTCCTCAAATCAAAAGGATCCCCTAATGAATCTGCATTAAAAGCAGGCCTCCTATGAATCAACGTGGTGTCCTCTTGGGTTGGTTGCCCCTGAAACGGCCAGCATCTTCGCCGTTGGAATTAAGAGGCAAGGCACAGGAATCCATTTTGTTTGCTGGCAGGGGTGGCTCCAATCAGAACCATGCTGAAGGCTCTTACCCTTGTTCCCTTTGTTCTGGCACACAGCGCAGCCCAGATTCTCAACATCTCAAGTCTCTAGTTGAAGGATCGATCATGCATGTGGTGTTTTGACCCTGAACCACACCGAAGGGGGCATCTCCGGCATCCCAGGTCCGCGGCGGAAGTCGCCCATGAGCCGAAGTCACACCACCGCGCTGCAAGCGAAGATGAAGGCGGGACGTCAAATGCAACCAGAATGCTTGGGCGGAGGTTTGAAAGAGAAACCAAGTACATCATCGTTTATGCACAGGATTGCGAACATGGAAGTCCCGAACTTAAGAACTGGGCAGGGACGTTCAGCAGCTATGCTGCCGAGATGTGTTGGATTCTAGGGGGAGACGTATGTCGCCACATGAGCCACATAAGATTATTTCCGTCCCCCCCCCCCAGGACCATCGTGTTCCAGGCTTCTTCATGGACAGAAGAGTCCAGCCGTCCAAATGACGCATCTGAGCCAACCAAGCCAGGACTCAGGGCACGCCGTGGTTAGGGTTTGCAAAACTGTCCAGCCGAGCGAAGACCACAACATCTGAAGTTGTGATGTGGTGGCCAATGTCAATGGGAGATGCCAAAGGTGACTTTCTCAAGCGGCACTATTTGCCCCGGGGCACTCAGTCTCTGCCTCACCTTGCCAGTTGAAGACTTGGCAAGTGTGACCCATGGGCCATTTCAAGGCTTCCAACGTCACAGCGAGTAGTTGACCCCCACCTTCCATTCTCCGCGCTCCGGGCCTAGGGATGGCAATCAACTGGATGGACAAATGCAAGCTGCAAGTGCAAACCGTGATTCATGGAAAATTTGTCATGGAGCAAGATCCAGATGACCATGCTACCATGATGTTTTGTTTGCAATTGCACTTCAGTGAAGTGCCACTATTCCTCATGCGCCTGGGCTGTTTGCTTTTCCCGAGCTTGTATTTGGGGATACAGCGCGGGCACACCCATGACACGGCTTTCGGGCACCTTGCCGAGCGATGTTTTTTTTTTTTTTTTTTTTTTTTTTTTTCTGGGGGAAGATGGGACTGATCCACAATCTCCTATCAACGATCACTGTTTGTTGTGCTCTTGGTTTGAGGCACAGAGGCTTTCACCGCATTTTCATCTATGGGCTTTGGTCACTGCTGGCATCGATCAGTCTAAATGGTTCCGCGGGTCGCAGGCAGTGGCATTGGCAACTTCCACGGCTTCCCAGTTGACGCGGCAGACACCGGAGGAAAGGGCAGCGGGGCTTTGGGCACTGATTTGATTTTAAGGTCGTAACAGGACGACGCATTTCACGGGTGCTTTGGCCACAAAGTGGCTTTCGGTTATTGGAGAATCTTTTGAGGGCTCTTTTGCGGCTCAAGTTTGCGCAACCCGAAGCCTTGGATATGTAAAGTGAATCTTGAGAGTCTTGAAAAGGGCTGGGATTTTTGGCCATCTTTCATTTCCAAAATGTCATTTTTGTGCTTTTTTTGTTTCAGCAACCTGGACAAATTGGTCACTCCCGAGGTCAAGATGGTAAATCAAAGATCGCTGCCGAGGTTGGCAGGGCAGCTGTGTTTTGTCCGGGCCAAGTCAGTTCGTCGTTCATGTTTATGTCCGTCCGTTTTTGGGAGGATATGTAAACCGCCACAATATATCCACCGCACTTTGCGTCAGTTTGGCTTTGCGGTGACAGCTGATAGTCTGCGACATTTGTTTGTTTGCAGCTTGGGTTGCAAGAGTTGTTCCTGCGCTCACGCTTCTTTCCCTCGTTCTTCCGGCTTTCTCATGGAAAGGTTTGATCTTCAGTGTTTCCCTAAGGTTTCCCTTTGGTTTGCCATAAAAAAAAACAGAAAGGGTACCTCAAACAAACACAGGTGTCATCACGTTTCAGTCCCTTTCCGTTGCTCACTGGCAGTCCCTTTGCCCGCCTTTCTGTGCAGGAGGACGAGTCAGACGAGGTCATCGATTTCCAGGCTGCGAACAAACGGGGAGAAACGGCAACGTGATGGGATGGGAGGGGCAAACTTCGCTTCGCATTTGGCTGCGTCTCAACAGTAGCTTATCCTCAAGTAGCCAGTAGCCCAGTGGTTGATGCCGGCAGCCGGGGTCACGGTATGAGCCGTTTTGCTTAGCTGGTCAATTTCCTCTAAGCTTGTGATCTTCAAGCTCATTTCCAGGCCTCTCCCCGCCCGCCTACCTGTCCCAGTCAGAGTTTAAGTTGCTTCTTGACAACCTGACCCTGGGCCTCTCAGCAGGAAGCTCTGCCAACTTTTGAACAAGTTTGCTGGAATCGGTGAGGCAGCAGGCCGAACCCATCCAATCCCTCGTTGTTTAAACAACCACCCCCTGGTTCCTTAAGAGAAACCAAGAGGAGCTTCAAACAATGTCAAGACATGCTCGAACCGGTGTTTAGCCCCACTCCACTGCCTCCCATGCCGCGCCACGTCGGCCTTCGTCGCAGGAGTTCCGTCGGCTGATGCTGGAGGACGAGTGGGTGGCCAGCAAGCTGCGGCTGGCCTGCGAGGAGCAGCTGAAGGAGGTCGTCCGGTGGGCAGAGACATGTTTTGGTGCGGATCTTTGTATATTTTTGTGTGTTTTTGGCTGCGTGTTTTTTTCCCCAACAGCTGAAAGCGTTGGGGTCTCTGCCCAGACAGGCTCCGGGGTTGTCCGGGGAGGTTTTACGAGGGTTTCACCAGGGTTCCACAAGGTTCTGCGAGGGCTGCGGGGTAGTGCGAGCACTAAAAAGAGCACCGCATGCTGTTGGGGATGTCACCTGAGCTTATTTTGGTGTTTTGTGAAACAGGATTTGGACCCACAACATGGGTGGACCCAACCAAGCGAGAGCACCCATCTGGACCCACAACATGTTTTGGTCAAATAGAGGACCCACCAAAAAAAGGGGCGGGCGGGTTCGGATGCATATTCTGCATCGCCGCTAGGCCAGCAACATGAAGAACCTCACGTCAAAGCACGCGGCGCCTTGGCCGCATGCATTGCGCTTGGGGCGCGAGTGGCTTCGGGGGTAGACGTGTTGACTCGCAAAATGCTGGGAGCTAAAGTCGCACCGAAAAGTGATGACCGCCCGTATCCGGTCCAGGGAGCATATGCTATCTATGATGACCAAACAAGGCACCAGCGCGAAAAGTAGCGGTGCTGCCACATTTAGGAATGGCCTTAGGGACTGCATTTCTCCAGGCTTGGTTGGACACAATGAAACGTGATGGCTTTGTTGGGTTTTGGCATGTTTCAGGAGAAACCTCGCGGCCCTTGTACCAACCAGCAAGGCTCTCAGAACCCGTTTAAGAACACGCTCTAAGAAGGTTCTAAAAACTCTTCTTAAAAGAGGGAGTATCCCTACCTCTATTGTTCAACATCCTCCGCAAAGAAGCTTGCCCCACCTCCTGAGCGCCCAAGCCGGATTCGGCGCTTGCCCAGGAACAAGTGGCTGTGAAGGTCGCGCTGGGTGTTCTGCTGTGCCCTGGAAAGAATGATTGTCGCGCCAACCCTCAGTACAGCCGAATGCTGAAGGTCGCGGTTTTCTTGGAACCACAACGTAGCGAGACCTGCCGGTGTTTGATGCGAGGCTGTGCATTCCAGCTTGCACTGAGAAGATGCACTTCACTCAGTTTAAGTTGGCAAGAGACTTCGCCACGGATCTCAACCTGGACACCGCACATGCTAGCATCACTTCTGCTTGTTACTCTCTGACGAGGGATTGCCAAGGACAGACACGCTCATCAACACCAAATCGACTCCATGTGGAAAGCGTATTTGGCCCCCAGGGCACTCTGTGTGCAACTTTCAAGCCAACATAGAATCGAAAGATGCAAGGGCGATTCCCAAGAGAAAGGCCCTCTTACTTTGCCAGATACCTATCTTTGGGGCGTTATTGGTGGACTTCAGCCACAACATACGACAGAATGTGCATGAAGGTTCCTTGTTGATTGCTCAGTTCCACTTGTGAATGTCCAATTTTTCATGTCGAGTTGTGAGTTTTGAATCCTTCCTGATTTCCAGTTGTCGGTTTTGTCGTGAATTACTTTTTGTCAACTTGAGGCTGCTCTTTGTGCTGAACCTCATCGAGCCCTCCTTGAAGAACAGTTCCCCGCTGCGGGGCCTGCGCTTCTGTGATCAGCTGGCGCCGTGGCTGACAGCCATCGGTTTGTCTGGTTGGGGAAGCGAAGGTGACGAAGGTGCGTGCAAACAGGGAGAGTGCAGGCACATCGAAGTATGCAAGGACAAAATGAATAGATATGAACCGGTGTATGAACAGGTGAAGAAGCACGTAGATGAATGTCTATTGTTCGACAAAGTATTCTCAGCCTTTGCTGACGCCTCTAATGTTGTTTCGAGGGCTGAGTCATTTTCTTTACAATTCCCCAAACTGAAAGAACTGAACCGAACAAACGAATCTTCGCCGAGGAGCGAGGTTGTGTTCCATTTGCTCGCAGAACCTGGTTTTGCAGTTTTCCCTGGACGAAATGCTGCTGGCAAAAAGGATTCCATGTGTGAATCACCGCTCCTCGCCTTCGCAGATTCTAAAAAAAAGGGGGAACCAACAAACGCATGTGGCTTCCATATTTCTAGCACCTTTCCCCAAAGCCTTAGCATATTATGTCTAGTTTGTGTAGCATGTGTCCAGCGCATAGAAGGTACAGCAACCATGATTGGGGATCAGGCCACCAAGAAATCAGACACACACACACACAGGATCAAGTCAGGTACATGAGCGGACGCGTATGTGGCCATTCGTACTTTCACTCCAACCACATCTATTCCTAAATACGGTGCATGTATTTGTGCTTTTAGAGTGCGTCTTCTTTACCTCAGGTGACAATGCAGGCTCAGTTCTCCTCCGAGAGCCTTGCGTACTCGCATGAGACAAGCTTTCCCATTGCTTGTCGTAGTAACTTTACCTCTCTCCGTGCTCCAGGTGCGCGCAGAGTACCCGAACGTCACCGACACTGCACCAGTACCTTCGCTGGTCAAAGAGCAGGTTGAGGCTGGCGAAGGATTGCAAGCGAAGTGGACATAAGTGGACTTACTCTCTGGAATTCGCTGTGCATACGCAATTGGACATTCCTTGAAGCTGGGATTCGGGGCTTGATTGGCCGAAGTCATGTTGTGCAGTTGCTTGAGCCTTTTTCTAGGCCCACGTTCTGCGCTTGTTACGGAGTCATCAGTTTGTGCGATGTCACGAGGTGGCACAAGGCAGCATGTTGGTGTTACGCCGCACGCTGTGGAAGATGGCAATTTGGGTGCGTTTTCTGTGGTCCGACACGTTTGCGTCCCAGAGCTTGCTGCCTGCTTCCTGCAGGTGTGGCTGGAGGCCGTTCAGAAGAGCATAGGCACAAGTTCTTTGCTCTACCTGGACTTGGACAAGAAGGCCAGGGTGAGTCTCCCAATGGCTGCATGTGTACACACTGTTCCTATTGATTCTCATTTTCAGGCCAGACAAATTACGATTTTGTTTTCAGTGGCTCCCAGCTTGAAGAAAAGTTGAGCTTGCAATGGCCTACTACATTGGAGCACGTCTCATTTGCGACCCCACAAAATGGGGGCGCATGCTAAGGTCTACTGCAGCGAAATACCAGAACACGGAGGCGCGCAGTGAGAGGGACTGGCTGGGATGAAGTAGCATCTTTCCACCCACTCCATTCCCAGCTTCTCGCTGATTCTGGATTAGGGTCCTTCCCGGTTTCGTGCACTGACCGAGCAGCCACGTTTACAGTACTTTGGGAAGATGGTTTCAAGAAGGAAGCAGTGTTCCGCATGTGCGAATAGTCTCTTGTTGCTCTCATAGTTGTATTGAGGGTGCAATATCATACGGTTTCGGCAACATGTCAGGACAACATGGCTGGAACATCCCCTGGCGAGGAGAGACATCAATTTGGTGGCGGTGCCAGTCTGCTCACAGTGGTTCAACGCTGGGATCAATTGGTCCATGGGAAGCCAGCAGGATACCAACCATGTGACAGAATTCCCGACAGTCTTGACACGCCTTTTAGTTCGCGTTGTGTTGGCAAGGACCCGCAGCGTTTTCGGAGGCGGTGAACCAATGTTGCGTGCATGTGTGCAGTGCTACGCGGACGCGCTTGAGCTGGTGTGCTTATCATTTGGCAGGTGCGCGGACGCACGTGAACGGGGTGCTTATTCGTTTGGTGGGCGTGTGTGCAGTGCTAAGCGCGCGGAGTTGACCGGTCCCAGGACCGGTCCAGTCCCAGGACCGGTAGCGGTGCTTGTCATTTGGTGCGGGAACGGGCGTGTTTCTCCCCAGGAAGGAAGACGCATATTTTGTGTTGCAGTTGGGCTGAACGTAACCAGGTTCCCCCCCCCCCCCGCGAAGACCCAAATGGATCGCTAGTTCTTGCTGGACAGACATGCGCATCCGGCAGGCGACCCCTGCACAAACAGCTCCTACTTCTCCGGTACGCGTCGGGAGCTCTATGCGCTGGACGATGATTTGATCACCACCGGCTACAGGCCTGAGCCCGGGAAGGCGTCAAACCTTGCTTGGGCCGATGTGAAGGTCTTTGGGCACGCATAGAGCTTGCTTTTTGTCAGCTTGAGAAACCCCCCACAAGTTGGGTTTACCGGTTTGCCGGTTTACCTGTGTTCACCCTCAATTAATGACCAGCCGAATCAAACTTGTACCTGGTGGTTCATTGGCAAAGGCTTGCAGTGTCATGTTTCCCCTGACAATGATCATGATCACGCCACTTGGCGGGGTCCCAGCGTCGTCAAAATTCTTGCAGCCGGGTTTGGCCTGGGAAAGGTTGAGCAAAGGCTGGGTGAGCGTTGTCAGTGTTTTGAATCCAGCTATTGGAAACAGACTGGTCTATTGAAGGACTCATGCAGGCATGGCGCAATAAGACATTCCAGCTACCTTGTTCTGGGCATCTGTAGATCTTTAGCCGCAAAAGGAACCACCCCTTGGCGCGTTTCGCCATGCCAAAATCCTACAGTCCAGCCCCTGCCCTGACAGGCAAGCAGACATGCTGCTGCTCCGAGTGCCGGCTGCTTGTTGGCAAGAGACGCATGCTGAATCGCAGGTGGCGACGTGATTCAAGGAAGTTGCTGTCGCAACGCAAACCTGAACCATCTATGATTCATTTGGACGTCAACAGCAACCTGAAACACCTGTGCATCTGTTTTGTTGGCCCCTGAGACCACAAGGGAAGCAACCAACGCATCGCGCCTATGCTTCGTGCCGTCGGGACTTGGGTTCGAGGACTTCTCCAGCGCGGACGTCTCGCCCGAGGAGTTGGAGCTGCTCGCTTCAAGAACACAGAGCGTTTGGCTTCAGAAAGGGGTAGGGACTCAGCAAGGCCTCTGGCCTGCGAGAAGTTTCCAGTCGGTGTCACAAACCATGCCAGCCGCCCCTCTTCGACATCCCTTTCTTTCCTGACACTGGAATCCAATTCCTGGCCTCACCCAGGAACAAAACCACGGCAGTGGCCGTGCTCTTCGACCGGGCCCACACCTCACTGGAGGCAGGGGCGCACGAGGTTGCCTGCCTCGTTGGGGGGTGCTCCTGCTAGACGACAAGCCCGCATCTCGCCCACTAGAGTATGACGGGCTCCAAGTTATGTTTTTCCCCAACAGCAGCTTTGGGGTCTCAGCCCAGATAGGCTCCAAGCCCTGAGGTAAGGTTCCACGAGGGTTCCACCAGGGTTTTATCAGGGTTCCACCAGGGTTCTGCGAGGGCTGCAGGGTGGTGCGAGCACTAAAAAGAGCACCGCATGCTGTTGGGGATATCACCTGAGCTTATGTTGTGTTCTCCACGAAAAGTTGGTTTGACTTTGATCCGAGAGCCGATTTTAAATTTGATTCAGTCGTGATCCAATATTGATGGTATGGCAATTTCATGTGACCCCTGCCAGACTGATTTGATGCCCTGTTCCACAGTGATATCGCGAGCTGGACCGAGGGGTAGTGGAGGCATGCTATGACTAAGACTGGAATAGTGCGGGACACGTCGGGGCCAGTGCGTCTGAATTTGCCACCGAGCAGTATGTGAGACTGTTTTCCTTGACCAATCTCCCCGAATCAGCGCAAATGGCATCTTGTTCCTGAGCCTCTCTCGCTGCTGCTTTGCGTGCCTTGGATTGTTAATCAATCTTCGACAACAGAGAAGATGTCTTGAGCCCTGAGCTTGTCTGTTTCCCGCTTGCCGTCCCAACAGTCCCAAGTTCAAATGACTGCCACAGGGCCAGACACATTCTGCTGCTTTGCTCTCTGCCCCCAGTTAGCCTCTTGGCCAATGTTTGGCGTTGATTTCCGCAGACACCAGCCTATGGCCGTGATCAACGGACGACGAAGCGCGTCCTGCCAGGCCTGGATGTCTTTGCTCACCACGGTTTGCGCGCCTTGGCCGTCAGCGTTGTTGTGGGTGACGCAGCCAGGACTTTCATAACATCTTCATAGAGTTAGCGTGTCTTTGCCCAGAATCGGAACAGGGCATCTCTGGCAGCATTGGGAGGCTCTTAAGGCTCTTTGGCACGAGTTCCGCATCCATCAAATCGTTGGAGCACATTGGCCAGCCCGTCTTCTTATCAGATGAATGAGGTACAGTTGATCCCTAAATCTTGCAGCTCGGGCTCACATCTTGCCACCGGTGAATTTGCGTTCGGCTGTCCAGAGTTTACCAGGTGAGTCATTCGATACCTTCTGCAAGCATGCCGCGTGGCGTTTCTTGGTTTCTTGGAGGCAGCCAGGCAGCTTTTAACTCAATGACTGCAAATGGCCAACGGGCACACGTTTCTCTCTGCCTTTTCAGCCAGCATCCGCCTCGCATTTGATCCTTGCTTTTCAAGCCATTCGCTGCGTGGTTTCCTGCAGAGGCGCTGCGGAACAAACATAACAAACTGTGTGCTAGTCTCCCGAAAGGACGGCTACGTGTCAGGGGACCCGAAACTGGTTCTAATAAATAGGTTCCAACTTGCACAAAAGGACAATCTTGAGTGTAGCATCCGACCGAAGCCAGTAGAATCCAGAAAGGGTCATCCGGACGCCGTCTGAGGTGATTCTCATCATCCTCTCCGGCATCGTCATGCTGACTCGTGACCTCACCTTTCTCTCTCACCACCTCTTGAGGCCAGGCACGGGGCACGCTGCATCTCCAGGAGACCCTGTTTAGAACCCCCATAGACCAAAAACAAGATGGAACAAGCGGGTTTGGGGTTGGCAAAGCAGGGTGCTCCCCCGACACGGTTCCTCTCTTTGGCTACCCGGCCAGATTTGGACTTGAATCCTGGTTTGCCTCGGCTTGCCTGCTTGGAGCCAAATCGAAGACTATAGCCATTCTAGATGCCCCTTGCCATTCTTGACAAAGGGAGCATTCGATTCAAGCATTGTGCGTTGATCCTGTGACGTTTTGCTCGGTTGCTGCAGTTTGTCAGGCCCATCTTAAAAATCACAGATTGAACCACTCCAGATCCTGCTTGGGTTCTTAGGGATTTTCGGCAAATATCAGACATTGAAGGCCTTTGCGGGACTTGTCGGACGAGATGGAGAGCATTGCTCAGCTTCAGCTGGCCGGTGTCAGCACGGATGGGGAGGAGGTGCCCTTGAGTGTTTGATCGCTTCGCCCGCGGTGCAGACAGTCCCAAGGAACTGAGGCTCAATTGAAATGGGCGGCCTGAATCCTCCTCTTGAGGATCCCCATCCACTACTGTAATCCGCGAAGGCTCAAACCGTTGTCAAACGAGCACGGGAGCTGCACGCAGTTTCGCGGCGCCTCACTTTAAGTTTCCGGGCTTTGGAGCTGCAAGCACAAGGGCCCCAAAATCTTTCTGAGATCTGCTCGCGCTTTTTCAACCCAAGAGATGCGATGAACGCTGAAAGCATAGCAACAATTCATTGTGGCAGATTGCTGCTCAATCAACTCGGGCTCAATGAGCCGTGCAGTATCTGGGTGCTAGTCGGAATGTCATGGATCTCTTTGCGATGTTCCCGTCGAACATCATCATGACAAAGAACTCCCATCCACATCCATGATTGTTGGAACGAGAGTAAGTTGTCTGGGGGGTTTATGAAAATGCGGCCAAAGGCCAATGTTGAGCTGAATAACGCGGCATTCAACTTTTTAAGGGCCAACAGAAAAGGCATTGTTTGTGGCTCGGCTGATGCTTTGACTGACCTTGTTTGAAACAAAAGAGGATTGAATGAAGGGTCAGGCTTATTCCAAACCTGGATGGATGAAGTTTATGGGGGGACCGTGCCAGCCAGAACTAGGCGGGTGGGCGGGTCTTTGATTCTTGTCATTGACATGGTTTTGAGTCCACTTCACCACAATGTTTGACTGTGACTCGCACGTTTGCAGAGTCTCCAGGTTCGCCTCTCTGATTTTTGCAGAAAGTAGGCTTGTCAGGCAGCCGGATGCAATGCCTGTTGCTGGGCCGGCCAAGGATGGCCCATGTGTTCTTTACGCAGAGCGGATGCACGACCAGATTATGGGCACAAGTTTGAGCGAAGCCAATTTTGTGATTCCTTCAGGCTCATCCAGCTGGGAAGCCCACGAGACTTCCTGCATCTTTCTACGGATCCTGCTTCCACATGGCTACTGCAATAATTCCACATGTTGTCTTAAATGACTGCGCCTTCTATATTTCAACAAAGTGAGTCTCATAAGTACAGAAGAGTCAATTAAGCCTTGTTTTGAGAATGAATAGGCGTTCTCCTTGCACGTCTTTCAGGGCCTTGCCAGATGCAACGCGCTCGTGAGGCGGTCGGACAGGAGGAGACCAGCGAGGTGCTCCTGATCCGCAGGCGGGAAGTTGGCTCCGGCTCGTGCTGTGTTTGAGTTTGTTTGGTTGGTTGGTTGGTTGGTTTTGTCGTGTGTCTCAGTTGTAGGTCCTCCAAAGCCTACGCAGAAGGTTGAGGGCCATTGAGGGCCCTGCAGCATTTTTGTTTAAAGTCAGATGCTTCCTTCCTCTTCGGGAGACCCCGTTTTCCAACCATATCCATGAGGCAAGATTGACGATGTTCATGCCAGTTGGTGCTTCGTTTTGACCTTAGATGTTTGCTTGCACTTGGACCTTTGGATCCTTAGGCTGGTTGCTCGGTTTGGCAGGGACAGACCTTATTTTAAGCAAAGCAGGGGTGCAAACGGTGCGGCGCACACAAGACTTGGACTGTACAACGGAGACATATTTTGAATCGTCGCCCTGGCCATGGACAGGAAATTATCGTTCTTGATGCCCCCTTCTAAGTTTAGTTTCGGATGGTTTGTTTCGCACTCTTCGCACCGCGACCTTGATGTGTTCTACTGTTTTGCTTTGCTGAAACTCTTTTTCCGACAACTCTTTGGTGCGAAGCCACCCTTGAGTTTGAAGTACATTTGAAATCAATTTTTATGGATTCCCTTTCAGTAAGGCTCCTTAAAGGAAAGCAGGGCAAATGGAGAGCCTGTGTTGGGCGTTGCCCGATTTCCCAACGTAGTCGGAGCGCTCGCAGGACCTTCGGCAACATGAAGAAGGCTGTCCGGTCCTGGGGCAAGTACGTGCCGTGGCCGGCGCCCGGGCTGCAAATGGCTGGGTCTGGGCGCCAGTTCGGTTTGGGGCAAATGAGAGCAGCCGGGCAACTGGGGATTCCGATTTGGCCAAAAGGCTGACTCACCGAGGTAGTGCAGCTGTTGCTGCGTGCGGGGGACGAGGCCAAGCTGGAGGTCAAAGACAGGGAGGTGCGGGGCGGGTGATGACAATGGGAGATGACGGGGAGCGGGCGGCTCCTTGGCTCCAAGTTCTGTTTCCTTTTTGGATAAAGTTGCTGTTCTGGCAGCGCCGCACTTGGTTAGCCTGAGGCCTGGTTAGAGGTCGCCTGAACTCCAAACGTGCCCTTTGAACCAGATCCATTTCCCAGAGTTGCCAGGTTTCAGTCCAGTTCTGAAGCCTAGCGGCGTAGATCTTGCAGCCTTGTCGCTCGATCCTTCCGCGTGCCACTGCGTCTTGTGCCCCGAGCACCCAAACGGATTCGTACCTTGTAGCATCGCAGCGGTCGAGGCTTCACTAACACTGCTTTCAATCTCTACCTCAGACGGGCTCAATCGAACCAAATCTTCTGCAGGAGGTTTGTTGCCCACGTGTGCAACTCCAATGGCGATGTGCTCATTTGGCTGTGTGCCAGTATGTTTTGCACCTCCCAATGCAGGCATGAAAGACGGTGAAGCGAGCTGGAAAGAACACCACAATTGCTTGGAGGGTCCTCCACAATTTAAGGCTTGTAGCTTCTTTGCGTCACCGCTCATTTGCGCCTTTGATGTTTCAAATCGCCTCTTTGATGACATGTTCAAGTCTCTGACAGAGCACTCAGGCCAGGTACCAGACACCTATGACTCCCTAACTTTAGTTGCTTGAAGCGAGGAATATGATTGTGAGCACGCTGGCCAAGTCAGGTGCTCGAAGCTCAGCAACAAACCAGGGCTTCCTTTTGCGCAGGTGACGATGTTCTTCTCGGACATCGCGAACTTCACGACGATAGCCGCACGGCTGCAGGCTTTTTTGACCATGAGAAACAAGTGAATCTCATGTACACTTAGACACATATTTCCTCATATATATATATATAATTACATATACATATTTGCACAGACATGTAAACATATTCACATACATGTTGTGTTGCATGCCTCAGCTTGGCCAGCATTGCGAAGAAAGCTTTTTCGAGGCTCCCCATGTACGCTCTGAAGGCCCGGCCTTCAAGCGTCAAAACGAGCGGCTTCGCAACCCTGCACCATTGGACGGCTTGAAAAGACAACCAACAGACTACGCGTTTGGATGGGCCCTTGGATTGATGTCTATGGCACACTTGAAGACAACTTGGAGTCAGCTTGATTCCAAGTTCCGCAACTTCGACTCAGGTGATGAGACAAACGATGGGATCCCATTTAAGCAGAGCAAAGCGTTTGCACCGCCTTCTCAGGTGGAGAGCATAGCGCCAGAGAGCTGCTTGCTCCTCCTCAGTCGCTACTTCAATGACATGTCCAAGGCAAGAGCCATTGGCGAGTGCCGGGATGCTTTCCGCAGAGAAAGCATTTAGTCTGTTTAAACCCGTGGGGGCGTAATTTAGTGAAGGCCAAGAAGGGAGGCGCAGACCTGCAAGCGTGGCATTTGGCTGCTGGTGTGGTGACACTCGCTCATCTGGCCTCAAGGGTCTCAGCCAAAGCTCAATTGTCAGGGTATTACTTTGTGCTGTGTTGATAACATGGACCAGCGCACTTTGGGGATATTTTATTCAGCTTTTTGCCGTCAATTACTTTTTCTCCCCGTGGCAACGTTACGGTAAAACATGTTTAGTGCGCATAGTGGATGGAGGACACCCAGCATCGCCTTTCTGGAAGCATGTATTGACGAGCAGCTGTCGTACAGCCTTTTGCCAACGAGCCGGCAGGTCATCGACGACCATGGGGGCGTGGTGCTAGAGTTCATTGGGGATGCTTCTTGGCCGAACCGCGTGGTGAACTCTGCCAATCCGCTCAGGCGGATGTTGCCAGTTTCAGGGTCAATGGTCATGTCACCTGTCCCCTTTGTAATGAATCCCCCTGACAGGGAGCATGTCTGATCATCTCTCTAACTCTAACTTTCAGGCTTCTGAGAGCCTGCACCCCTGCAACTTGTGGATTCAGCAACCAAGATGGAGCTGGTTTCGGCCTGAAGTGAACTTACGAGCTGGAGCTCCGAAAGCTTTTTGTGTGGATTTAGGATCTGATCTGGCAGGATTCTGGTTTAGCAAGTGACAAAGAATTGATGCAGCTCCCCCAAAAAGTGGCTTCGCTTCCTCGCCGGCCAGAGAGAATGACCATGGCGATCGTTTTCAACTGGTTTTGGAATCTTTGGTGCCTGGCTGGTTTTGGTGCCCAGCTTCTCTTGATGGTTGACTGACAAGGAGAACATCCCTTTCGTTTTGGCTCCTTGAGGGCGGCAAGAGTGCCTGACTGAAGGCGATCCAGTGCATCTACGGAGCTCCGCTGCACAATGAGCATCACCCAACTTCGGCCGTGGAGGCTTGATTGAGTGCTTCAGCTGTCCAGCCGCTCGCTTTCCGTTGAGAGTTGAAAGCGAGAGTAACAGGTGTTCTTTCAGGCACTGCCACGATGGCTTGCTATACATGTTTGTTGTGGACGCTGTGGTTTTCTCTGGCCTCTCTTTGTGTTTCCAGTGGGCATTTGACAATTTGACAATTTGACCCCAAGCAACCCCTTTTGCTTTTGGTTTCTCAAGCACAAAGCTGTGCCGGGGAGACCCGCAGGCGGCACTGAAGATGCTGGGGGCCCTGCGCCGCATCAAAGAGTGGTGCCAGGACAAGGGTCTACCTGAGGTGAGCATCAGGCGGGAGTCAGGTGACTCGGGTGACTCGGGTGACTCGGGTGACTCGGGTGACTCGGTTCGTCGTTTGTCTCTGAAAGTTGTAGCGTGGCTGGTACGTTGCGGAAGCCGTGGGAAGCTGATGACTTTGTGTGGGCTTTGGGATGTTGGCACGACACATTGTTTGTCTTGAGTCCCTCTTGAAGCCTTCAGGTGTGGCATCCACACTGGCCGGGTGCTGGTCGGCAACATGGGCTTTCACTCGCGCATGAAGTACGGCATCGTAGGCCTGGGACTGCGCGTCTGGCTCAGGGAACAACAAGTCGCTGTGCGTGTGGAACAGTGAAAGATGTCTCCAAGCAATTGACTTAGTTTCTTTCAGGCTGCTTCTAAAGCGCCACCAAACATCGGGCTTACCCTTTTTTGAGACACCTCCATAGCCATTTGCTTGAGTCGGATCAGATGTTACGCCCAACAAGTGAGCTGCGTATCGAACATGCCAACACCGAAGGTGATAGGTGTCAAGCAGGCACATATTAGGTATCAACATTCGGCACAACCAGAAACTTATTGCAATTCTCAAAGCAATTGTGTGGAAGGAAGGAAGGAAAGAAAGAAGCAAGGAAGGGAAAGGGGAAGGGGAAGGGGAAGGGAAAGGGAAGGGAAGGGAAGGGAAGGAAAGGAAAGGAAAGGAAAGGAAAGGAAAGCAAAAGGGAAGGAAGGAAGGAAGGAAGGAAGGAAGGAAGGAAGGAAGGAAGGAAGGAAGGAAGGAAGGAAGGAAGGAAAGAAGGAAAGAAGGAAAGAAGGAAAGAAGGAAAGAAGGAAAGCAGGAAAGAAGGAAAGAAGGAAAGAAGGAAAGAAGGAAAGAAGGAAAGAAGGAAAGAAGGAAAGAAGGAAAGAAGGAAAGAAGGAAAGAAGGAAAGAAGGAAAGAAGGAAAGAAGGAAAGCAAAAAAGGAAAAGGGAAAGGGAAAGGGAAAGGAAAGGAAAGCAAAGGGAAGGAAGGAAGGAAGGAAGGCAGGCAGGCAGGCAGGCAGGCAGGAAGGAAGGAAGGAAGGAAGGAAGGAAGGAAGGAAGGAAGGAAGGAAGGACGGACGGACGGACGGACGGACGGAAGGAAGGAAGGAAGGAAGGAAGGAAGGAAAGAAGGAAAGAAGGAAAGAAGGAAGGAAGGAAAGAAGGAGAGAAGGAGAGAAGGAAAGAAGGAAAGAAGGAAAGAAGGAAAGAAGGAAAGAAGGAAAGAAGGAAAGAAGGAAAGAAGGAAAGAAGGAAAGAAGGAAAGAAGGAAAGAAGGAAAGAAGGAAAGAAGGAAAGAAGGAAGCAAAAAAGGAAAAGGGAAAGGGAAAGGAAAGGAAAGCAAAGGGAAGGAAGGAAGGAAGGCAGGCAGGCAGGCAGGCAGGCAGGAAGGAAGGAAGGAAGGAAGGAAGGAAGGAAGGAAGGAATTTAGATGGAAGGAAGGAAGGAAGGAAGGAAGGACGGACGGACGGACGGACGGAAGGAAGGAAGGAAGGAAGGAAGGAAAGAAGGAAAGAAGGAAAGAAGGAAAGAAGGAAAGAAGGAAAGAAGGAAAGAAGGAAGGAAGGAAGGGAAAGGGAAAGGGAAAGGGAAAGGGAAAGCGAAAGCGAAAGGGAAAGGGAAAGGGAAGGGAAAGGGAAAGGGAAGGGAAGGGAAGGGAAGGGACGGGAAGGGAAGGGAAGGAAAGCAGGGGGTCTGCGCCAAAAACACTTTTTTCCAAGAGGTCTGCGGACTTGGATCAGCGCACGCCAAGCGCTCGCGCCCGGTGATCAAGCAGCGCCTGCTGCTCTCAGCCCGAACAGCGAGCCGACGGCCTTGCTGCAGTAGACTCCTACCTTAGAGCAGGTGCTAACAGCTGCTCACAGATCAGCATGGTGCTCATGTATTCTCAATACATTCGTGAGCATTGTCTTGCAGAGATCGTCGCTGACTCTGTGCACCGGACAATGAAGTTGTCTGTCGATCAAGCAGCCCACCTGCCGAACGTGCTGGATTTCGCAACAGCGCTGCCAGTGGCAGTAGCTTGTGAATACTTGCACATGGGCTGCGGGTTTCCCCCATACTTTGTGTTTGACATGTTCCAAGCATGCCTCGCATCTTGCCAGCATTAGTCTTTGTCTGTCGCGTTGACGACCAAAGCCACAAAATTTGCACGCCCCCTGGAGGGCTTGCCCAACAGGCGACATCAGCGCTGGAAAGTCACCTACATTCACTGCGATATCCAATGCGTTCACTTCTCTAGTCCTTCCTACCATGCCACCTTACCGTGGAAAATTCAGGACGCCTTGAGGGTGTGCTGCTGCTGCTGCTGCTGTGGGGGCCCGGACGTGTCCAAGCATCTGGAATGCGTCAGCGGTGGCAAGCTCCGGCGGGGAACAGGCGCGGAGAAAAGACTTGGCAGCAAGCGAAAAAGTACCGCGTGCTGAAGCTAGGGTGTGATTGCGGAAAACGGCGTCGGCGCCAGGCGCTGCAAGCCCGGCGCCGCGCGCCTCCTGCTGCTGCAGACCCGCCAGCCCCCGCTGCTGCCCCGCCTGCAGCGGCCCCTGCCCGGCGCGAGCTTAACCCCACCAAGATCAACGTGTGCTTTTTCCAGCAGATCAGGCTTTTCCGCAAGTGGCGGGTGACTGGCCAACAACGGCATGAGCGTGGTTTCCCCAGGTGCACGTGCGATTGTTGACAAAGCCACAACTGTCGAGCGCTAAGGCCCACGCGCGCATCTTTGAAGCTGCAGATTTGGCACCTCAGCGTCACACTTGCGTTTATCATGCACGAAAGACCCCGTCACAATGATTGATGTGGGTGTACACAGTCCAACCCTCAAAGGCGCTGCCAAAGCCAGGGCCGCGCTGCCATCTTAATGCAGCCAAGCCGAAGGACTTGGCAAAGTGCAAGAGTGTCAAGGGTGGCTGATGGAGAGGACGCGCAAGTGCACGAGGCGGCAAGAGGACGGACGGTAAGTACTTTTTTTGGGTGTTTGGCTTGCCGCGAAAGGTAACCCAGTTGCGTTTGCTAGGAGCGGGACTGGTTCGTGAGTGGAGCCTATGACAGCGCTTGCCGCTTTGTCCCGGCGCAACATTCCAGTAGGAATCCGTGCGGAGCGCGCGCAGGTATTAGGCATCAACAAGAAGCTCAGGGAAAGGGAAAGGGAAAGGGAAGGGCAGGGACGGGAAGGGAAGGGAAGGAAAGGAAAGCAAAGGCAGGGAAGGAAGGAAGGACGGACGGAAGGAGGGAGAGGGAGATAGAGAGGGAGACGGAGAGAAGAGAGGGAGAGGGAGAGGGAGAGAGGGAGAGAGGGAGAGGGAGAGGAAGAGGGAGAGGGAGAGGGAGTGGGAGAGAGGGAGAGAGGGAGAGAGGGAGAGGGAGAGAGGGAGAGGGAGAGGGAGAGGGGGAGCCGGAGAGGGAGAGGGAGAGGGAGAGGGAGAGGGCGAGGGAGAGGGAGGAGGGAGAGAGGGAGAGAGAGGGAGAGGGAGAGGGAGAGGGAGAGGGAGAGGGAGAGGGAGAGGGAGAGGGAGAGGGAGGGAGAGGGAGGGAGAGGGAGAGGGAGGGGAGAGGGAAGGAGGAAGTGAGGAAGTGAGGAAGTGAGGAAGTGAGGAAGTGAGGAAGTGAGGAAGTGAGGAAGTGAGGAAGTGAGGAAGTGAGGAAGTGAGGAAGTGAGGAAGTTTGGAAGTGAGGAAGTGAGGAAATGAGGAAATGAGGAAGGCAGGAAGGGCTGATGTGCTTGCTGGCCCCCCTGTTTTTTAAAGCTGCGCGCTATGGAGTTCTTGCTTAGCTGATGCCGTTATTTATACTTACTCCAGTCAGGGGAATGGGGGCGGGGGCTGCGCCAAAAAAACTTGTTTCAAAAACTTATCAGCCACCAACAGCTAAATTGTCGGGCGAGACTGGGGTTGCTGTTTAGAGCTTGTTGGGGGTGGGTTTGGCTTAGGGTCGGTTTTGGGTGGGACGTCATCAAAAATACCTATGTAGCATCCAATACAACATATTTCCAAAGATCCAGCAAAACGGTCTAGGCATTGAAAGACACTTTGTGGGCACAATGTTGCTGCAAAAGCCACAGTAAAAACCTGGAAACTGCGGCATCAAGCAACTTATCAGGCATCAACATTTAGAGCTTGTTGGGGGTGGGTCTACTGCGGGTTGGTTTAGGGTTGTTTGGCTTAGGGTCGGTTTTGGGTGGGTTTCGCCTCACCCACACTTCAGAGGTGATTTTTGAGCCTCCCTGTTTGTTGCCAAATATGTGTCTTCAATGCCGATATGGCTTGACAGCTTTAGCCATCGATTCCGAGAGAATACGTGGACCTAGAGTCATGCAGATGAAGATCATGTCATCGACTTCAACCAAAGTGCATTTCTTGCTTCTTTGCAAGGAAACCCGCTTGTCTTAAAACATTCAGCACAGAAGTCCATCTCATTATATCTCATTCTACCCTTTTCGGCCAATCTTTTCGGCACGGGGCACATTCCTGCTTGCCAATTTGCTCATTCCAGGCGAAGAGTCCACCATCGCTGCCAAGCTGGAGGAGGGTGTCTGGTGTCTCCCAATGGTTTCAGGTAGGTTTCCCTTAGGCGTTCCAGAAAGCGGCACACGTTGTTGCCGCCAAAAGCTGGTTGTCCAGGCGTTGTAGTTGAACAAATGGCGGTATCAACTGCTTGAATTCGCGGCTGGGTGCTAGAGAGTGGTTAGTCCCCCTCCCCGGGTTTTCAAGTCCCTGAAGACTTGGGTCTTCGCGCACTCTCTGGCTCTGCTGCAAAACAGTTGAGGACCTTTCCTTTCCTTAAGGCTACTCAATATCGGTGAGGCAATTAGGGGCTCTAATCTATTTGTTTGGTGCAGCGGTTTTGGCACTGGATTGACATCTCTTTAGAGGCCTATCCTATTGCTCTGTCAGTGACTCCGTCCATACATTGATTTTTGCCAGGACTGGCACAGGAAAGCAAACTAGAAGTGTTCATCCTCCCAGGATGAGGTGTTCCTCCGTTAAGGGTTATGGCTGCGTAGGTTTGACTCCAATTTCAGGGGCGCCCAAAAGTGGCTGGTTTCCTCAAAAGTTTTAAAAGGGGGATTCTTTCGAAAAAAAAAGAAGAAAGGATTAAAAACAAGAAACAGAAAAATAAAACAAAAACAACACATACAAACACACACACACACACACACATCCGCGGCATCAGTCGGCAGGCCTAGATTTCCTGTCCGCAGGACTTGCGCTCTTCTCAAGTGAAGGGATTGCGGGAGCTGAGCTAAACATGTTTCTTCCGCATCTTCTCGCGGGCCATCGAATCAAAGGCCGACCTTACTCTGAATTCAATCAAGGTTTTGCGGCTTGACGCATACATGAGGTGGCATCTTATTTTTTGATAACGGCCGCCCTACTGTAAGGGTGGCGATGACTTGCATCTGGAGTTAGAACCTTATGGCCTTTTCATGGTAGATCCTCACCCAAAAGCCTTCTTTGCGGATTTGCTATTTTAGGCCAGCGCCCAAAGGGGCCACCGCCCACCTGTCACAGGAAGCGAACAAGACGTACAAGACCCGCATCCTCATCTCCGACTCTTGGCTGCCAGTAGGATGAACTCTCACAAAAAAGGCTTGGTGAGCCACGGGCTGTTGCAAGCCCCCCCCCCCGCTTGCGCCTTCACCACACAGCGCTTGTGAGACCCCACATCTTTCAGCTCCTGGGACTTGGGAAATGCCCGCAGGTTACGGAAGTGTGACGTGCTGATGTTCCCCTTCCCACGGAGTTCAGGCTGTTTTTGATGTCTGCAGAACTGTCCTTTGCGGACCTGTTCTTGGAATAGCATCACACGTATCCTGCAGTAGGAGTTTTGCGGAGTTTCAATGGGTCGTATCTCGCAGGAACGGACCTATGAGAAAATGGCGCCAAACGACTTGTTCATTCGCCCTGTGGACTACGTGCATCTTAGACAGGCGGGAGGGAGTTTGAAGCGGAAACAAGGGAGGTCCTGAGCTGAGACGAACCGTTCCCTTTGACAGATTTGTGGCTTTAGGTATGCTCCTCCCCAACTTTGCATAGTATGGAGTCGAGTATGCGCCTCCCTCTCAAGGGATGCCTGTGGCCCATGAGTCTAGCCGCTCCGTCCGAGGGTTCCCTTGGTTCGAGTCGAAGTTCGTGAGCTCCCGTTGAACAGGTCCAGCTTGCACCGAAGGACAATGTGTGTAGCATCCGGAAGGAATCCATTTGTTAGAACCCGTTCAGGAATTGGTCACCCCAATTTAGTGGACTCCAGCCCTCTCAAAGTTGCCGAGCCCACCTGCGATCTCTTCTCGCTACGAGCCATTGCTTGTCAGGCGCAGGGCAACCACAGCGAGCTCATCTACGAGGCTCGGTTCGGGAATTTCCTTGTCCCTTGTGGAAGCCTTGGATGTGGACACGGAATGCCACTGGCTCCTTCATGTCTTATGGCATTTGGCACAATGTCTTGACGTTCCGGGCATGCCTTGCGCGTGGTGCTGGCTTTCATTTTCAAACACAATACTTGGAGCATCAACTTGAATGACATGTCATGTTTGCTTGCTTTTTCCTTGGCGGTTCCCGCCATACCTGGAGATTTGTTGACTTTCAGGGTTTAGAGGGATTTATGTCATAACTCACCAAGATTCAACACTTGGATCAACGATCCACGAAGTCTTTTTTGGTTTTGCAAATGGCTGTTTAATTGTGGGTCGGGGTGCATCTAGGGAATGTAAGTGAACTGATTCGCCTCCCGACAGGTGATGCCCATGAGAACGAAGAGGTCTCATGGCTGCAGCAGGTGAAACCGTGCAGGGCTCGCTTCTTCCTTGTACCAGGCCCAGAAGCAACGGCCATTGATTGAAGAGCATTGGAGAAAGCACGCAAGAAGCGCTTGCAACATGCTTGGGCTAGGCCAGGCAGATTAGGAGCATTTGAAGAGGCACGCACGCTAATGTAACGAATGGCGCGAGCCAGATGATAGCATCAGTTCACCGGCGTTGCGGGCAGATGGTCCTTTGTGGTGTTTCGACTGTTCTTCAGGGAAAGAGTCACAGAAAGAGAGCACCTGTCGTCGTTCGATCTCAAGGCCATCCCTGGTGAACCGCATCATCTCCTTGCACGCCGAGGCGATGTTTGACTACAGGAGACACGAGCTTTTTGGCCGAGATACGGGGTGTCATGCAACGCGGGGGACGACCCGAGAAAGTTCGGCTGAAATATGAAGCGCAGCGAGTTTTGGGTAGGCAACCCGTTGGCTATTGGCATAGTGATTTGTTTTCCACACAGACCCCTTGCGAAATCCAATGTTGCAAGAACCTCCGTCCACGGCACATGGGCGCTTTTCTGTTTGTTGTTTCTGAAGGGAAGATGTTGACATGACATTGCTTGCCTCCAAAAGGGCGCAGGGCTTTTCCCTCCTGCTGTTGTTGTGCAGTTCCGCTCCCTAAGATCTGTCTTGACCGTCGCATCGGGAAGTAGTTGGACATTTGCAAAAAATGGATTGTCTCATTTGCTCACATGGGTGTGTCAATTGTTTGAGGGTACCCCTTGTTGTGGTTTTAAAGGGAAGCCAAAAAGGAACATCACTGCTTTGGAGAACGCCCCCTGGCCTCATGTCGGCTCTCAGGTTCTCCAGCGCAGCACGCAAGTTCGAGCAGGTGAACGCGATCCTGGCGGACGTGAACGATGGCGAAGACGTTCCCTCATCCTTGCCCCTTGGAAAGCGGCAGGGCCTGGACCAGCTGAATGTAAGGTGTACATTGAAGGGAGTGAGCGTTTAAAAGAAGGGTCAACTGACGGAAGCACCAACGACAAAACATCCTTCTCCCCCTTCTCATTATTACACCATCACCATCATCTTGAGCATCCTCACAACATCCGTTGACATGAACATCCATGAATGGGCGATAGGCCGCAGCAAGAGTCCGTCCTTTTCCTTGACAAAGTTATGTGACATGGTTGCCACACAAGCACACCAACATAACCATCCACCAACGCACTAACACGCCGGCTCGTATGCTCGCCCGAACGCACGACAGGGCAAGCAGTGCGCACGCACAAGCCAGCAAAAGAGCCAGGCAAGTGCAAGCCCAAGCCCTGAACGCTTACCCTTGCCTAGGCCGCCACCAACACACACACACAAAAGTCACACGCACATGCACCCGTGTGCATGAGAGTTGTTCGCACTGACGAAACACGATGCACAACTACAACACGAGACAGGGCCATTTTGGAAGGTGGTTCTACTACCTAAGTAAGGACTATAGTAATGTCTATGTGAACCTTTGGTCACAGCTCCCATGGAGTGTGATTCTGTTGGGCGACGCTGGCTCCACTGGCAGACCCGCAGAAAAGGCAACAGAGTTTCTCCCAAACACTGCCAGGCAAGGTTGGCGTCCTTAGAAAGTCCTCGCACGGACTCGCAAAGTAGGTGCACCTACGATTTTGGCAGCTCGTTAAATATCTGGAGCAACATGTAGGAGCCTTGTCTCTACCCAGATTTCTTGTTGTCTCGTTGGAGTCCATTTGGACTTACTCCGAGCAGGGACCCAGGTTGGATTGTGACCTAGATGAAGACTCCAGCTGGGGAGAGGGGAGGGTCAGGCCAACTTTCTCACTTGGATGTTCATCCGAATTATGTAGTAAATAGGCTTGTCTTCAAATAGGTCAACTCCATGGTTGGCTTCCCTTTGGTTTCCGTTTAAACGGAAAAAGGGGTTTCGAAAAGACACACCCAAGGTTTTGAGCCACCTAGGATGGTGAAGCGCTGCGGGACATTGGGGGAGGTGCCCCCACCCAGCGACTGGGACGGTACCTGGGACGCCTACGTGCCTTGGCTTGAGCGCAAAGGTTCCCCCCCCACAAAAATGGTGGTGGGTTTCGTTGGTTGAATGGGAAGCAACCGAAACCATTATTTTTGGGGCCACCGCCCAATCAACTTTGACACATGCCCATTTGAAGGTGAGGCATTTTGGGCACACTATGTTTCAAGCTAGGAGCCCTTGGCTTGTAAGCGCGAAGCGCAATGAGGCCAACAAATATGCCCGCATCAAACATTTGGCTACCCGTGTTTTGCTATTGCTGACAAGATTTGCTCACATCACATCGCACAAGCGCGCTGAGAAACCACTCAGAAGGCTGGCCCTGGAAAGGCTCGTTTGATTTGGCGGGCAGGTTTCGGTTGAGAGATGAATTTGCTTAAGCCGGCCCAACCGACTTGCTCAGACTCTTTGTATCCCCCTGACTTGTTGGAGGTATGGGCTTTGATCACCTTGACGTGTATTTCCACCCTAACGGCTGTCTTTGAGGACGGAGCCTTTGCAGCGTGACACACACACACACACACACTCTTTTGATACTTTTGGGATTTCAGGATCATGCGCCTTCCGGCTGAGCAGAAAACAGCTGAATCATGTCCCCCAGCCAACCTCCAGCTTGAAGTGACTTGCAGGATGGGGGTAACCCAGCCAGTCACTGAAAACAAAATGTTTTGCCTGCAGTAAGTCACATCTACCGGGAACTGTGCCATCTACGTTCGCCCTGGTGTATGGTTTGATCATCCCCCTACTTTCACCTTGGCGTATTTCATTCGTATGGACTTTTGCGACGCGTCGAGTTGAGGTGGACTCCTTGGGAGTGAATGGTTGAGGCCGCCGAGGCATGGCTCCGGAAGAGTGCGTGTGTGTGTGTGTGTGGGTGTACGTGGCCAGATGCCTTTTGGCTTTCGGACCGGAATCCTCTCCAAGAGAGCCATCATTTCCCTTTTCCGAGGATTTGGCCAGCAATTTGTTGGATCCAGGTTGAAGCCCAGGGCTGATTTCTTGATTGGCGATAGCTGGGCATGTTGGATGTTAGGGCTGCTCATGTAAATACTCTTGCGACTTTAGCAAGGAGCAAAATGGTGGCTTTCCATTTGGTTTCCGTTCCAAAACCGTGCACTCAAAAGCGACAAGCCCAGGTGGTTCTAATCAGGTTTCTTATTTTCGTTGGCGTTTGCATCGATGCGATACAAGCAAGGCTTAACAGTGCAAAAGGATCAGACCATTGGGCAGGGGGCGACCCTCAAAGACACCCACTCAATCCACCGCACGTCATTTTGACATTCTCGTGCTCCCAGAGCTGGCACTATGGCACTGGTTCTAGTTGAGATTGACCAAGCTTGGTGCATCTTACTTGTCCGTGGGGAGTGGAGCACTGAAGGATTTCTTGAGTTGGATGAATTCGCCTTCGGGACTCTTTGGACATTATTTAGTTGGACATACACGAGAGGCATCAGCGATTTTTGAGCGGGGGAGTCCCGCCTAGTTGATTTCCCCAACCCATTGTCAGACACAGAAAGGTAGTGGACAAAGAAGTGTTATGTTTTGGCTGGCCTGTGGCCCTGGAACGCAGGATGCCAATCTTTTGTAAGCTTGTATCTTTTGGCGCGTGTTTGAGTGCATGGCATTGAGGTTAAACGCTTTGGTCATCCAGAAAGGGTAGCTGGTTCCAATGATGTTTGACCAGTCTCATGCGACTTGAGGGACCCCTGCAACAGATTGTCAATGCCATCCCTGCACAATGGTTTGCGGCGGAAGCCGGATATTCGAGCAACACAATGGCCGAGAGAACTAGCACACACCTCAACACGAACCCCCACTCGAGATACGCAGCAGGTCGCACACGCTGGCGACTCTTTTGAGAGGTAGGTGATTTTCGCATAGGATTTGGTGGCAGCTCGGGGCTTCTTGGCCAAGCCTGCGAATCGAGGCATCCTTTGGAACCCACGAGCTGAAGTAACTTTTCCGCTCAGAGTGCACATCCATCTTACTGCGCCCTCCGTTGACATCTCAAATCGTTTCTTCGGGCCAGCCATATGGGAACTGAGTTTGTGATTGCCTTGCTGAGACCAGTCCCATGTTGAAGCCAATCTGCTCTTTTGGCATGTGATCTTAGGTCATTTTTGCGGTGATACTTTCTCTGTGTAAGATTCTTCAAAGTTTCCCAAGTAGTCAGTGCGAGCACAGCTTCCAGCTGCAACAAAGAGCCCTGCCTGCAGAAGGCTTTCACTTGCGCCTAGTGCGCCAAAACGCGCCCAATGGCGCATGTGCACGTGGGGCTTGGGTGTTGTTTCCAGACAGCATGAAGGGCACCCTGTCAAAGGTGCCGTGGGCGAGTCGACAAATTCCTGGAATGTAGATTGCAACCGTCCCAATAGTAGCAAATATCCTTCTTCTGTATGGTCGACCATGATTTGAGCGGGGCGTAGAGGTCCTTTTCGTAATCCGGGCAATGGTTCAGAGCCTTCATTTGCTGTAGGACTTGAAATCCATGACTATATTCTGGAGATGGACTGCTCCTTCACCCCCTTTAAATCAGTGAATCTCAAGGGAAAGATGTGTTGCACTTTCTGCACCCTTTTGTTTGCGAATTCTCATATCTCCGCTTGCTTCCGAGTCTGGAAACGTGTTGCCAAGCTCTCGCCAAGCTCCACGCATGGCAGAATCGTGAAGGTGCCGATCCAGCACCGGGCGCGCACGCCGCAAGTGCCGCAAGTGTCGCAAGTGCCGCAAGTGCCGATGCCTGGAAGCGAGACCCCCAGGTCCCAAATGCCAGGCTTCCTTTGTGGCATTGCGTGAGAGCAAGATGAACAACTGGAAGACAATGAAAACGGCTCACGAAGCTACCAATGGACCTGCAACTAGCCTGTTCACTGAAACTGGATGATGGCACTCGTGATTACGGTCAACTAGCACTTTCCAATACTTGGGCATTGACGTAGACTGGGTGAAAGCCAAAGTATTTGGTTTTACGCATCAAATGCTTGCAGTCAGACAGGTCTTCAAGCTTTTGGGTTTGTGGATTTCCAGAATCGGGAAGGGTTCGGAGTTTGGATCCCAACATCTTTGCGATTGCAAGGAGCAGACCCGGGCAATGCGGAAGTCAACTTCCGGTGCCAATGGGGTATTTGCACATGCTGATTCATGTTTCTCAAATGTCTTGGCAAGTTGCATGGGACATACTTAGTTAGCATGGTCACCAAATGTGAAGCATTGAGGATGCGCAACCCCAGAGCGGAGTGGCGATCCGGTTGCTCTCGGGAAACCCGAGTAGCACATCTTTTGGGCTGGCGACACAAGATTCGTCGGACCGCCCTAAGTTTTCAGAAATGGGTTGCTTGGTCACACAGTGGAATCCAGGCTGAGAGGGCTTCGACGATCGGACCATTTTTGAAAGTCATGAATTCAGTCTCCCCATTAGCCCCTGCATGGCTCCATTAGCATTAGAGGTCTGCTAGGTCTTTATATCCGCTTGATTTAAGTGGGCAATGTAAAGAACAACAACATAGAGACCTTTCTGGGCGGCAACTTCAGCCTACATTGGTGCTGTCATGACCCTGGGAAATTGATTGCACTTGCACGAGGGAAGCAAACAGTCACCCATGTTGTACCATTCTTGCGCTAATTAGCCATCTCCTTAGAATATACAAATGCTTGTGGTCGAAGGAATTGAGATCCCGGGTGAGTGGGTGGAACCCCCTTTTGCAGGTACTCCCAGGGGCACCGGTAGATTGGATCAAACAGTCCGAACAGACTTTCCAAACTGGTACTTCAGAGACTTTTCCCTGGTTGAATTGGCCGTCGTTCCATACTGTGGATGGACAAAATCCTGCACCGGTTCGCATGAATGAAACTCTAGGAATACTGGGACAAACCGCGTACACTGGATTTTGTCCACCACAGCAGTGTTTGAAATCCGGATGTCCACAAAAGCAGCCAATTGCCCAGTTGCTTCAGTGGCAGGGCGAAGGCCGTGGGATGAGCGGAAATACCCTGGGCAGGCCCAACACGCCCCATGCTAAGCTGGAATTGCAGCCATGAATGATTTGAACTTTGATCATTTGTCACCACTGTAAACGCAGTAGGAAATGGGGTTTCTTGACAAAATCCGATCTCCATTCTAGCAGCTCCAATCAGATAGGCCTTCACGCCTTTGCTGTCGGCCTAGTTCCCAAAATTCCTCTATTTGCCGTGCATAGATCTAGTGTTTTGAAGGACAGCTTCCAGAAAGCATAAGCCAAACCTCCCAGGCAGGTCAACACATTTGGCATGCGTGATATTATTTAGCATTGGAGCACAGTCACAACTACGCTAAAGACTCAAGCGATGGAGCAAACAGACACGTAAGAAAGCGAGCCAACAAACAATGCAACGGCACAGAACACACACACACACCCATACACACGCAAAACTACATGCTGACATGCTGTGGATGGACGAAATCCTGCACCAGTTGGTAGGTGGTTTATTGTAGTATGTTTAGGGTTCGATCCATCCCACCTTTTGCAGGATTTTGTCCATCCACAGAATCATCATACACATTGACATGCATACACATACGTTTGCTCATACAAACGTTCAGCCAAACACGAGTGCGGCCACAGGCACACACACATCACACAGTCAAGCTCATGATAGAAGCGTTGGAACATCATATAAAGCGCAAAATAATAATCATGCAATGAACCTTACAAATTTAAGTTAGCGTGAGCCAAACCAATTCCATGCATCGCGCACCAACTCTCCGACACCGGCAGCAACCGAATATCATACAACACGATGCATTCCACATCATTGGAATTGCCTTATATCACATCACATCGTGTCACCTTTGCATTACCTTGATTTGATGTGGCACGATGATATTACTATGTACTTTAGGCTACGTCGTCACAGCTCGCATTACCGTGGATGTTGGCCACACAAACTTCCATGCCTCTAAGAACCCTGACACAATCATGCGCGATCCTTTTTTTCGTTTTAGTCCTGGGCTACATTGAGCTGTTTTGGGCGTCACACCATGTGTTGCCTCAGCTTGCTTATATGTCACAGTGTTGCGTTGCGTTACGCTTCGCATATCATGTTAGATCAGCTGCGCATATTATGCCACCCTGCACCTTTCACATTACCTTGGGCTTCTCCAGGATCCATGGAGCACTCATGCTTGTCCTTCTCGCCCTGATGCAAGGCAAGTCATCCTCCACGGCCCAGCCGCGCCGAGTTCTCACCCAGCAAGCCATTGGCTTCGCCCTCGCAACACAAACGACAAAACGACGCGCTGGAGGTTGCCATGGGAGGATCATGCACGAGTTTGCGTGGTTCAACTTCGGAATACACGCCCAGAAATCTAAGTCTTTGGGGTTCACACGTGTATCGGCATCTGAAGTTATTTTTCCAAAATGCCGACGTTCCAATGTCCATGGCGAGGAAAGTCTTTGCCAGGCCCGCTTTCCAAGCTTCCGAGGATTCCGCCTCATGTTTACTTAGTGTTGTGCGACTGCTTGAAGTGCACATGTTCTTGACAAACCGGCTGTTGCCTTCTGGGCATGTTTTCAGGCAGTGAACTGAGCTGCCCGGTTGCAGGTCTGTTCTGAATCCCTGCGGGTGTACAAACATGGCTTCTGCACATGGAAGACACGGATTCTTTCTTTGTTTCCTGGTGCTTTGGGATGTTCTCAAGATCTTCTGCATCTTCAGCGTCCTGAAGATTTGTGCCGCCTGCGCGTTCGCGCACCTTTGGCTCGAAGCTTGACGGGGATAGCGAATGAGTCGGCGAAGCAATATGCAGATTCCCACAGGAGAGGCACTGACTCAAATTGGCCAGGTGCAGTATCCTGGCGCCTGCCGGCAATCCATGAAGTCAATGCTCCCCTGGGCCAAGTTTGTACTGGCAACATACCCTGAGATGATCTTGGGATTTGCTTGATGACCAAGCCCTGCTGGCATAAAAACGGAAGCGCAGCTCAGCAGTTTGCTCTCAGCGGACCCGCCAAGCACAGCGCACGACATTTGGCCGGTGACCACAAGGTTTCGTTGCGGAAGTGCGCCATGGACCTGGACCAGGACATCCGGGACCTGGGCCAGGAGGCGGCCTGGTTCTTGTCCTCCGCCAAGCAGGGGAACGGCGCCTCGGCGAAGAAAACCAGGGGGGGCTTTTTGTGTCAACTAGGCGGGAGATCGGGGTAGAGGGTGTCATACGCTGTAAATTTTGACCTACACATCCTGTCTTTGGGAGCATTGCTGAAAGCTGTTGGGATTGCGCCGTGTCCTTCATCTACGTGCCACTTCCCATGGGTGGTTCGCCAAGTATTGTCAGCATTTGAATTGAATCGGAGAGCTAGATCGATTTGGATTGAACAGAAGCCAGGTTAAGCCAATTGCACTGATACTTAGGTGCCCGAGGCTTCAGAAGTGACAGGTCACAGGATTGAAGGTTCTGTTCATCAAACAATGTTGCTCTGAAAAGTCGATTCCAAAAGAAAGAACTAGACTCCTCATTGTTTGATACACCAATCTGATACTGTGGGAAGGGATTAGCTTATGCATATTTGGTTCCGGAAGGGATTTCTCCAAGAGGCGTCCTCCAGAAGAGGAGCCTTGGAGACTGACTTTTGCTCCTTCCGACCTGTTGGCATACCATTTGCAAGCCTGATTTCATCAGTAAGCTGAGACCCGTGGAATAGAGCTGGTGAGGAGGGGGACTGATGAAAGCATCATGGATTGACGTGTCGGTGCCAATATCGTGGTCTGGCGAGACATCAAGCACCTGGGATTGCTAAGGGTCAAGCTGGCAAACGGATCAGGACTGGTCTCTAGCTCACATTGAGGTTTCTCAAAGATTCACCCAGCTTTACATGACATGCCCACCTAGCCCGATTCTCCAGATTGGCCTGTTCCCCATGAGCAACGCGCCCCATGTTTGTTGCTTGGCTGTCTGCTTGAGAAGTTTCGCATGCACATACACGCGGCGCACAGAGAGACAACTTTGCATGGATTGAACAGGGGCCCTTTATGTTGCCTTTGTTTCTTAACCTCACCTTTTGGGCCAAGCTTGATTGACCTTCCTTTTTGTCGGGTGATGTTTGAAGAAGTTCTATTGAACCTGGAGCTACTTTTCCCATGGGCACCTTGTTGAACCTTGAGCAACATTCCCTCATTTGGTTTAGTAAACTATATAACGTAAGGAGCTAAATCATTGCACAATTACACGTCATTCTCCGAGAAGGAAATTTGGTCTAACAATCCCCCACAAGCCCATGCCAAATATTCAGCCCCTGATACTACTTCAGTCCATTCTAAACGGCTCAACACAGCTTCCTGGCCTCATGAAGCTGTGAGCTTGCTGTGACTCACGGCATTCCAGGAAAACTCGGGGTTTGAAAGAAAAGAAGGACATCTGTCATTTGTTACATGTTTCTGTGTGGGGTGGCTCGGAGTCCCGAGGTGTGGAGCAGCTGAGGGATGGCAGCACCGAGACTTTCTGGCAGTCCGATGGGCCTCAGTTCGGGGCCAAGCGGACGGAGAGAGTCCAAAGGCCATGGAAACCGCCCAAATGGTTGGTGTCCGCCGGCTGGTTTGATGGAACTCTTTGCAGAAGATGCAACGCAACCTTCTTTGTGACTTGTGCGTAAGTTGAGCTGTTCTCTTTGGTAAACAGTTTGGCAAACCCCCGTTTTGGGAACAGAGGGGTCCCTTTCCGGAGACCCTTTCTGTTTGGGAACAGGCGTGTCAACTGTGACACGTTTGACCACGTGGATTTTTACCTTGTGACTCGTCATGAGCTTGACTGTCTTGACATGGTCTTCACACGTGCCTTTTTGGCCCTATGGGTGGGAGGGAGGGATCTCCCTTGTTTGTTCGGTTGTTTTCTCCCATGCGCTGTTTCCTGCAACGTGCTGCAGAGATTGCAACGGATTGAGAGGCGTTTGCTTTCGCGCACCAGCCGTTGCTTGCATTCGCAAGCAATAATTCGTCAATGTCATGGCCGTTGAAGTAGAACACGCAGCTGTTCGTAATCCACGGCTTCAGGGCTTCATACGGAAAGCATTGCTTGAAAGGCCAGCCCGCAGGCGGAAACGTGCACTGACCGTGCACGAGGTCGTTCTTCTGGAAGACTTCCTGGACGACGATCGCAGGCCTATTGCAAAAATGCAACGACTGCCAAATTTCCAGCGCTGTGTGCGCCTCAACGCCAGTAGAAGTTGGAAAGGGGCTGCAGGCTCGTTTGAACGGGATGAGGCGCCTCGCAGCGCCTGTCTCACGCGTAGGTTTGGTGTTGTCCAAGGGTTGACTGAAGTTGACAGTGTGGCTGTTCGGCGACGAAAGCATTGAAGTTCACGGGGTGGATGCGGCTGCATCAGGCATAGCCTTCAGACTCACTCAGTCTTCGGAACTTGGGTGTCGCGAAGACATAAGTCAGGTGCGTCGATCTACGGGAAGCTTATAAGCGGTTGCCTTTGCCGGATCGTGCCTTGAGTGACTCCTTCTTCGTTACTTTCGATGCGCGTTTGGGTAGGCCCCGGATCTTCCAATCCTTAGTGTTGCCGTTCGGGGCTCGGGCCGCAGGCGTCCGCTGGACGGTGTGCTTCGATGACTATGTGGCGATCGCCGAGTCGTTTGAAGCTCTGCACTTGTCCCTAATCCTTGATTCGTACTTTGCAGTACATGGGAAACTGCTTGCGACATAGGTGACGCCCTCTTTAACTACTGTGCCCAGGCCAGGAGTTCTCTTTGACCTCGACAGTGCTCGCCTGGGCATTCTCATGACATGCAACACTGACACCGCCGCAAAGAGTTGGCGGAGTTTATCCCGGTTCGAGGCAGGCTCTGGTTCGCCAACAACCAGGTCTCCAGGTGTTTGGTCGCGTCTCTAGGATACTGTTTCAGGAGCTGACCAACTCGGCCCAGGTTGATGAATCTTTGAGCAGAGCCCTGCGTGTGCCGAAGTCGACACATACGACCTGCAGACTGACGCTTGCGCCGAGGGCAAATCTGGCATAGGAGGCGTGTTGTGCCCCCAAAGCCGTATTGCTGCTGCGTGTTCTTGCCGATGTGGATATGGTTCGTGTCTTTCATCCGGAACAGAGGATGACTCTGGATGACTCTGATCAGTGAATTCAAAGCCTTTGCCGTGTTGTGTGGGCTGATTGCGCACAAAACAATTGATATCTCACGCGGACGTCATTTGCTTTTGTGTGACAACTTGGCTGCCATGTCGGCGCTGGTAAGATGTAAGTCGGTAAACAAATTCGGTAGCCACCATGCAAAGCACTCACGATGTGATCGACCGAGTCGCAAGCGCCTCCAACGTGGCTGATGGGCTGTCCAGAGACTCATTCTCAAGTTTCGTTCGAGCCCCCGCAGCCGATGTGCCAGTCAAGAGCTTGCTGTCCGACTTGCTAAAAGACTTTAGCAACTCAATGGCGAGGGGAGAGAGATTGGCGAGTTGACACAGGTCTCGTCAATCTGGGCATGGCAGTGTGCGCGCAGCAGAGGTTGCGAGTAGAAGGCGCGAGCGAATATAGCTGATGATCGCTGGTATGTGGTGAGTTGCCCTTCAAATGTATATTTGGTAAGGATTAAACAGATTCAAGGTTTGGAACTACTGAGAATATGGGTATCTTCAGCTGGTAGTTCTTATGTGTATATTTGTAAATTTGACACGTCGCAGTATGGAGTTTGCCCCGTGATTTCGGGCCTGAAGGAAGATGGAACTCTTCGCAGAAGATGCGATCTTCTTTCTGACTTGTGTGCGAGTTGAACTGTTCTTTTTGGTAAACAGGGTAAACAGATTGGCAAACCCCGTTTTTGCGAACAGGCGTGTCAACTGTAACACCTTTGAGAGTGTGGGTTTTTACCTTGTGACACATCATGTGTTTGATTGTCTTGACATGGTCTTCGCACTCCCTCGTTCGTTCGGTTGTTTTTCCCACCCACTCCCACCCTAACAACCGGGGGTGATTTGGCGAGTTGACACAGGTCTCGTCAATCTGCCTCCCAGGTGAGACTTTTGCACTGACGCCCCCTTCCCTAGCGAGAAAAAGACGCAAGCGAATATGACTAATGATCTCTGATATGTGGTGAGTTGGTCTCCGAATCAATACTGAGAATATGTGTATCTTCAGCTGGTAGTTCTTATGTATACATTTGTTTATTTGACACGTCGCGGTACGGGGTTTGTTTCGTGGGAAACCAAGCCCAAAAAAGGGTCACCTCCAGGAAAAAAGACACACGCATTCAGTTGGACGTGTCGGTAGTTTGAGGGTCCCCTTTTTGGGTGTAGAGGAGGAGATCCTTGTTCCGAGGGCCACATTAGCAGAAATACCGCAAAAATCCGTATCTTTGTTCCAATAATTCTTGAACGTGTCTACACATATGTGTAAATACCAGTAGAGCCGGCGAAGCCGGTGGGCGGAAGTTTCAAAAATATAAAAACAATAGTTCTCTTTCTCTTTCTTTTCCTGACTCTTTTTCTCTTCTTCTTCCTTTTCACTGTTTCTTTTTTCTCCGTCATTCTTCCTTTCTTCCTTTCTTTCCTTCCTTCCTCCCTTCTTTCCTTCTTTATATCTGTCTTTTCTTTCTTTCTTCCTTTTGCTTGTTTTTGTGCCGTTCTTTCTTTTGTCTCTTCTCCTCGGTCTATCTATCTGTCTACCTATCTATCTATCTACCTAACTACCTATCTATCTATCTATCTATCTATCTATCGTGTTATCTATCTATCTCCTATCTATCTATCTATCTTTCTTTCTTTCTTTCTATTTATCTTCTCTATCTATCTATCTATCTTCTGTTTGTTTATCTAGCTACTCTGTATCTATCTCTCTATCTCTCTTTCTTTCTATGTGTCTATCTCTGTATCTCTCTTTCTTTCTATCTATCTATCTCTCTATCTCTTTCTCTATCTCTTTCTACATCTATCTATCTATCTATCCTATCTCTCTATCTCTTTATGTATCCCTCTATCTACCTATCTGTCTATCTATCTATCTATCTATTTATCTATCTATATTTCTATATTTATTTATATATCGACCTATCTTTCTATTTCTTTATCTATCTATCTCTTTATCTATCTATCTGTCTCTCTATTTCTCTCTCTCTCTCTCTCTATCTGTCTATCTCTCTCTCTCTATCTCTTTATGTCTCCCTCTATCTACCTATCTGTCTATCTATCTATCTATCTATCTATCTATCTATATTTCGATATTTATTTATATATCGACCTATCTTTCTATCTATATATCTCTTTATCTATCTATCTGTCTCTCTATTTGTCTCGCTCTCTCTCTCTATCTGTCTATCTCTCTCTCTTTTTTTTTTTTTTTAATCTATCTCTTTATCTGTCCTTCTTTCTCTTTATCTATCTCTCTATCTCTTTCTCTATCTCTATTCATCTATCTATCTATCTCTCTCTATCTATCTATCTATCCATCTATCTATCTATCTCTTTATCTCTTTATCTCTCTCTCTGTCTATGTATCTATCTATCTATCTCTCTCTCTCTCTCTGTCTATCTATCTATCTATCTATCTATTTATCTATTTATCTCTCTCGCTATCTATCTATCTATCTCTCTGTCTATCTCTCTTTCTATCTATCTCTCTAGCTATCTCTGTATCTGTCTATCGATCTATCTATCTTTCCATCTATATCTCCACTTAAAAGTTGCAATTTTCAATCCCCGAAAGTTGACTTCGCGTACTACTTTCGTACTTAAAAGTTGCGATTTTCGAAAGTGGACTTCGCGTACTACTTTCGTACTTAAAAGTTGCGATTTTCAAGCCCAGCTGCGAAAGTGGACTTCGCGTACTACTTTCGCACTTAAAAGTTGCGATTTCGAGCCCCAGCTGCGAAAGTTGACTTCGGGTACTACTTTCGTACTTAAAAGTTGCGATTTTCGAGCCCCACTACTTTCGTACTTAAAAGTTGCGATTTTTAAGCCCCAGCTGCGAAAGTGGACTTCGAGTACTACTTTCGTACTTAAAAGTTGCGATTTTGGAGCGCAGCTGCGAAAGTTGACTTCGCGTACTACTTTCGTACTTAAAAATTGCGATTTTCGAGCCCTGGGTGCGAAAGTTGACCTTGCGAAAGTGCTGCGCGTGCCACGAAATCTTTACTTGACCTTGCGAAAGTACTGCGCCTGCCACGAATTCTGTACTTGACCTTACGAAAGTGCTGCGCCTGCCACGAATTCTGCACTTGACCTTGCGAAAGTGCTGCGCCTGCCACAAATTCTGTACTTGACCCCGCGAAAGTGCTGCGCCTGCCACGAAATCTGTACTTGACCTTGCGGAAGTGCTGCACATGCCACGAAATGTATACGTGACCTTGCGAAAGTGCTGCGCCTGCCACGCATTTCGATCCTTGGGAAAACTTGAAATTGCGAAAGTGCAGCTTGAGTCGTGCTTCCGCGACTGGCTGACGGCCGCACAACAGCTGCCCCGCCACGAAATCTGCGCCAGACCTTGCCAAAGTGCTGCGCCTGCCATTCAAGTCAATCCTTGCGAAACCTCTGCGTTGCCGTGCCAATGGGCCCGGCGCCGAACGCAGTCCGAGACCGCTCCGAACATGCTCCGAGCCCGCTCCGACCAGACGCCGCGAACAGGCTAGCTATCGTAACTCTGGAGACGTCAATTCACGCACAGGGCCATGCCTTTTGCGACTTTCTTATCTTCGAAAACGCACAGGGCCACGTTTTTTACGACTTTCTCTTCCCTTGCCACACGCGCGCGCAGTTTTTTTCGCGGGCTTATTCCTTCTCTTGTATCTTGTCTCAGAGAGCTGGCTTTCAATTAGTTGTCGTAACACGGAAGTTCCTTCTAAACTTCCTTTGATAATAGAGATATCCACATGTACTGAATTCAGCGACATCTCAGAGGGGAATGCATTGGTTGCAGAAGTCAACTGAATTGAATGCGCTTTCCAGAGGGGCTGAAATGACCAATGAATTTGCGCTTTGATCACCGGGTTCAAGCTGCTGAGGCCTCACCTCATCAACATCCAGTTCCAACGCAAGGCTCCGGCCTTTCCGACGTGAAGCCTGTTCAAATGGGTGTGACTCTTGGTGATCCTTTGGTGAAAATCCTTTTCACATGGGCATCCTTTTCACTATTTTTGAGGGTGTTCCCCTCGTACCAAAGGGGCCTCTGTTCGTAGTCCCAAGCATTCCTCACTTTTTGGGCAGACATCCATGGTTCGCTGCAAAAACGGCCTAAAATACAGGCCCGCAGCTGCTGCCCATTTTGTTCTCTTTTCGGCCACAGAAATTCTTTTGGGCTCATTCTGATGTATGTTCCTGAGCGCCGGTGTCCCCGGATGGGACACAGAGTTGGGTAAATAGGCATGTTTGGTTTAGTTTTGAAGGGTGGCCTCCCTTGTTTTCCTACAATACTGGAGAATGGAGTGACTGGCCTTGTCAGGTCAAGGTGAGCGAGATTTGCCTCTTTGTGTGCTTCAAGATTGATGAGCCACCAGCTTGCATATGTGCCGTGCTCGCAGGGTAGTTCTCGCCCCCTGATATCGTTTTTCATCCTCTTGCTTAAACGTTCTTCTAATTCCTCTGGGTGTGCTAGGGTGGTGTGATTATGTGCGTGAGATGCTTCGCAGCCGCTGGTCAGCCTCGTGCACCGGCGTATGAGGTCTTACACGCCCTCGCGGATCTCCATTCGCATTGGAACGGCTCATCATGACCTGCAAGAGGCGTGCGCCGTTTCCGCCTGAGGTGTCTTGAAGTGCCGAAGTTGAGGAGAAGTCTCACCCCATGAAGCAAATCATGGCTTGCATCATTCTGTCCGTGCTATAGGCAAGTGCATCAAAAGCTGTATGGTAGGCCAAAGGACAATGGAGCCCAAGGAAATGTGTGAACGTGCACCAGGTTTGGAATGAGGGTTGTTTCCTACTTCTGCGGTGCCGGGGAACCTCTTCTCGCTGCGAGGAATTAGTCTTTGGTATCACAGAAGTGGGCCACTCCTGCAATGCTGTTGTGCACCCTGGGCACTCCACCGCCACCATCACCACTACCACCACGACCAGGTGGTGGTGGTGCCAGCACTATATTCAGCGACGCTAGTATAGAAGATATTCCCGGAATTAATTTTGGCCCATCTTCTATTTGAAATGAATGGCGCCGTTCCTTTCAAATAGAAGATCCCCCCAAGTTGCGTCGGGGAAAAGTGTTTTGGAGCTACTTGTTGCGAATCATCTTCTATTTGAATGGTACGGGTCGACCCCCTGTCAAACATCTTCTATTTGATTGTCGTGGTGGCTCGGGGTTTCATTTTTGTTGAGCATATGAGCAATAGCATGCAATATTGTCAGTAATCCATGTCGATTTGGTGCGAAGGTTTTGCGTTTGACACCAGAGATGGGCTGCACAGAATGACAAACATTATATGGGTGTGTCTGTTTTTTTTTGGGGACCCGCAAAATTGTGGTTTGCGTCTTGGCGGATATAGCACCACGTCAGACTTTATATGGGGGGAATCAAAGGGGCTGTTTGAACAGAGCCCATGGATGTAAGTAGCCTGGTTAAGACTTTGTTGGCTGCCACTCTCGTAGAGGCCACTTTTGGCTTTTGGTGGGAATATCCTTTTGAGGCACCCGAGTTGCGCCGTCAAATAGAAGATATTCCAAAATGTGTTCAAAGCCCTTTGCCTTTCTTGCAGGAGTTGAATTCAGCCTCAGTTTTGGACTTCCAGGTGACAACTTTGAAGGACTTTCAGCCTCATTCTAAACCAGTGCCAATTACTAAGAAGAAACGCATGTTTCAACGTGTTTTTGTTCTTTTTTGAGTGGGGAACCCCATTTGCATGGCCAAAGTTACACCACACCATAGAACATATTTAATGTGTGTTGTTGATTGCTTTTCCACACCCTGCTCACGCATCGTGTGCAGTGTGGCCAGGGTCGCCGAGAAGAAAACTAGAGACATTGAGTGCTTCAAATACAAGGTGTTGGGACCATGCAAAAGCTGCTGTTTAATGAGCTTGTGGTTGAAGAGGCAGTGTCTTCTAGTTGATTTGGTCAGGGCACTGTCTTTACTTTGGCTGGTTTGTGTTGGTAGCAACAATATTTTCTATTTGAAAAGAAGGGCGAACATACACATGCAAGCGGTGAAACGATGCACAGTCACACGGTTTTAGAGTTTTTTTCCCGGGGAGTATCCAAAAATTAGGATTCGCAGCCCCTTGCTCTGATTCAGAGGTACTCTTTGCGAATGGGCTTACCATGACGCATCCCACTTAAATAGAAGATGTTGCAAACACCTTCAACACATGAGGTTTTTTACATTTGCCTTGGGAATGCATGGCGCGAATTCAAATAGAAGATATTGAGCATGTTCGAGTGCAAAATATGGTTTGGAGCTACTAGTTGCGACTACAATATCTTCTTTTGAAATGTTGGGTGACCCCCCGAAAATGACCATCTTCTATTTGAAAAATTCACGAATATCTTCTATAATAGCGTCGCATAATATATTGCTACTTCTACAACGTCCTTTGCTGTTGCTGCCTCTGCCACTGGCCACTTTTGCTACTGGTCCTGATCCTTTTTCCTGCAGCTACTCTCCCTACTCCTCCGGGGTTTCCCAACATGTCCGCCGGGCGCAAGCTACGCGCACGCGCAAGCCACGCACGCTTGCTCGAGCTTCAGTTCTGCAAGAGTGTTCTGCAAGAGTGATATGTGCAAACCGCGCTTTCACCGAAACAATAATGCACAGTTTGAGTTATTTATGCTATCGTTGACGCAAGATCTATGTTTTTTGCGACTTTGATGCTCTGCCGTTGTGAACATCTTCCAATCTGTCACCAGAACAGCTTCACAAAACACTTTGGAGTTGCAGGCACCTCTTGCGCAGGCCCCCATAAAGTTGCAGTGTTGCTTGACCAGGCCCTCTTGATCAGTTCTGGCAGTGTCTCAAGGTGTCCAGGAGTCAAACACGGGTCCCTACATTTCTGCTTTTTGTGGCTTTTGATTGCCAATGTATTTGGTGAGTTACCTTCTGGTGGGGTGATGTAAGAGCTGAAAACGGATTCCCGTTGGATTTCTGTCAGGTTCAGGTGCTGGAGCTGAAGGAGCCAGATGGCTGCTCGAATTGAATCGAAGGTCGACTCGAGCGTGGCGAATCGGTTCGGTTCGCGATACTTCCGGGGGGTTAGGTGAAGAGATGAACACCGAGGCCGAAAACTGAACGTAGGATTGGTTCTGTCTTCGTCTCTCGGGCCGATCTGTGACTGGAAATGCTGTTGAAAATGGGCCAGCCTTCCGCTCAAGGTTTGTCCAAGATTTGTGATTGACTGGTCAAGCTGGAAGCTGGAACATGTGTTTTCATGGATCCGTGAGACGCCACTTGAGATACGGCACACGCGTTCCATGGACCTCTTGTGCGTAATGGGGGCACTTGCATGTTTAGGAAGGACTCGGCGCTGAACCCTGAAAACTGCTCCATTGGTCTGATGGCCCACAGCATTGGAGTCGGTCGTTGGCCTTGGTTTGTACATCTTTAATCTGCTCAACCTCTTCAGAGCTGCTGTTGCAGCCCAGATTGTCACCTGTACCTTGCTCCCGATTCTGCCGTTTTGCGAGAATCCAGACACTGGCCGACGGCATGTTGGGGGCCGAAATTCTCTGGGCTATGGCGTGCCATTCTGTTCTTGACAGTGTGTTCTGCCGGGAGTCACTCACTCGCACCAATTCCATGATTGCATTTTGGTTGATGTGAGCAACGACCAACATGACCGGGACATTGGCTTTGGGTACTCTACTGGTGCAATTTTGATTGGTATCGGTCCTGTCATTTGGCGGTCAGTCAGATCTACCCATACCCTGATTTTGACATTTTTTTGTTGGCGGTTCCCAGGCATACCCTTAGACTTTTAGACCCTTCGCGTTTAGAGGGATTCATGACATATCCCACTACAAGTCCAACCTTTGACAAGGGATCAACGAACCACTAGGTTTGTATTTCAAGTTGGTGCAGCCGAGGCTGGATCAACGTGCCACTCGCCAAGCCCAGCACAAGAAGCGTTGCAGCGTGGTTCGGATTGGGCGTGCTGTTGGGGAGCGGGTGGGTGCTAAGCTGCTAACCCGCCATTGCTTGCAAGTGTTTGCAACAGAAGCAGTGTTCAATCCTGTACATGTCCATTTGTGGGCTGTTTGCTTTTGACTTTTGGTTGGCGATTCAAGGTTTGATGCAACTTCCAGAATAGTGCCGGGTCATCCTTTGCATTGTTTCCCCCTCAAAACATTGACATGCACGTAATACATGTGGCAGAGCCCCGTTGGGAATCCACTGGGAATGGACATGTTGCGCGTCTTTCTTTTTTTGGGTTGGAGTTTTTAGCTGATCTGGTGACTGATCACTCCGCGTTGGCAGCTTCTTGACATTTTCTTTGTGTGAGGTTGCCATTGCCGGTCACCTTGGTGCTCACTCAAGGTGACAAAATTGCGAGGGTATGTGGATTTTGAGGGCCCAAGAGGAACGCCACACAATTGGCGTACACACATTTGCTGCATCTTTTTGCCCGGCTTGATTTTGATCTCCAGTAGATTCCAAATGAAGTGTTGCCACCATGCCATCCGATGTGTCGATTCCAGCTCGGCAAGCCACAAGGGAAGCATTATATGCTTTCAGGCAGATGTAAAAATGACTTGCTGAAAGTACTTGCAAGTATGATGCTGTGTCGTAGGTTGTGGGCAGAGTATGTGCACGTCAAAGCTGGAGGAAAAGGAAGCATTTGGGACATCCAATTCATCAGCTTTGTGGCGCGTCTGTTTTCCAATGTTTGGTGTGAACTCTCTTTGACTTGTCGAGGCCTTTAGCAAGACGAGCAAGAGCATGCAAAACACATATATGTATATACACAACAGTTGCTGCAGAGAATCTACAAATACTTGCAGCCAACAGCCGACGCAAAGACAGCCCTATGTGTATTGAGAGGGGCAATCGTCGAAAGTGCAGTAAAGGAGAGGGAAGCAACTCTTCCAGCCACTCGGTGGCTCTTTCTTTCTTGCTTTCTGTCTTCCTTGCTGCCTTGCTTCTGTCCTTGTTCCCTTTCTGTTTCTTTTTGCTTCTTTTCTTTTGCTCCTCTCTCGTTCTGTCCTTTTGTTTTGCCTCCTTTCCCTTAGGAGCTGCCTGCCAGCTGCACGTTGCGGGACACCGAGATGGGTGGCGCCGTAGACTTCCTGCGAACCCACTTCATCCAGCGCCCCGATTCGGATTCGGCGCCCTGATGATGGGCTTGGTGCTTTAGACGTGACTTCAAAAGAACAATCTTGGGAGTGGTTCAAGGTGCTTTGGGGTGATGTTGGAAGCAGATTCCTACAATTTGGTAATAGTAGATGGCATAATTCCAACCTATTTGGGTTTCGCCATCCCTTCAAACAAATAAAGGACATTGTGCCATCTAGTTTCACGTTGGTGCGGGTGTTCAAGTCGGGTCAAGGGCCGGGGACGTGCGTTTGAGGCCTAAAAAGGGATCAGAGGCTGGCAGGGCGCTTGAGCAATTTTCTTGGATGCAAGTCATCGTCTGGATAGCAGCAACAATACCCGCGCAATACCCGCAGCACAGGGGGTTCGCCGTCGGCTGCGCCCCCACGCTCCGTGAAGCGTTGCGGCTCCGGGTGGGCGGAGGGGGGGGCAATAGCGTCGTTTGCCCTGGGTATGCATGGAGCAGTACTCCCCCCCCCCCCACGCGCTCAGCACTGCACACACGCTTGCCAAATGACAAGCACACCTGCGCAAGCGCACCAGCTCAGCGCACGCGCCAAATGATAATCACACCTGCTCCAGTGCACTTGTGCACACGCCAGCCAAATGATAAGCACACCTGCTCAAATTCACCCTCAAAACTGCGCTTACGCACACGCACCTGCCCAAGTGCACCCGCTCAGCACTGCGCGCGCGCCAGCCAAGTAACAATCACACCTGCCCAAACACACACCCTCAGCACTGCGAAACTCACCCGCCCAAGTGTATTAAAGCCGACCCGACTCCAATGCATGGGGCAAAAAGTCACGGTCCTCAGTTTCGGACCTGACGGCGAACCTGCCGTGCTGCCACATATTATTTGTAAACGCTTCGATCTGCTCGCCTCGGCCAGTATCAGCCAGATTTTTTTGGTTGGCTTTGAAGTGTGGCTATACTAGAGGTTTTAATTTGGGCAATTCTTATTTAGTTTTCGGGCCCCGAGCTTTTTTCGATTTATTTTAGAGGAACCTTTCTTAGTAGGGAAAGGGATGAAACTACAATCATGATGCAACGCCAAAGAGAATGATGCCGCCAGGAACTTCAAACTAAAGCGGTGGTGGCCGCCCACTTCGGTGGGCGGCGCCGTGCGTGCGTAGTAGTCTGGGCGCAAAGGATTGAGGGGTATGAATAGAAGACTAGCTGAAGCCGCAGGGCAAGGGGCTGGGGGCTACGCGCGTGAGCTGGGGCTGCATGAGCCGCGCAGCTTGGGCTGGGTGCAACAAGGTGCCTGGGCCAACATTCAGGAACGAAGGGTAGTCATTGCATTGGCCAGCGCGTCGCTTTGGGTTGGTGGGGACGTCAGACCTTCTAGGGGATTTTAAGCAACCATGATAAGGATTCCTACTTAGAAAAATAGTTTTGGCCCTACGAGTCTTTTCTGAGGCTGGCGGTCCTGACTAACCATCAGAGACTTGGCCCAAAACGTCGTGTCGGGTCAGAGGTGCTTGGATCAATTGGCCAGTTTTCTGGCTAAAGCAGTGCCTTGAATGAACCAATCAGTGGTGCTGGAGGTGAGTCGAGTGCACCTTGGCAACACCTAGCAGCCAATTTCAGGGTAGGGTAATCACAGGGTGGCCAATCGGTGTAAGCTGTGACAGATCACGCGCCTTGATTGTGGAATCCACACCGGGCCTTCAAGGGTGAACTCGTTTGCTGTACGGTGAGGTTGCATGGGTGGATGATATCTTGTGGTAGAGGAAAGTTCACTGCCACAATTGCTTATGTTTGTCGCCCCGGCCCAGGAATGGAAGAGATACGCACATTCGCCAGATCAAGGCCAGGTTGTCCGAGGAAAACATGTCGCATGCAGTCGCCACGCAAAGCAATCCTGTTGGTGTCTCGAAGGGTTCGCCAGGTGTGCAGATGTGCATTTCGGAATGTAATGGTGCTGCCGTTTTCTTCTCGAGAAACAAATACTAGAGGACGATTGGCCCGAAAGCATTTTTTCCCAGGTGCTCATCCAGCCGCGGAGACACCTTTTTACATCGCTGCGGCGAGCGTGTCTGCACGCGGCGATGCTCAATGTGTATGGTCACATGAGAGCTCCATCTGAGAGGAAACATGGCAGTGCTCGATCCCACATATTTACATCCGTTAAAATAAGAAGAGTAAAGCTCGTAAAGCTCGAAACGAATTACAAGCAAAAGGAAAGGCAATCAATAGCAAAGCTTGCACGACGGCTCTGCGCAAGATGGCTCTGCGCAACTTGGCTCTGTGAAAGTTGGCTCTACGCAAGCTACTTTTCGCGAGTGGCTCTGCACAACTGGCTCTGTGGTTGGCTCTATGCGAGTCTGCTCAGCGCAATGTGCTTTGCGCGAGCTGCGCTGCACGACGGCCACAGTTTCTGCAAAGCACGCTCGCGCAACTGAACTCTGTGCTAGATGGCTCTGCGCAGCTTGGCTCTGTGAAAGTTGGCTCTACGCAAGCTACTTTTCGCGAGTGGCTCTGCGCAACTGGCTCTGCGCAAGTTGGCTCTGCACGAGTCTGCTCGGCGCAATTTGCTTTGCGCGAACTGCGCCGCGCGATTTCTCACGAAAGTGGTCTGCGCAAGCTGCATTGTTCCAGGCTGCTGCGCGCAAGTTGCTCTCTGCAAGCTGCTGCACGCAAGTGCTCTGTGCAAGTTGCTCTGCGCAAGTGCTCTGAGCAAGTTGCTCTGCGCAAGTGCTCTGCGCCAGTTGCTCCGTGCAAGCGCTTTGCGCATGTGCTCTGTGCAAGTTGGTCTGTGCAAGTTGCTCTGCGCAAGTGCTTTGTGCAAGTGCTCTGTGCAAGTTGCTCTGCGCAAGTGACTCTGCGCAAGTTGCTCTGCGCAAGTGCTGCCGGAGCTGTGGGAATATACTTCGCGTACATTTTTGTACTTAAAAGTTGCGATTTTCCAGCCGGAGCTGCGGGAGTGTGCTCCGCGAACTACGTTTGTACTTAAAAGTTGCGATTTTCCACGCTCCGCATACTACGTCTGTACTTAAAAGTTGCGATTTTCCAGCCGGAGCTGCAGCAGCACGCTCCGCGTACTACGTTTGTACTTAAAAGCCGCAATTATCAAGCCGGAGCTGCCGCGGACCAGCGGGGAACCGAACCCGCGACCGCGGGATTGCGAAAGCAGGCGCGCAAACCACGAGACAACTTCCAAAGGCCTTCGCGAGCAACAAAATCGCACGGCGCACGATCTCCGCAGAGGGTTCGCCGAGACTAAGAAGAATTCGCACGGCGCCACAGCGAGAGCGCTTCGACACGCACGATCTCCGCAGAGGGTTCATCCGGGAATATCAAAAACGCAAAAAACCTCGAGTTTTTGCACCTCGACCACGCCGATCTCCGCAGAGGGTTGCGCGGGCACCGACAAAAACGCAAAAACAAACCTCGAGTTTTTGCACCTCGACCACTCCGATCTCCGCAGAGGGTCGCGCGGGCACCGCAAAAAACACAAAACACCTCGAGTTTTTGCACCTCGACCACGCCTATCCCCGCAGAGGGTCGCGCGGGCACCGCACAAAACACAAAACACCTCGAGTTTTTGCACCTCGACCACGCCGATCTCCGCAGAGGGTCGCGCGGGAATATCAAAAAACGCAAAACACCTCGAGTTTTTGCACCTCGACCACGCCGATCTCCGCAGAGGGTCGCATTCCCGATCGTCGGCAACATCCCACCCCCCGCCTTAAAAGAGATTCTTAATACCGAGCTCTTTCTCTTTCTTTCCCGCGCGTTAAGTACTTAACCTAACTTACTTAACCTAGCTTACGCAGCTGCTAACGCCGAGCCTGTACACCTAGCTTAGCTTAGCTCTATGCACCTAGCTCTATGCACTTAACTCTATGCACCTGGCTCGATGCACTTCGCTCTTTGTTTGCACTTGGCTCTGCGCACTTAGTTCTGTGCACTTGGCTCCTTGCACCTCGCTCTTTGCACTTCGCTCTGAGCACTTGGCTCTATGCGCTTGGCTCTTTGCACTTGGCTCTGCGCAAGTAACTCTATGCTGGTGACTCCATGCTGGTGCCTCTGTGCAAGTATCTCCATGCTGGTAGCTCTGTGCAAGCTACTCTGTGCTAGTAACTCTGCGCGAGTATCTCCATGCTGGCATCTCCATGCTGGTGACTCTGCGCAAGCTACTCTGCGCAAGTTGACCAAGAGCTCCTGATATCTCCATGCTGGTGACTCTGTGCAAGCTACTCTGCGCAAGTTGACCAAGAGCTCCGCACGGAAGAACCCTTCACAATGCTTTCGGGAAAAATAAGAAAACTAAAAAACAAACAAACACTTGGGGAGAAGCCAATTCTCGAAATCACGATCGCAGGGCTTGTTGGGAAGTCCGTCAGTGATGCTTGCGGACTTGTGGGAATTTAGCTGTGATGCTGGCGCGAGCACTCTGAGAGCACGAACAGATGAATGGATTGGCAGTTCTAGTCTCACCGCAGTGTCAAAGGTTGCTATTGGCAGTAGATAGGCCCACGTGATGGTACATGTCCCTTCTAAATCTAAAGCACACATTCACAAGATTGAACAACTCAAGAGCTCCTGAGCAAAATCCTTTTGGCAACACCTAGAAGTTCCTGATTGGATATAACTCTGCTCGCTATGAAGAACAAGCCACTGCTCGCGGAATGGCGCTGGTTGAAAGCCTGCCACAGAGCAGTAGGAATGGCAGCGGCACACTTTGCACGGTCATGCAACAACCTCGGCACAACATCTCGCTGTGGTGCTGTGCGAATTTGCAAACGGCCCTTTCGCAGCTTTAGCCCGAAAGTCGCAACTTTGAGAAAGTAGGCGGCGATTCACACTCTCGCGGCTCGAAATTCGCAACCTTTCCTCACGAAAGCATTGCGCAGAGCGATTTTCTAGCTGAGTCTTGAACATCGAAACTTTATATAAGTTCCAAAGTAGTAATCCAAGTGCGTTTTTTCTGCTGCTCCAAATTCGCAACTTTGAAGTACGCAAATAGTACACGGAGCGCGCTTCCGCGGCTGGAGCTTGGAAAGTGCAGTTTTGAGTGTGAACGCAGTACTCAAAGTATGCTTTCGCGGCTGCAGATCGAATAGCGCACTTTTATCTCCACAGTAGCGCTCGCAATTTTTATAAATGCGATATTGCTTCGACAAAGTGCACTCCTGCAGCCAGCAACGGGACAACACCAGCCGCTTGGACAACCCACATTCTCAGCTGACGGGTTTTTGTTGGAGGTCGAGCGAAGCCGAATGAAGCCAAGGGGCAGGCCCGGACATCGCAACTTTTAAGTGCGAAAGTAGTAGTACGTGAAGTGCACTCTTCCAGCTGCGGCCTGAACATCGCAACTTTTGGGTGTGAAAGTGGTAAGCTAAGCAGCAGCTTTCTGAGCTGCGGCTCGAAACTCGTAGCTTTTCAGTACGGAAGTAGTACACGAAGTACACTTCCTCAGCTACGGCTCGAATATCGTAACTTGTTTGGCGCGAAAGTAGTAAGTGAAGTTCGTTCCCACAAAATTGTAACTTTGGAGTATGCAGACAGTACGCGAAGTATGCCTTCGCAGCTGCAGCTCAAATATCGATCTTGGACATCGCAGCCAGCTTTCAGTTAGTGCTCCTGCGCAGCGCCAGCTCTCGAAGCGCAACGTTTCAGAGTAAAAGTCGCATGCGAAGTGCGCTTTGCCAGCTCCTTCTCGAACATGCAATGTCGGAGTAGTTTCTTATTCAACCAATTCGTGTCACTCAAAAATCAACAAGCATCCACTTAGGTCACAGTCGCAGAAACGATAGTCTCATCCATCGGTGCATAGGGAGCTGCCGCAGGTGCATGGCCCTCGCCGTGTGCAGAACCTGCCGGAGGTGCGGGTGTGGGAGTTAGACACGTGGGTTGAACTGGGCTCTTAGGTCATCGGGTGCCACATCGCGCATATGTTTTGGGCGCAAAGGGTCTTCAAAAAGATGTCCAAAAAGACACACCCCATTAGCCATGTCTTTCAGTATGGCCCACGGATGGACGAAATCCATGCCAGGCACCAGTCAGGATTGGTGTTTTGTCATTCAGCAATTATCAGGCATCATCCATTCCAACTATCCATGGACAGGATGCTGTGGTCTACCTAAGGGAAACCAAGGACCATTTTTCGTTGTTCCAGAACTATTTAGCGCCCAGTAGTACGCCCCAATCCTTGCTTTGGGTTGCGCAGGGTCAGGGACTATGGCAGGGGATTGGCCCCCCCTTGATTGAACAGCCCAGATTAAATTGCAAGAGATGCCAACCACCTGAATCATGATTGGGGTGCCCCAAGCAAGTCGAAATCTGCCAGGGGAAGCCGTCTGGCCGTTTGTCAGTGGCTAGAGTGCGAGTACCCAGGCTAAAGGAGCAACACTGGGCAACGTGCATTTGATGTTGCTCTCAGTGCGACATTGACGTTCTGGGTGTTTTTCTTAAGAACATGTCCCTCAATTGTGAGCGTACACATGAAGATGAAGAGATGGCAGAGATGCAGAGATTGCTTTTCCACCCCAATCGGAATTTGTTTTGTTTTTGCACCCGAGGCTTGCTCGCTGAAGCTGCAGACGAGGGACTTGCAACAATTCGCAAGCATACGCTGAAGAAAAGCAGCTGGAAGCACAGGTGTTCCGTTTGTGGGGAAGCAGTGAAGCTCTTTTGCAAGTGTTCGCAGTGAACATTGCCGTTCACATTTTGTGCTGGAACAGCATTGTGGGGCTCCTGGTTTATAACAGAACACACCAGGGAAGTGGACGACGCAAGTGACAACAAAGACTTTCAACCTGATATCTCTGGAGTCCTTTAACTGCAAAACGGGTCTACTCATTCCTGTGTACAAGGCGTCTGCTGCCATGAATGCGAGAAGTGATCAATGAGAGAGGAGTGAGCATCAGATGCACGTGGCACCCTGTCGCCCTTGAGAAACTTTGGGGGGACCCTGATTTCCTTGATCTTTTTGGCGCCCGTAAAGAATAAGGTCAAATGGAGGTCAAACGTTTGGTTGGGGTTGGAAAGGAAGGGTCCCAGATTTTATCATGTGCAGCATGTTGTGCATTTCGGGTCACCAGGGGCAAGGGCCCGCATTTGATGAACCCAGAACTTCGCGCTTAGTCCATATTCCTGTGCATCTGGGGCGACTTCTTTTGGCTCCTTGGTACAACAGAACTCTCAAGTCTTCCGTACGCGCGCAATCCGCCGATGGCCTCCGGTAGCTGGTTCTTCAGAAGCTCATGACAAACCCAGTGCCAGTGCAACAGACAGCGCGCCACAAATCAATTTGCTGCATCGCAATGTTGATCGGGCATCAATCCACCGCACCTAGAATTTGCTTGTTTGAGTGGCATCTGGCCGTTGTGGCAACAAGGGTCTACTTTTCAATCGTTGGCATTGAGCCACGCGGCCCGAGTTTCCCTCGCGATTTTCTCTGGAAAGGGCAGCGCCGCACCGTTGCGTGGCTGCGTGGCGACATGGGGAATGCGGGCCTGGCTCGCTTGGACCAGACGGGCGCTGGGTCTTCTTTCAGAGGGTCCGGGAAGGTCTACATCCACCACACAATATCTTGACATTCTTTGGGCCAGCCAGGAACCTGTCAAGGCCAGTTGCAGGTTTCACCCCGGTTTTGAACAGGCTTAAGGAAGCCATTAAAAATCCACCAGGTCTGAAGTCATGCCTACTTGTGGCACCCCTATCCCAGAGCAGATCCACCCCGAAGCTTCGGCTCGCGTCCGCAGCTTTGGGCTCTCACACAGTTCGATCCATCGACTTGCAGAGGGCATGGAGAAGTCGGCCGCGTGCTTGGTGCTGGAGCGATGTGGACACAAAGAAGAAGAACCTTTGGATTGGCAGGCTGGGAACAGCAAGATCTTGCCTGTGTCAAGAAGGCCACCAAAGTACCAGTTGTCACTTTCCACAGAAAGTGACAACTGGTACTTTGGTGGCTGTTTGTATCCGTCATTCAACGCACTTTTCAACAGTTCAGAATGGGGAGTCAATTCCATACTCAAATTTGCAGTCTTCCTGGATGATGCGCTGTTGACTTTTAGTGGAGCCTGGAGCTCCCACCTTGCCTTAAGCTACCCATGTGATTGCATTCTTTGGGACGCCGCACTTCTTGGAAATGCTTGTGTCCCGTTGCCAGGAACCTTCGGCGCCGTGCTTGCCTGCTCTGCCACAAGTGCCGCAGGTGCCTGTGATGGCCGTGGTTCTCGTCCAAGCCATGCCATGTGTGATCCTGAACAGCCCGAGTGCGCGCGATTCCTGGATGTGGGTCAAGGATGACAAGCCCATGATTGCCAAGATGTGCATCCTGGAGATGTGCTTCCCAACATGCCATGTGGGAGGCAAAAAGCTCTCCTGGGCGCTTGTGAGGCCGATGTATCGTGGGTCGCAAAGTGCTTGCCCCTGGTGTAGCAGGGACGCATGCAGCCATACAAATACATGTTCACGCAGCAACCTTTCCTGTCGCTATTGTCATCTCCAGGTGACTGGACACTGCTGCATGAACTTGCAAGACACGAAAAAGCTCCAGGCATTAAATTAGCGAATGCTTCAGCCTGAGCCAAGTCTTGCTGTAACAAGTTATTTACGAGCTCAGCCCGGCCATTCACAGATGTATGAGCCTCTGTCAGTGCCCGTGTGATGATTAGCTTCTCAGAACATTGACATGGGCCTCCTTTGGCAATCTGTTGATGTTCACATTATGGGCAGAGGCTGGAGACGTGAAGAGCTCGCACAGAGTTTCGATTCACATCTCACAAGGAGGCCGATGGCGTGAAAGCAAAACTGTCCAAGCATGCGCGCGCCTGTGCAACAGCGATTCAGTGGGCGCGGTTCACATTTGTCTGGCGCAGGAAACTATCGCTCATTGAGGTTTATGTGTAGATTCTGTGTGACTTATGACCGTGATATCATCGATGAGCAGCTTATTGTGAGGATATTCAGGTTTCAGATGTGCTATGCTTGAGGCACTTAATGTTAGCAGTGTGCCTCGGACGAGGATCTGGTTATCTACAGAGGTGGTGCGGTGACATCATATGCTGCAAACTGCGATGGTACAAGCAGGTCAATACACGCAATACCTTAGGCAATCCTCACCTTTCCCGCCAGGTGGTCTATCCCATGTGGGCGGAGTGCCCCATGCTCACGCGGATGATTGTGGTAGGCTTGGCCACACTCTCAAACATGCAATGAAGGTTTGGGAGTACCCCTAACTTCATGCAGTCCACTTCCCCCTTAAAAGCAACAGAGGCAGACAGAAATGGACCGGCGGGCGGGGGGAATCTCCTCCGCCCCCCCCCCCGGCGTGGCGTGAGGCTACCCGAGCCTCTCCTTGTTGCTGATGATCTTGGCCTCTACCTCACAGGAGGCTGGGGCTTACCACGTTGGGACGCGGCTTGGGGGCTAGAACCACCTCGGTGGTGCACCTGAATCCACACCAAGTTCCGATGTGGTTTTCACCCGCTGAAAATGCACACCCGTTTGGTCAAGAAACTACACCCCGTCAACATGGAGACCCAAAACTGATCCAGTTTCAATGGAGTCCATGCAAATCCGGGGAGTAAATAGTTCGAATCTGGGGTGGGGTACTTCAAACCAAACCAAGCCATCACAGGATTCCACCCAAGGGGCGCACAAAAAAAACAAGAAACAAGTGACTTGGAGAACCGCTTGGCGTTTTAGTGCAGACTGGCGCCGGCCAAAGGAGTGGCCAGGCAATGGAGGTGACGGAGAATTGGAGTGGTCATCGACCAGAAAACGCAAGGAGAAGGAGGATCCCAAGGATTTGCAATGCCAACATGCTGGATACATTTTGGATCATGTTTTTTGGCAGGCTGGTGGGATGATGCTCACATATTGTCCTTGTTGGTGAAGCCCGCTAACTCAGGCAGGACTCATCCTGGGACACAGCCAATGTTGAAGCTGAAACTGTGCAGGTGGCATGGCTGATCGACAGCCTCTTCACTTGCAGCATTGCACCTTGGCCAAAGCTTGGCCCGGATACCGAACCCCGGATCGTTGGGAAGCTGTCTTGCCCCTATTGCGTGTGATCTGGTATTGCAAATGGGCCGGTTCTGTCAAGGAGCCACTTTCAGGCAAATCTCAGAGGAAGGGAAGCAGGAAAGCAGAGAAGCAGGAACCAGGGAAGGGAGGGATGAGGAATGGTTTTGCGAGAAAGATTTGGGGCTTGCCAGCCACAGAATTCTGCCCCCATCCCCGCTACACATTCACAGCTTCTTTGTTTGCTCAAAATCGATGGCGAGGGCGATAAGGTTTGTAAGACTCGGAAGGAGTCTACCTGAGTTGAAGGTGTTCTCACGCGCAAATATCCTCTCACCCAACAATGAATCAAGGCTCTTGAAGCGAAATATGAGGCTGCAGCAATTGGTCAAGAGCGAGTGGAGAAGCGAGTTGTTTTCAGAGAATTCGTCTTTGCCTAAAATCCCTTACCTCCGTTGGCTGTGACCTTGTCTGCAATTGGGGTCTTTGGCAAGTTATCCTTTACCCGGCAGGCCTATTGCTTATTCAGTTCTTGTTGAGTCCTTATTCCCTCTTTGCTGGGCCCGTGAACACCAAGTTCTCCAGATTCTTTGGGCAGTCGATTTCAGCAAGCGGTCGCTGAGGACAGCCTGATGCACTTCAAGTGCGGTACCTCAGACACCTGAAGGGGAGCCATTGGATTAGCGGCGCTTGCGCCGCCAATGAGGACTATGTTTCCAACAGGTATCCGGAACTGAGAGCTCTCATTCCACTAGCTGGGGATTATTGCCACTGTTACCATATATAGGTGTTTGAAAGCAAGATTAGATCTGTGGAACAAGCATTCAAACAAGAGATTTCATGCAACAACACAAACATATGTTTAGCTACAAACCACGTGCAGCACTTCTGATGCCGTCAGAGATGTTTTGGTGCTTCGCTGTTTGCGAGACCCCAGAGTTCCCCAGGGTCAAGGTTCGCTCCACTGGGCATGATGTTTGGGGGAACTCGAAAACAGACACAACCGCATGCAGTATGAGCAACGCCGACGCTTCCTCGAGCTTGACTTTGAATCGATAGCGGGCAGGAATTGGCACAGCTCACCTACCTGTGCTTTAGATGCCTATTCAGGTCTTTCAAAGGCATGCTGATTGCAGTGTGCGGCTGTGGGGCGATACCGACCTGCTACAATTTGTTTCTTCCCCAGCAAACTGCCTTTGCATTGAGTCTCAATTCTGTCCGAAGAACTTTGACCACCGTCATGAAGAGGCACTGATTCATTTGCGAGGCGGATAGTTTCATGATGTGTCCTGCCTTTGATCTTTTTTTGGGGGCCAGTGCTTCGGACGCGCGACATGCCATGCTTGGTTCTTGGGTGAGGGAATACTTGGTATTTGTTAGCGCGTATGTCGCGACAGCACAGAGCTCTCTTTCACGAGGCTCTGGACGCTTCTGTGGGGACCCTTCTTCATGCCTTTGCAGAGCGGCATGGCCTTCCTCATGATTCTCTTCGAGCGCCTCAGCTGACCGTGCGGAGCAAGCAGGTTATATTGAAAGTGGGCTGGAATCCTCTGAGCAACCCGGAGGATCCGTGGGTGACTGGGTTTGGGAATCATGATGGGATTTCATGATTTTGCGGCTCAAGAACAAGCATCATCGCAGCCCGGTGCAATTCAACCAAACAGGGTTGCCATGAGCATGTTCTTCTTTGTCCTCGTGGCTCTCCTTGAGCCTGCCAAAATCGAACTGACGTTCCAAAGTCATGCGGCGCACGCCCACAGCCCCAGATTGCCCCAGATTTCAGGACGCATGGCAGACTTATGTTATGAATGTACTCACTTACCGACTGGGCACGATCTACCATTGTTTGTGGCCCATGATGCACCTGCTTAAGGGAAGCACCTAAGTCAGCTGTAGTCTGCTGGAATCAGGCGTGGATAGCTCGCCTACGAAGGAACACCTGCGTCCTTTGCATGGCTCAAAAACCTTTGTTTCTTTGGGCTGAAGCGCTTGGATGTTGCTCAGTTTCCCTTGTGCAAGCAAACTTTAGAGCCTCCGGCTCAGTCCGCCGACATTGTCCTCTCCCTTTTCTCCTTCTTCCTCTCTTCCTTGTCTCCCTTGTGTGTTCTGTCGTCCTCTCTCCCTCCCTCTGCTCCCATCCTCCCCATCCCCCCAAGCCTCTCTCTCCCCACTCTCCCTCTCTCGTATGTATGCATGCATGTACATAGGTATGTATGTATGTATGTATGTATGTATGTATGTATGTATGTATGTATGTATGTATGTATGTATGTATGTATGTATGTATGTATGTATGTATGTATGTATGTATGTATGTATGTATGTATGTATGTATGTATGTATGTATGTATGTATGTATGTATGTATGTATGTATGTATGTATGTATGTATGTATGTATGTATGTATGTATGTATGTATGTATGTATGTATGTATGTATGTATGTATGTATGTATGTATGTATGTATGTATGTATGTATGTATGTATGTATGTATGTATGTATGTATGTATGTATGTATGTATGTATGTATGTATGTATGTATGTATGTATGTATGTATGTATGTATGTATGTATGTATGTATGTATGTATGTATGTATGTATGTATGTATGTATGTATGTATGTATGTATGTATGTATGTATGTATGTATGTATGTATGTATGTATGTATGTATGTATGTATGTATGTATGTATGTATGTATGTATGTATGTATGTATGTATGTATGTATGTATGTATGTATGTATGTATGTATGTATGTATGTATGTATGTATGTATGTATGTATGTATGTATGTATGTATGTATGTATGTATGTATGTATGTATGTAATGTAATGTAATGTAATGTATGTAATGTAATGTAATGTAATGTAATGTATGTATGTATGTATGTATGTATGTATGTATGTATGTATGTATGTATGTATGTATGTATGTATGTATGTATGTATGTATGTATGTATGTATGTATGTATGTATGTATGTATGTATGTATGTATGTATGTATGTATGTATGTATGTATGTATGTATGTATGTATGTATGTATGTATGTATGTGTATGTATGTATGTATGTATGTATGTATGTATGTATGTATGTATGTATGTATGTATGTATGTATGTATGTATGTATGTATGTATGTATGTATGTATGTATGTATGTATGTATGTATGTATGTATGTATGTATGTATGTATGTATGTATGTATGTATGTATGTATGTATGTATGTATGTAATGTATGTATGTATGTATGTATGTATGTATGTATGTATGTATGTATGTATGTATGTATGTATGTATGTATGTATGTATGTATGTATGTATGTATGTATGTATGTATGTATGTATGTATGTATGTATGTATGTATGTATGTATGTATGTATGTATGTATGTATGTATGTATGTATGTATGTGTATGTATGTATGTATGTATGTATGTATGTATGTATGTATGTATGTATGTATGTATGTATGTATGTATGTATGTATGTATGTATGTATGTATGTATGTATGTATGTATGTATGTATGTATGTATGTATGTATGTATGTATGTATGTATGTATGTATGTATGTATGTATGTATGTATGTATGTATGTATGTATGTATGTATGTATGTATGTAT